>CM069857.1:42604609-43124609 GCA_036172795.1 Pelodytes ibericus
TTTGGTGTACTGTTTGTGATTTCTTGTACGCATATAATTTTTACAAGCATATGTTCTGGGATGACTTTTTGGCTGAGCTCTGACTCTGTATATCTCTTATCCATGGAACACAAGGTTTGGTAATCTCTTTGGTTTCTTTTTATTCTCGTCAGTCTTCCGTTCCTGAGAAATCACCGTCTCCATAGGTCCATTCTGGAACTGACAATTGTCTGCTTTATTGAAAATAACTTTGTTGTTTAGCTGACATTCTGAGGTCACATATGCCAGGAAGCAAACATTTTGGAGTGCTTTGGTATGAGATCTTATAATATTTAATATTTACTCATCTTTATTCCTCTTTTATTGTTGGTCAACTTGTCATCTTACAGCATAAATAATGGGGTAAGATACTTTCAACCAGCACCCAATCAGCTGTGCTTCATGATCTTTTTGGTCTAAAATGGGAGACTAAATTGAGTAGGTCGACTTTCATTTTGAGACTAAGGTAAACCTGGCACCCTAGTTTGACTAGTTATTTGAAAAATAACCCAGTTATGAATCTTCCCCATTGAAAGTAATGGGAGGTGAAATGTTCAAAGCTTTTTTTGAAACTAATAGGGCTATTCACTAAAAAGGTGAGCTGAGATGAGTAGCAGGTGAGTTGAAGTAAATAGAAGGTGAGTTGAGGTGATCTGCTGCTTTGGAATTATTTTTGCAACTTGGTTGCAAAATGCAGTTCACTGTTTAGTTAATAAGCCCCACATTCTCCATAAACAAAGTCTATTGGGTCTGTACACTAAAATTCAGGAATAAATCAAAGTGGTCAACGTTGGAGGTCTAGTTTCATTTTGAGACTAAGGGGTCTATTCACTAAGAGGTGGTTTTTTTTTGTGGTTTAACACTGAGTAAAGAGAATTAAATTTAAGAATTTGAGTGTCACAATTGTTTAAAAGTCTGTACCACCTCACAGAGCTTGCTTTTTCTTAAAAAGTGTGTGCAGTAACAATGCAGGTTCCTTTTTTTCTCCTCTTTTCACAACTGGGCTGAAGTAGTAGTGCTATTATTAAAAGTAATGAGCTTATGAGAATGTCTCTAAGAGAACTCACAGTGATGATCCAACTGCACATAATCTATAGATTTCTTAGAGACTTAGAAGAAATAGGAATATATTAAGAGAAGTTATATTATTTTTAGCCCTTATTCTATTGTTAACCTGATATTTCCCTCATGCACCTTTTATAATCAGGTAGTTTGTTTAAGTAAGTTCCGAATAAAGACGTACACCCATGTTCCATCTCTGCGCCAATGGCTGGTCCCAAAGCGTGTCCATTTAATGAAGGGTAGGACGAGTGAGCAAACCTAGGATGGGCTTAGGCTTTTTGCTGTCTGATTATATATTTTTATGTAATCTCGACACCATTTTGCAACCCAGGATTATGGGAGGTTGTTTTGATGTGCAAATTATAATTCAGTAACGGTTAAATGGTTGACAGTTAGTATTCAAGTGCTTAATTCAGTATCAAAGATCTATATTGGGTAATTCATTATCAAAAAAATTATATTTGTCTCACTGGACTAAAGATATAGTTAATAAAACAGTAATTAAGATTATTCTGTATTGGCGGAGGCGTCACTTGAAACAAAAAAAAAAGTAATATGAAGAAAAAAGACTTAAGTGTACTATTTATGTCTTATATTTTGATATTTTTACGTCCTCAATATTTTGTATTTTTAAAATTAATAAAAAATTTCAAACATTAAAAGGTGAGTTGCAGGGGAGATAAGGTGAATTGAGGTGATATCAACATTGCATCTCACCAGTCTAACTACACACAGACAAACCTGGTTAGTTCCCCCCACTAAGCAAATGCACCAGGTTTGTCCCTTCACAATATATAGCTAAACTAGTGATATTAAATGTTCATCTCAACTCAAATCACCTGCAACTCACCTTTTAGTCAATAGCCCAGACTGTCTCAAAATGAAACTCGACCTTCGAAGTCGACATCCTTGAGTTATTCCTGTATTTTTGTAAACAGACAACTGACTAAAAAAAAAACTATATTTTTTTATAGCTAGAACTGGTCTCATTCACTAATCAGTGAACTGCATTTTGCAATCAAGTTGCAAAAATGAGTCCATAGCAGCAGATTATAAAACAAAATTTTTTTTTATTTTTTGCTACTCAGTGATCAGTTCACCATAGTTTTCTGTCTAGTGAATAGATCAAATATATAATTAGTAAATAATTAGTAATAGATAAGAAAACATTAATATCAAAAACCTTTCATATACATGCGCATAGTAGTAATATCAATATTAATGTACAGAACAATGTATCTAAACATATTGAGATGAGAACAGATACAGTTTTGCAAATAAGATACACGGTCATCTACACAAATAAGTGACACATAACTACTCACAGGCCTAGCGTTTGAAATATTTTACCAATTAACTATTGCTTGTTTACATTCCCAGCAAAGGGCAAAATAAATAATCAGTATTAGCTTTTACTGTAAAATCAACATTTCATTGCTAGAAGTCAAATGCAGCATTAGCTGTTAACAACACGGGCAGCACAGACAAAAACATGCAATATGGAAGTGCATATTAACAATTAATGTTAACACTGAATCTCACACAAATCCCCCACATTTTTACACAACTAAAGAGGTGGTCCAGAAGTATGCTAAACAAAAAAACAAAAAAACAGTAAAAGAAAATCACAGCTAATACTAATAACCTAACTAGGCATTAACAAAGCTGCATAATTTTAAGTTTGAAGGGTCTATTCAATAAAGAAGGGAATGTAGGGAATTGAGAAGGGAATTTCAATTTAGGGCCACAGAAGCTGAGTTGGAAAAAATCTCCCATTCCGCTGCATTGGAGAATTTTTCGACTACTTTGGCCCACAGTTTGAATTTCCCTTCTCTCTTTATTAAATAGGCCCTTTGCTCTATCAGTGCCACACAATAGAGCAGCAATGTGAATCAAAAAGAAGTGAGAATTATCCCAAAATTAGATTACCTGTTTTGCATGATCCCCATCAGGGTGCCATATAAAATGTTATGTTCTTTTCATAAACTCTTTTTTTGTGTGGGGAGGCAAAAACCCCCGAATAGCTTTAAAAACCATGTCAGCTAAACTATCTGAGGGAGGTCTTTCCTTCCCCCATGTGTTTCACTTACATGATACAGCCCAGTTCGCCCATTGTGTTTGTTGGAGTACCCCAAACACAAAACAGAAATACTTGTATATCCAAGAGAAACAGGATATTGGAGATATTGATCCCTTATTAATCTTTTGGCTTGAGAAAAAGGACTTTAAAAAACTAAATTGCATCAATATGATAATAAACCAAGTTTATAAATCTTTAAAACCAATTAAAAAAGAATTATAACCAACCAATATTATAACCCAGAACACTCCTATAGCTGCCCTGAAACAAATGTCACAAGACTTAGACATACAACATTGGTTAAGAGCAGGAATAAGTAATATCCAAAATCTATATGTCGAAGATAGGATAAGCCCCTTTAATCAATTACAAACAAAATATGGTCTCAGAGATTCAGATATATATATGTATATTCGATTAAATTCGCTCTTGAAGAAGAAAAAAATCATAAAAGAGGGGCCGCTATATTGTCTATTAAAAGGTTGGCAACATAAAATAACTGCAAAGATTAGAAAAATTGTAAATAACTCTAGAGAGGAAGAGAAATTGGTCACCATCATAAAATGGGAAAATGACCTGGAAATAGAATTCCCAATGACTAACTGGCGGAAAGCATTTCAAACAATGAGGAAAAATATCCATTGTATAAATATCCAGAATACCTACTTAAAACTTCTTCATAGATGGTACTTGGTACCAATTAGACTTTGCAAATTCCAAGAAACAACATCTAACCAGTGCTGGTGATGTAGGGGACTGTGTACTATAAGACATATTTGGTGGGATTGTGCAGTTCTAGATCCATTGAAAAAAGACATTTTGAAACTATTTGAGAAACTAGAGATTGATAACTTAACTCCTGCTGGTTTCCTCTTCCACATCGACCTTCCAAAAATCCCAAAGCCACAGTTGGCATTAACGGTTCACATACTGATGGCAGTTAAAATATGCATATCTAAAAAAAATAGAAAAATAAAAAAAATATGCATATTTAGACATTGGAAGAATGAAAAGCCTCCTCCTATAAGGGAAATAATAGAGCAGATAAATTATAAGGGATCAATGGAAAAGGCATCATTCTTTAGTGAGGATAACCTTCAAACGTATAAAGATATGTTTATATGTTTATAAATACAATTAAAAAAAAAAATAGAGAGGTGGAAGGCAAGGTGTATTTATCAGATAATAAAATTGTTTTGTTTTTTTAATGCAAAAAAAAAAAAAAAAAAGAAGTGAGTGACCAAATAATGGTGCAAATAAAGTGTTTTCCTAATGTGTGGATATTGGATAATAAAGAATGTATTTATGAAATATGTATATTCAGAATAGAACTTGATGTCAAATCCTTGGTAATATTAATAAACCCAGTACATGTAAAATACAAAAAAAAAAAAAATATATAGCACAATATTGGCACTCAAAATTAATATATTACACAGAGCACAATGAAGTCCCTCTACCACACTCTGGAGCAAAGTATTGCTCATTTAGAAGGCACACTGGAGAGCTATTTGGCACCCCAGAGAAATGAATACCCGAACCAGACACTGAGGGGTCTTTTCACTAAAAGTTGAGTATGGTGCGAGGATGTCGACATGGGCAAGGTATTTTCACTATGAAAGTCCACCTCGAATCAAGTTGCATTAAAAAGTAAAAATAAATAAACAAACAACAAAATAAATAATTTACCCTTGTTAAAAACAGGTCCTGAGAGATCTCCAAAGGCCCCCCAGGACCCATAACACAAGGTGCCGGGAGCTGCAGATGCTACCGCCACCTATACTAATCAATAAAGGGGGCCATGTCAAGAAGTCCTGGCCTTATCATAATTAAAAAAGGTGCCAGCAGCATTTATAAGCATAAATATGTGCAATTAGCCCTGCTCCTCCTATTAATAATGTGACTGATAGCCAATAAGCAGTCTCCCAGTCTCTGCCCCCCGTTATAATACCAGGGCTAGGAGCTCTGTTAAAAATGTTATGCCCTCCACAGTGACGTGGTTATTATTACCCCCACATACACTATTAAATAATAACCCCTACAATAAATAGTTCCCGGGGACTTGCCCAAGGTGCCTGGGACACATAATAATTAATACCTCCCCTTTACCTTTCTGGGGCAGGTCCAGGAAAATAAATAAGTAGTAAAATAACCCTTCCAATCCCCCCACCTCCACATTAGCAAGGTAGGGGAGGAGAGGATTCTCAAAACTGTTGCCTCCCATACCTGTAAATAAGACCACCTTTTAAGTGGAATGAGGGTAGGCAGTGGAATCACTGTGAGGAAATGGCACACCTTGAGTGAAAACTGTTTTTTCATAATCAACAATTAAATGGAAATATCAAGAAACATTTTGATCTGCTTAACTGCTTTATAAATAATGTACATTTTTAATAGTGAATAAACAAAGTGATGTAATTAAGCCACTAATCACTAAATAATAACAAGCACAACATCTATGTTACTCATACTGTCCTGATATTTTACTGTATCAGAGCGGTGCACATATTATTTAATTATAAACCACAAGAAAACATTTTGTTACATTATTGGTCTGAATTAGGACTGAGGAAACAAAATCTGACAAGGAAGGATATTTACAAGCTCCCACCCACTGACATACCTACATGTTTTCCATGATTAAAATAATATACTGTGTCCATCATACAAATGAGATCCAATAGTAACTGACATACAGTAAATGACACATATAAAACATAAGTAATGTATTTTAAAAATCATCAGTTGTGATAAGAAAGGACTGTTTTTCTTACTGTTTCTTGTCTCCCTCCAGTGACAGCTGCAGGACAGATCCAGTCATGGAGTAAAGATGGTGTTGGAAAAGATCTTCAGGAATCGCTGATGTGAAGCACAAGTCATGAAGGGGAATGGTGAGATGTGCGCCAGTAGTAAGTGTTGTGTCCAGAAACCTATGGGCCAGGAACTCACAATGTTTAGCTTTGAATTTCCCAGTGTTCTAAACAGTTAGAGCCAGTGTTATCTCTCACATAATACAACTGCAATGCAATGTAGCACTTTCCACTGTAAGTTGACAGCTGGTTAATGTTGCTTTGTATTACAGTAACACTGTACAGTCGGAAAAACAAAACAATATATAAGGGAAACTAACTAATCACATAACCTTCCCATAAAACATGTCCTCATATGAACTATGTATACATACTTTCATTCAGTTATTAAATATGGGAATACATCACATATTAACCTACACATGATTTGTGAAAAAACTGTTCCCCAAATAAACAAAATGACTAGAATTTTTTTAAATCAAGATGATTATTGTCTTCACATCTATGTACAAATTATTATTATTATTACTTCACTTTGCAGGTGGAAATGCAACCACAACCTAAAAAGTGCAGATGTTTTTATTCATATACACAGTGTCCAATGAGAGTGGCGGTACCAGGCCACTTAGCATAAGAAATGATAAACAGTCAGAGGTGAGTATTGTCACATCATTATACCAGGAAGAGCCCCTCATAAAGATTTTGCAGCCACCTGCAAAGTGTGTCAGTGAAAAGTATGGATTATTATATTCATTATAAAGTGTTTCTAGGGTTCATTCATGAGGAGCATTTGGATAATTTACCTTTTATTTCTTCTTCAGCTATACAATCTTCAACTCCCTGAGGATGGTGAACATCCAGCCATTAATGTAGAGTAGGGGGTGAGAACCCTCGGCCCTCCAGATGTTGCAGGACTACATTTCCCATACTCCTCTGCCAGCCTCTTAGCTGAAAGCGCATTATGGGAGATGTAGTTCATCTGTAACTGGACGGCTGCAGGTTCCCCACCCCTGATGAAGAGGAGAATGCGTACTGCGCATGCGCAGCATTGTGTACGGTAGCGCTATCAGTGAGTGACAGTACATGCATGGTAGCGCTGACACACAGCTTCTGAAGCTCTGCACTCCAGCTCCATGCTCCACTCCTGGACACACTCAATATTTGTGTAAACAACAGTAATTCTTAAATTAGTTTGTTCAAATAGTGAAACCCCCACAAATCCCCCCCATATTTACACAACAAAAGAGGTCTAGAAGTATGCTAATGTCCCTAAAATACAAACAGAAAAAAAACAAAAAAACAACAACACCGCTAATACTAATAACCTAACTAGTCAGTGCAAGTGACAGTACATGCATGGTAGCGCTGACACGCAGCTTCCGAAGCTCCACAGTTACATGCGGGGTGGATGAGTGTATCCAAGAGTGCCTCAGTCATCTACTTGAAGGAGACCTTCACCCCATCACGGTTTATACAGATCATCGAATCCTAGAGTATATTCAAACCGCAAAAAGGTCATGTCCAAGGCAGGCCAGGTGGGCATTGTACTTCACTAGATTTCAACTCCACATAACCTATCGTCCTGGGGTTCGAAATCTAAAAGTGGATGCCCTATCAAGAATCCATGAGACCAACAAAAACAATGGTTTTGCAGCTGACACCAAATTTTTTAGCCCTCCAAACCTCCCTTTTGTCAAGTCTCAAGAAATATAGTCAAGACATCCCACCAAATCTTGGTGGAAGTACCCTTCGTCCAGAACAAGGGCTATGGTATAAAGATAATATGCTCTTTGTACCCACCAAGGCCAGAGACCTACTACTGCACTCTGTCCACGACCACCCACTAGCAGGTCACAGGGGACTTAAAAAGACCCCGGAACTGTAACGACAATCCTTCTCTGTGCCTCTTGCGCTCACACCAAAGGTAACCATACCAAACCAGCCAGGTTATTGCAACCATTACTGATACCTGACCAACCCTGGAAAGAGATAGTGGTAGACTTCATTGTGGACTTACCCACATCCCACCAACACAACACCATCAAGGTGGTGGTTGACCTGTGATCTAAAATAGCCAATTTATTCCTCTATCTGGTCTTCCAACAGCATCAAAGAGAGCAGAACTGTTCATCCAATCAGTCTTTTGGCTA
Source organism: Pelodytes ibericus (assembly GCA_036172795.1). Lineage (NCBI taxonomy): Eukaryota > Metazoa > Chordata > Amphibia > Anura > Pelodytidae > Pelodytes > Pelodytes ibericus. Next base: position 42,612,730 of record CM069857.1, read on the forward strand.
CATGGAATACCCAAATCTATACTTTCGGATCAAGGGGTTCAATTCACTTCCCGGTTCTGGAACGCATTTTGCCAAGGACTTCAGATTGAACAACATCTTTCAACAGCCTATCACCCACAAACCAACGGGCAAACAGAAAGAATTAATAAAATATTGGAACATTACCTTCGCTGTTTCATCAATCATACTCAAGACAATTGGTTCCCTATGCTTCCTTTGGCAGAGTTCTGCTACAATAACCAGTTACAACATTCCATTGGGATATCTCCCTTCAGAGCCAATTATGGGTATGACCCTCTATTCCATCTAAACCTTCCTAGTACTCAAACAGTACATCCAGTGGCAGACTGTCTATAACTCATCCAACAGAACATCTCACTCTGAAAGCAAAGTCTCTCTAAGGCTCAGATAGTCTACAAAAAGCAAGCTGATCAACGTCACAGACCAGCACCGATCTATCAAACCGGAGATAAGGTTTGGCTCTCCACTGCTAATCCCAAGTTACCTGGGCCTGCTAAGAAACTCAACCACAAATCTGTAGGTCCTTTTCCAATTACTGACCAAGTGGATCCAGTTGCTGTCCGTCTGGATCTTCCTCCTTCATGGCGTGTTCACCCCACCTTTCATGTGTCCCTCCTAAAGAAATGGTACCCTGATACTAGAACCAAAATCTAACCTCCTCCTCCTCCTCCAGTAATAGTGGATGGTACTGAAGAGTATGAAGTCAAAGAGATTTTGGACTCCCGTATCCGCATGGGACGGCTGAAATACCTGGTCGACTGGCGAGGATACGGTCCCAAAGAACATTCCTGGGAACCTGTATCATACATATACGCTCCTGCCAAGATCCAAGCATTTCATAGATGAGACCCCAGTCATCCAGCTCCTGAACGTGCCTGGAGGTCGCATGTAAGGGGGGGCTTGTCAGGATCCTGGGCCCTCTCACCCACTGCCCAGGGGTCACTTACCATCTCCAGGGTCCCCTGCTTCTCCAGTCTCCAGCTGTGCGATTGCTCTGTCGCATGGTAGGCGCATCCCCGGTCTTGAATTACACATTACACGTAGGCCGCGAGTAACTCGTGCTTCCGTGTTACACTTGCAGAGGGGCTGTGTCTCTGTACCTGATGGCATCCTTGCATTGGTTGATGCAGGAGAGGCGGGAGAGGGGGCTGACACTTCGCCAAAGTGTCCCATAGAGACCTATGGAGAGAGGGAGGAACTACCTGGGCTGATCAGCGAGGCCTGTACTGACAGCCCTATAAAAACCCCTCGCACAATTCCTTCTTTGTTTGAATATTGAGCTGCAAAGTTTGGTCCTTCCTGCCTAGTTCCTTACTGCCTCCAGAGTTACCTGATCCCGTGTCCTTCTGATACCTGACCTCGGCTTGTTCCTGGAATTCTTTGACCTCTCCCGTCCTGACCCGGCTTGTTTCCCATTTTTGATCCTGCGCTACATACCGCAACTCTGGCTTGTCTCCCTTTTTGGCATCTCCGCTGCTTATCTAACCTGGGTTATCTGCACCATCCTTGTGGCACAGTTGTTTGTACCCTGCTCTACGCTCCCGAATACAAACCCAACATTATCCAAATTGACTACACTGACTCTAAATTTTTAAAATAATAAGCTAATAGAACTGAAAGATAGATTTAATCTTAAGTTGGTCCAAGATCATGTAGAACACCTTGGCATTTAAATAACAGCAGACTCAAGTAAATTGAAGGAAACAAATGATAAAGAACTACTGTCTTAAACTGTTGAAATTATATTCCATTGGTCAGGACTAGAGCTCCACAATAAGGAAACACTGAAGTTTGGGAGGAGAGTAAGTAGTATTTCAGATATGTTTGCATTTTTATATGAATTGAAATAACAAGAATATACTATCTTTTTAGTTTATTTACTGTTTTGGCACTTTCTTTTTGATTTGTGGTCGCCATCTTGAAGATGGCATGGGTCGCAGCCAGGTGCGGGTCATGGGGAATTCTTTCATGACCGATTCTACACTTAAAGCACCAAAACTAAGTAGCAGCCTTGGTCCTCCCCATAGACTGCTGTGAGGGGGACTTCAGTTTATTTCTGGGCCATTTTGGGAAGACTTTGGCTATTACGAATATAGTAGAATTCCTTGAAACCGGACTGGATCAAGACATTGTAGGACACTGTGAGGACCACTTAACATCAGATTGAGCATAAATCGCTTGACGAAGCAGCATTGAACAGACAGATGCTGAGCACTGATTCCATGTAAAACGATTTGAACGGTCATGAAGAACATGGCTAGTGTCTGTGCAAGCTGCACATTTGTTAAAACATCATGCCACAAAATATATATTAATATTAGATCATGCTGCCAGTCAGTCTGCTACCAGGTTCATTGGCTTTGTCTGCCTGTCTGCTCAGTACGTGCACTCTGCTCCCACCCACCACACTCTCTGGACCAGGGCCGGACTGGGAGAAAAATTCGGCCCGGGCATTTTTTTATCACAGTGGCCCACTAAGAAGGGGGCGGGGCAGAGAAGGTGTGTTTTGTCATCACCAATGACAAACACACTCCCTCTCAAAGTGAGCATGTTGGTTCAATGCTCTTCCAGGGCAGACCATGTATTTGTTCTGCACAGTGCAAGCAAATTCAGTAACATGCTTGCACTGTGTTTCCTTGCAACTTGTCTCTGGTGTCTCTATAAATGGATACCAGGAGACAAAAATGCAAGGAAAGAGTATTGAGCATGTGTTTGGAGCCTGCTTGTGGGATTGCGTGTGTGTAGAGTGAGCTGATTGTGGTGTAGTATTGTGTAATAAGGTCGGTTTTAGTTGTTTTGTGTTTGTGGTGTAATGTGATGCATATGTGGCTAGGGGCTGTAGAGAATGTAATTGGACAGCGACCCAGCAGGGCTGTCTTTTGAACTGTGTGGGCCCCTGGGCAAAACAAGCCAATGGGGCCCCCCATCGTCCCTCCCCTTGACCCGCCCATAACAACAAGACCCTGCCCATAACAACAAGACCCAGCCCACAATGGATGTGCATAACCGAAAAATCACCCAAAACTATGAGTTTAATTGTTAAATTATAATTATTTATTATTTGCGTTTATTAAACAATTACTCATCAGAAAGTTGGTTTAGAAACAAACATTTCAACATATATATGGTAATGACAACTGCTGGTCTATAATGAAGTTCTGTTACATTGAAAGATTGCATAAAGCAAAGACATTTAAAATAGAATGATGTAATGAAAGAAAATAAAGAGAGCACCAAGACCTCTTAGCTCCATTTAGTGCCATTAGGGAGCAGGCATGTTAGGGCAACTAGAAATCTGTCTCCAAATATTCTAACATACCTAATGGCACTAAATGGAGCAAAGAGGTATTGGTGCTTTCTTTATTTTCTTTCATTACAACATTCTATTGTAAATGTCTTTGCTTTGTAGACCAGCAGTTGTCATTACCATATATATGTTGAAATGTGTGTGCTTTTCAGACCTTATAATGTTTAAAACTTTGTAAAGAATAATCCTGGTCACCTAATGTTTCTCATCTATAACTACATGGTTCTTGCTGAGAAATGTGAGCCTCTGCCTCGATGCATTGTACATCCACTACCCTCTCAGTAAAGTAATCATTTCATTAGTCCCTGGCCTTATCTTATATCTAGGATAGCCTTATACCTATCCCATGCATGCTTAAACTCCTTCACTGTATTAACCTCTACCACTTCTACTGGAAGACTATTCCATACATCCACTACCCTCTCAGTAAAGTAATCCTTTCATTAGTCCCTGGCCTTATCTTATATCTAGGATAGCCTTATACCTATGCCATGCATGCTTAAACTCCTTCACTGTATTAACCTCTACCACTTCTACTGGAAGACTATTCCATACATCCACTACCCTCTAAGTAAAGTAATCCTTTCATTAGTCCCTGGCCTTATCTTATATCTAGGATAGCCTTATACCTATCCCATGCATGCTTAAACTCCTTCACTGTATTAACCTCTACCACTTCTACTGGAAGACTATTCCATACATCCACTACCCTCTCAGTAAAGTAATACTTTCATTAGTCCCTGGCCTTATCTTATATCTAGGATAGCCTTATACCTATCCCATGCATGCTTAAACTCCTTCACTGTATTAACCTCTACCACTTCTACTGGAAGGCTATTCCATACATCCACTACCCTGTCAGTAAAGTAATATTTTCATTAGTCCCTGGCCTTATCTTATATCTAGGATTGCCTTATACCTATCCCATGCATGCTTAAAATCCTTCACTGTATTAACCTCTACCACTTCTACTGGAAGGCTATTCCATACATCCACTACCCTCTCAGTAAAGTAATATTTTCATTAGTCCCTGGCCTTATCTTATATCTAGGATTGCCTTATACCTATCCCATGCATGCTTAAAATCCTTCACTGTATTAACCTCTACCACTTCTACTGGAAGGCTATTCCATACATCCACTACCCTCTCAGTAAAGTAATACTTTCTTTAGTCCCTGGCCTTACCTTATATCTAGGATAGCCTTATACCTATCCCACGCATGCGTAAACCCCTTCACTGTATTAACCTCTACCACTTCTACTGGAAGACTATTCCATACATCCACTACCCTCTCAGTAAAGTAATTCTTTCATTAGTCCCTGGCCTTATCTTATAGCTAGGATAGCCTTATACCTATCCCATGCATACTTAGACTCCTTCACTGTATTAACCTCTACACTTCTACTGGAAGACTATTCCATACATCCACTACCCTCTCAGTAAAGTAATCCTTTCATTAGCCCCTATCCTTATCTTATATCTAGGATAGCCTTATACCTATCCCATGCATGCTTAAACTCCTTCACTGTATTAACCTTCAGGGTCATTCTCTAAGAGACCATGTGATGTCATGGACAGTGGTAAAATGTAATTTGGTTTGAGAAGTTTAATCCCACTTTCAAATTGAGGAAAGTGGTCCATTATATAACCAATTATAGTATATATATATATATATATATATATCGATCCAAAGTACCAGCACTCGTGCTTGACAAAAGGCTTAACAGCCTGAAACGTCGCTGAAAAAACTATGCTGACGATCATCCTGCATTAAAACCTGAATGACTGTCTTTAGAAGCCCTGTGAGTGCATTCTTTTTCTGTTTTGGATTTTATATATATATATATATATATATATATATATATATATATATGTGACAAACAAAGGAAGCAGAAAATGAAACATATTCACTTTTTGCGGGTCGAAACTTCGGGAACCTTTTCCTAAAATGTGAGTTTCATGTGAGTCGAGGTGAGACAAACATTTTCTCTCACTGATGGAACTATGCAATGTGCAGGGACAAACCTGGTGAGCTTCACCTGCAAGAAGAACTAAGTGGGCCCTCACGCTCAGTACCTACAAATACTCCATTTGGCAGTACCAGTAGGGTAGGATGCAGAGGAGGGCTTGTGTAGAATATTAAAAATTTGATTTATGCAGAAAACCTGCATCAGATCACACTGGAAAAAAATACAAAAAATGTGCACTTTTCAGGCAGTAGTCTTCCATTTGCACCAAAGTGAGTTTGGGGCTAGACCATTCCTTTAATTAGATTAGGAAACACGTAAGGGACTACTCACTTAAGAGAGAATTGCAGAGAATTTAGATGGGAATGTCATACTTTTGGCCAATGCAACTCTCTAATGGGGCCGAATGGAAGAATGTTTCCAAATTTGAAATTCCCATCTCAAGTGCCTGCAATTCTCTCTTTATTGAGATGACCCTATAATGTCTTGCAATATGTTATTTCATCATTATTTCATGATGGAAATACACAAAATCCCACCCTGAAGGCACAGAAAGTTAAATTGCTGCACTATAATATTTTAACTCATTATCTTCATAAAAAGGAACAATTAGTAATATTGCTAATTTTACCCTGATTTCAAGTGCACATACATAATGCATTGTGCTTATATTACATGGCAGTTAAGGTCTCATATTTAATTAATGAAATTATTTGCTCTAGCAGTTAAACAAATTATCTTGGTGCTTGTTTCAAAATCTGGAATTGTGAGGTGAACAACAAATACTAACATGAAAAAGGAAATCATTTTACAATAGTTTTACCAAAATAATAAGCTACTGTGAACTGACAACTAAATGGTAAAACTAAGGCCAATATAACTGATAGGGAATTTTTTTTCCAAAATAACTATTTTTATGGTTTATAGAAAGCTGTTTTAAATGTTACCCTTAAATGTTTGTAAATCCTAGAAACCTAATGGGGGTCATGTACTAAACAAGTGCAGTGGGAAAAAAAGTAATTTTTTACTGGGGAGCAGCGGGCAGTGCTAACTCCAGGGCTGTTCCCAGGTGGGTGCACAGTGTGCACCACACCCAGGTGGCATGGAGCAGAGGAGGGAGTGAGTGTCGTCAAGTGGGCGCTGTTTTTTTTTTTTTTTTACGTCTCAGCCGAGCGAGCAGTAACACTCACCAAGCTTTTTTTCTCTCCTTTGGCCAGGCTCCTCCCAGTGTCGCTGAGCATTGGAGTAGATGAAGAAAAAAAAAACGAGGTAGCCGAGCCATGCATACCGAGCACCAGTGCTCTGTCTTTGGTATGCGTCGCTCAGGCACCTCACTTTTTTTTCTTTAGCTGTTAGTCCCGCTCCTCCAACCAGCGAGGAGGAGTGCAGGACATTAACAGGCGCTGCAGTGATCCCTGAACACTGACGTTCCGGCACCAGAGTGGCAGAATTGCACGTGTGTGAGAGTGAGTGGCAGGATGTGCATGCATGAGTGGCAGGATTGCATGTGTGTGTCTGAGTGAGTGGCAGGATGTGCATGTGTGAGTGGCAGGATTGCATGTGTGTGTCTGAGTGAGTGGCAGGATGTGCATGCGTGAGTGGCAGGATTGCATCTGTTTGAGTGAGTGGCAGGATGTGCATGCGTGAGTGGCAGGATTGTACCTATGTGTTTCTGAGTGGGTGGCAGAATGTGCATGTGTGAGCGATAGGATTGTACCCGTGTGTCTGAGTGAGTGGCAGAATGTGCATGTGTGAGTGGCAGGATTGTACCCGTGTGTTTCTGAGTGGGTGGCAGAATGTGCATGTGTGAGTGGCAGGATTGTACCCGTGTGTTTCTGAGTGGGTGGGAGAATATGCATGTGCGAGTGACAGGATTGTACCCGTGTGTCTGAGTGAGTGGCAGAATGTGCATGTGTGAGTGGCAGGATTGTACCCGTGTGTTTCTGAGTGGGTGGCAGAATGTGCATGTGTGAGTGACAGGATTGTACCCGTGTGTCTGAGTGAGTGGCAGAATGTGCATGTGTGAGTGGCAGGATTGTACCCGTGTGTTTATGAGTGGGTGGCAGAATGTGCATGTGTGAGTGGCAGGATTGTACCCGTGTGTTTCTGAGTGGGTGGCAGAATGTGCATGTGTGAGTGACAGGATTGTACCCGTGTGTCTGAGTGAGTGGCAGGATGTGCATGTGTGAGTGGCAGGATTGCATGTGTGTGTCTGAGTGAGTGGCAGGATGTGCATGCGTGAGTGGCAGGATTGCATCTGTTTGAGTGAGTGGCAGGATGTGCATGCGTGAGTGGCAGGATTGTACCTATGTGTTTCTGAGTGGGTGGCAGAATGTGCATGTGTGAGTGATAGGATTGTACCCGTGTGTCTGAGTGAGTGGCAGAATGTGCATGTGTGAGTGGCAGGATTGTACCCGTGTGTTTCTGAGTGGGTGGCAGAATGTGCATGTGTGAGTGGCAGGATTGTACCCGTTTGTTTCTGAGTGGGTGGGAGAATGTGCATGTGCGAGTGACAGGATTGTACCCGTGTGTCTGAGTGAGTGGCAGAATGTGCATGTGTGAGTGGCAGGATTGTACCCGTGTGTTTCTGAGTGGGTGGCAGAATGTGCATGTGTGAGTGACAGGATTGTACCCGTGTGTCTGAGTGAGTGGCAGAATGTGCATGTGTGAGTGGCAGGATTGTACCCGTGTGTTTATGAGTGGGTGGCAGAATGTGCATGTGTGAGTGGCAGGATTGTACCCGTGTGTTTCTGAGTGGGTGGCAGAATGTGCATGTGTGAGTGACAGGATTGTACCCGTGTGTCTGAGTGAGTGGCAGAATGTGCATGTGTGAGTGGCAGGATTGTACCCGTGTGTTTCTGAGTGAGAGGCAGAATGTGCATGTGTGAGTGGCAGGATTGTACCCGTGTGTCTGAGTGAGTGGCAGAATGTGCATGTGTGAGTGGCATGATTGTACCCGTGTGTGTTTGAGTGAGCGGCAGAATGTGCATGTGTGAGTGACAGGATTGTACCCATGTGTTTCTGAGTGAGTGGCAGAATGTGCATGTGTGAGTGACAGGATTGTACCCATGTGTTTCTAAGTGAGTGGCAGAATGTGCATGTGTGAGTGGCAGGATTGTACCTGTGTGACTGAGTGAGTGGCAGAATGTGCATGAGTGAGTAACAGGATTGTACCCATGTGTTTCTGAGTGAGTAGCAGAATGTGTATGTGTGAGTGGCAGGATTGCATGTGTCTGAGTGAGTGGCAGTCTGTCAGAGACATGGGTGCTTAGTTATAAAAGTATATTCTGGGGCAAAGTCTGACAAGTGAATAGCCCCAGAATTTATTTTATAAATAACTCCAATAGCCTCTTTAGTGATCATTTGTCAGGTGTTAACTTTTTATGCAATAAGGAATCAAAATTTCCTAAATTAATATCCAAAATTTGGGAGGTTGTTTTATAATCAGGGTCGTCTTATATTAGATGGTAATATGCTGAAATGCACTGGGCTGTGTTATGTTGATGCAATGCCATGGGGTTGGTATACAACTGTTTCTAGGGATGATTTTTTTGTCTCAGTCTGGCCCTCTACTTGTGTAAATAGTGGACAGGCTTAGAGAAGCTATCATATGGTTAGCCAAGTCAAGCATTTGACCTTTTCTTGGTATTGCACACAGACATTTTTATTCTTAGATTAATATTAAAAGCAATTTAATAATATTGTGTACATTGCCATAGAAATGGGCATGTCTGGAGTGGAGATTAGTAAAGAGGAGGAGTTACTATTATAGCCATGCCCCCACATGTGGCCGTCGAAAAAAAAATCCTGCACCCAGGTGTCTGTGACCCTAGTATTGGCCTTGACTAGCTCTGTGTTATAAATGCATAAAGAGCTCTGATGCTCTGAATCATCACTCAGCGTGCAATGTGCAAGCAGCACTGTCTGAGCTCTGTGTGCATTTAGCACACAGAGCTACTACTGCTTGCTGCTCCTCAAAAAAAAAAAAAAAAAAGGGAGGAAAGGGGCAGAGCCAAGGAGGGAGGCAAAATAAGAGTTTGCCTAGGGTGGCATTTGATTGATTTTCCCAGTGATCCCATTAATAAATGCAAAAAATAATGTTTGTTTTGTTTAAGTGGTATCTTTAATACCATTATTCATGTTGTATTAGACATGTTTGGCTATTTTTGTGGCCCTTTTTTTGGGCCCTTTGGCCCTTGCCTCTCCTTGAACTTTAAAAAAATTGGGTTATCCCCCTTCCCTTCAACCCAGATATTGTAACGTCCTTTGTGTATAATTAGTGAACTACACAACAATCCCCAGTGCAGTGGAGGAACCACAAAATGCATCCTGTGTGGTGCCTAGTTTCTTTAACCTATCCTTGCCAGAAGGATAGCATAAGAGGAAGAGGTTTATTGCTTGTAGATGTTATTGCAGCATAAGCTGCTTTTTTATTTGGAGCTACATTTTGTTGGTGTGTTCTACAGATTTTACTATAACGTCACTTAGTGTCTCCATCAAAGCACGCAGCTGTACAACATTTTTAGAGGAGCACAAATAACTTATATACTGTCCCGCAGAATTCATATTTCATATGTGTTAAGATACAGATTTCACAACTTTGGATACCAGTCCAGTAGAATTAGAGATTTGTTTGGTGCTACTGGATGAAGTAATACATTCCTCACATAACATTCACAAATTAATTAACAGTTCACAAAGCTGTTATATAACAACTGGTTTTCTCAGATGTAACCATTAATTAATGTGGAAAACTTATCAGTAGTCATTAATGACTAATCTCCTTTGTACACTTATCAGGCCTGATATTTTTACTGCCTGACCCCATACTTTTAATTAATGCACTGAAAGCATTCTGATCAAGAGTTAAAATGCAATTGTCCAGTTGTAAGTGACAATGGATCTACCTGGACTTTAGGATTTCGTCAACTATATTATTGGGTAAAATACCTATTAAGATATTTGTGTGAGTGTTTCTCACACACACAAGTAAAGTTATAAAACACACAGTATTTGTTCAGTCAACCCCATTAAAAAAAATAAACTCCCCCATCTACAGCCAAGACTCCCTTTACCCACAATGCTCTTCTTTAATGTCATTTTTTCCCAAGCTTTGGCTCATATATATTTGTTTTTTTGGTGTGATAATGTAAAAGTAGAAGTTTATTCTATTTGTAGTACCTGGAATAGGACAGAAACTGCCATTACGTTACCAACTGCTCATATGTTGCATCAAACCATTATTTGTTGGCATATTTACAAGCTTAGAATATCTCACATATAAGACATATACAATCTAATTCAATGCACAATACATATGCTATATTGTTTAATTAAGTTTTATTGTACATTAAAATGTTATCCATCTTTCCTCCGTGAAACTATAATCCTAAATAGAAACTTTACATTTAGCATCTGCTAAGTCTACTGCAACCAGACTGTACCTGACAATACTAGTTAGTGAACAAACGTCAGTAAGCAGAGCAACAGCTGCATGATTAATTTAACAATGCAGGAATGATATACAAAATCACTCAATAAAACAGACGCCAAGATATCCTACAACAAAGACTGAAAGCTCAGGTTTGCAGCTCAGGGATATGATCCTCCAGGTTATATGCTCTGTTCATGGATCTTGTCTTTTTTGATCTGTGTCACATGAAGTGTTACCACCTCCAATGCTTGAAGGTCACGGTTGACTTACTTTTATGGATGGGTTCTTTACTGTAATTCCAAAGACATCACAAAAACAGGGTATGCTATAAAATAATATGCATTATAATAACACTGCTTGTTTTATTAGAATATATTAATCTAATTACATTTGAAATTAGCGCAAATACATTGTTTATATGTTTTGGGTTTTTTTTAAAAACTTTTTTTATTGAAGACTTCCATATGACAGTACACAATAAATATAGAGCTTACAAACTGTAAAGCGTATCGCACAAGAACATGACATAGCAGATCAATATATCACATACAGTATATTAAAATAAAACAAAAGACAAAACCTGAATGACACAACCTGTATGCTGTGCTATACCAATAATAGGTAGCCCTTTACTATGACCGTCTTCCCCTTTTCCATTTTTTCACACCCTTGATTTTGCGAGCTGCCCAGACTAAACACCCAAGGGCTGAAAACGTACAGACATTTTCAAAATACTCCAAACTTATAACAAAAATAATAATAATAAAACATCTAGCAGGCCCCCACCCACCCCACCAAGTACCATCCTAATTTGTAACCGTCACTACATCTTTAAATGTACAAAATTTACATCCTTCATCTGCTTATAGGTAATATATTAAAAGTTCCGTCGCTGAACATAACGTCCACTAGTGACTAAGGCACAACTATCGGTGGTTTATTTAACAAGTTTTGAACGCTATACAAAGAAGTATATTCAAAAGCTGTTTTAATTGCTGAATGGACGCCATCATCCAAAATCCCAATATCAACAACAAAAAAATGTCTTTGTTCTCTTTTCCTTATCTAAGGAGGTTTCCAACCAATGCGTCTGAAATAAAAAATAAAGTTTAGTTTTAAACAGTGTAAGATTAGGCGGTTCTGAGTGGATCCATTGATGCAGAATTGTTTTACCTGCCGCTGTCAACAATATATGGGTCAGTCTACTACATTTAGGTAAAGGAGTCTCCACCTCTATCGCCAAAACTGCCATCTCAGGCGTGATCCTATTCATAGGGCATCCCAGGGGTCTACTAAAACGTTTACTGTCTCACCAAAATTTCTGAATAAGGGAGCATGACCAAAAACAATGATACAAATTTGAATCTTTAACGATCCTCAGAAAGAGATTCTCGTGGACCAATAGGGAAGGGAGGGCGTGACTGCTGGCCTGGGGTTTTAAAGTCAGTTTGAGAGGTTTAAAGTGGTTGGACAGAAAATGATATACCGAAACAGTTATTGTAAAAAGATGTGTTAAAAAATAATAATCTTTCCTCAGGCACCGTTCCGAGGCATAGGGGAAGATTATTATGTTTTTCACACAACTTTTTCTAATATTGGTCTCAGTTCCTGTGCACTGTACAGTGGGCTAGCCATACTGACAAGGGGGGTAAAACTGTAGTAACATTTATGTTTAAAACTGTTCCTGTCCCTTGTAGTCCCTGCACCACCCACTACAAAATTACAGCAGCTTGCTACAGTACTGTGAGAGATGCTCTCTGATTACAGAGTTCAGTGGTAATATTAGCAGACGTTGGGCTGCTTCTGTTGCTGATCTCAGTGTAAAGAGTAAGCAACGAATCTACTTTGTGCCAATTTCACTAATGTTCAAGTGATTTAAACAATAGTCTAGACTGATTTCTCCCCACTCTTTTAGTCTTTTAGTTGGCCACCAAGGCTAACTTAGCTGGGTTTCTGGGGATCATGTTAAGCTAATTGGCTGATGGAAGTCAGATCATTACAAAGTGTGTATTTGCCCTCATTTGATTTTATTTCCCCTTTTAGGTTCCCATCCCTGCTTCATTTGGATACTTGCCCATTCTTATATATATTGTGTCGCTTGCTGGGATTCTAATCATCCCTATGGAAAAAAATTGTGAATATCCTTTGAGGATGCTAGATTCCATTGGAGGGGCATTAGAGACCTGCAGTGGACCCAGGTTACATCCTCGCTGCTGTGGTGGAAGATACCTAGCCAGCTTCTGTTCTTTGATGAAGTTAGAAAGCCACACAGGTGCAGGTTACTGGGGAGTCTTATCCTAAGGCTGGCTTAGAGCGCTATAGGACCACAACTCTTGGTTGCAGAAGGGTATCAACCGGCTTCCATGTTAGCAGCTGGTGGTTAAAAGGTTAATAACTGCTGGTCAATGTTTAATTTGTTAATAAAGATGTGGTGAAGCCCTTATTGTTATTTGAGAGGAGTACTTTTTTGAGACGGGTTATGGATCCCGAGATACAGATCTAAGCATTCAAGAGATCCCCTGAACCAATAAGAAGGGAGGGCATGACTGTTAAGGGGTTTTACGTACATTTGAGAGTTTTAAAGTGATTGGGGAATGGATTATGGGAAAGAGATATACTTAGGGAGCACTCATAGTGATCCCGTCACCCAGGTCACAGTATAGAAACCTTTCATCTCCATTAAGTGTCACTTAGCCCTCTCCGCTACCATGAGCTTAAATTATGCAGTTTGAAAAATATCTTTTATAGTTAAAACTACAAATTCAGTTTATGTGACCTTAGCTTGACAGCTTTCAGGAGTATAGAAAGATCGTACATTCTCTGGCTACATTATTGAGCATTGCAGTCTTAGTGTGTCTGGCCTCACTGCTTGTCCAAGGAACAATTTCTAAGAACTGTCCACTTTTCGGTAACTCCAAGTGGACTGATGTTTGGAAAGGGATGTAGATGATAGAATAGATTGTGCACTCTGCCTTTGTTCCTAATATCTACTATCGCTATAACTGGGTATATCTACTCCAAATACTAATTGGGTGCTTATATGAATACATTCTTCTTTATTATAAATTACCATCTTTAGTACAGATTATTTTTTGATGTGTTCAGTCAGGCTTGGCATTTTAACAGTTTTTCTTTTAATTGCTGCAACTTAGCAACTGGTCTACACTGATTCTAGTATGTAAGATTTGTTAGCACACCTTGCTATATCTTCTGTGATCTCTGCAGTTTTGTTTTGTCCTTTTTTTTATATTTATATGGTATGGCTTTGTGTTTTTTTTTTTCTCCTACTAATTTCACTTGTATATGTCTGTCCTATGATTATATATAATTATATGCATTACTTAATTTTATTGAACAAATTCCAAATTAAAAATTACGTTTTAATCCTAGCTCTTTGCATTATATATTTTTTTCGGGGGTTATCACCTCTCTTCCTATATTATTTTTCACTTTGTATAAGACAGTTCATATAATGCAGGTATAATCAATACAGACACCAGCACTCGGTGTGAAGTGGAAAACTTTATTCACACACTTGGAGACGTTTCAATCCTGTAATGGATTTTCTTCAAGCCTCAAGGCTCAAGGCTTGAAGAAAATCCGTTACAGGATTGAAACGTCGCCAAGTGTGTGAATAAAGTTTTCCACTTCACACCGAGTGCTGGTGTCTGTATTGATTATTTCTGGATTCAGAGACTTGGGAGGCGACTTGGACTACTTGCACCGAGCTTATCTTGTGTTTGCGGATCTGGAACTATTTATTATTTCATATAATGCAGGTGTCAGACCTTGGCTCCATCCCATGCCTCCCTACCTGACTCCCAGCCCTATGCGACCCGCCGGGGGGCCACACGATCACAGTGTAGGCCGCATCCCCGGCCAGTAGTATGGCCCACCTCATGCAACACAAGTGCAAGTGTCAGCCTGAAGGAAGGGGTCATGGCCTGTAGCCTGGTTACGTGCTCCCATTGGAGGATGCAAGGGAGGTGTGGAAGAAGGGGCAGGTCCTACTCCTGCCTTCAATATCTGGCTAAAGCCAGAAGGGGGCAGCGACCTGCAGGATGGTGGGTGGAGCTAAGGTCCTGGTGCCCTATTTAAACAGCATGCACGGTTCATTTAGTGCTTGCTCGTTTTCAAGCTGGTAGTGTGGCTAGTCTCTCTACGGTTATCCCTATCCAAACCTACAGACCGTATTACCTTGTTACTATTGATCTCCCGGCTACTGAACCCTTGGATTGTATTTTTGGATTACGTTTACCTCTCCACTCCTGACCTTGGCTTACCCATTATCCACCCAGAACCTTTTCTGCCTGCATTGACCCTATGGACTGTATTTGACATCGCTCTGCCTACTCCCTTGGTACTGTTGCCCTATCGGGCTATTCCTAGTGTGTGTTCCACCTAGTGCCATCACCCCTGTGCTACGCTCCCAGGTACAAACCCTGACAGCAGGATTGGTGATCACAGGCGCAAGGTTAGTACTTATGGAGGTTATTGGTAAATACACAGTAGGGCAAGTACTTTGCAGAGTTCTTATTATGCAGCATTGGTGATCACAGACGCAAGGTTAGTACTTAACATAATAATAGCCCTCCAAAGAGAAGTCCTAAAATTAGGAACAGAATCAGGAATATCAGGAAATTACATTTCTCCACAATAGAGCAGTTCAAGTTCAGGTATCCGACTCAGGCAACGATGTCTGAAAGATAGACGCGATATTGGTGTTTGAATCCACCTTTGCGCGAGAGTTGGTTACTTCAGACTTTCACAAAGAAAGCTGAAGTGTCTGCTGGAAGCTGGGCTTGCTGTGGTGGTTGTGACCCTATGACATTAGTCCCAATGCCTTTTTCCCTAGGGGGAAACTTTTATTTATGTCAGACACACTTGAGGTCATGTATAAAATCTGTGTTCTGCAAAGTGTAGGGAATTGGACATAGAATGGATTTGGCAGAGGTTGTACATAATGTTTTGAGCGATTGTCTGTGCTTGTCATCTATTTATGCGCAGTGCTGGTACTAAGTGCACTAGCCCTACCCATAACTGCACATAGCACTACCTCTGGACTTTTGGTGGGACTTATCATCATCCATTGGCACACTTAGTGTTAGCTCCACTGTTAGCTTAGGTGCTGTGTGATGTGCAGTTTTTGTATTTTGTTTCTATTTACTTTTATGTCTACTAAGATATTTGTGAGACACAACAAAATACTGTTTATTGAATTGGAATGAAACACAGAGAAGGATGCATGCACACTGCACATTCTCTCATGTTGAACACATTGATGACTCACTGGCAAACGTCAGTTAAGAAAAGCAAACAGCACTTAACTTACTATATAAATCCCCTCTGGCAAGCACTATTGAACTGCAGGCTGCAAACATGAAGAGTGACAAGATGGAATCCATGAGAGACCTAGTACATCTTCCAAAACTGCCAGGAACCTGTATCACAATATGAAAAGGTTAAAAATGATTGTCAACTAAAAAGAGTACACAGAGATAAAGTTTCTTAGTCTTCATCATGAAAAAAAAGATAAACTGCAAAAATACATCAAACATCAGGGAAGTTTTACTGATAGAGATCCAGACCTTCATCTTAAAGGAGATATGTATTTATTCCTGGTACAATTCTTTTAAACCCATTTTTGATGAAAAGACATCTATGGACATGTGTATGGAAATTGTGTAAATTTTTTTTAACCAAAACTGTGTTATTGCAACAATAATTGATCTCCACTCAAAAAACATTTTTCAAGGATAGGTTAAAAGCAAGGTGCAGAATCGCTTGGGGCAGAATTTGGGAAGTGGAGGATTCTTTTCCCTAATGGCTCTATATACCTTAATGTCGGCAGGGCGCTTAATGACATCCTAAATTTCAGGGCTCATAGTCCTGTAAGACGGAATAGGGAGTTGTCTGTATTTTATAGCTTGTATGATTGGAGTCACAGATCAGGAATAGAGAATGATGGGGGCATGTGGAGGTGATGGGGCATGTAATGGGGTGATGGAGGCATGTGATGGGGCATATAATGAGGTGATGGAGCAATGTAATGGGGTGATTGGGGTCATGTAATGGGGTGATGGAGGCATGTAATGAGGATGATGGAGGCATATGATGGGGCATATAATGGGGTGATGGAGGCATGTAATGGGGTGATTAGGGCATGTAATGGGGGTGATGGATGCATGTAATGGGGTGATTGGGGTCATGTAATGGGGTGATGGTGGCATATATTGGGGGTGATTGGGACATGTAATGGGGTGATGAGTGCATGTAATGGGGTGATGGAGGCATGTAATGGGGTGATGATTGCATGTAATGGGGTGATGGAGGCATGTAATGGGAGTGATGAGGGCATGAAATGGGGTGATAGGGCACGTAATGGGGGTGATGGAGGCATGTGATGAGGCATATAATGGCGTGATTGGAGTCATGTAATGGGGTGATGGAGGCATGTAATGGTGTGATGAAGGTAAGTAATGGGGTGATGGGGGCATATTATGGGGGTGAGGAAGGCATGATTGGAGTCATGTAATGGGGGTGATGGAGGCATGTAATGGGGGTGATGGGGCATGTCCTGGGTGTGCAATGTGGGTAGTGGGGTGCCCAAATCTTGTTTGCCTAGGGAAGCACAAAACCAAGTTACACCACTGATTCGCACCATACATGATGAGCAAACTTGGAGACACTTCCAATGTCACTTTTTCCCTCCTCCCCCCCAATGCCTGGTGTCACTTTTTCCCCCCTTCCACCCTCCGACTGCCTGGTGTCACCCCCCCCCCCCAATGCCTGGTGTCACTTGTTTTCACCTCCCACCCCCACCCCCAATACCTGGAGTTACTGTTTTGACTAATAAACATTTTTTAAAAATGTGTTCTCCGTAGCAATTGAAAAAAGAAAGACTAGTGTAGTATGAAGTATGGTGTAAAGTATGATGTGTAAAATACACCATTTTTTGGTAGAATTGGTAAATATTGCAAGTAATAGGAATGTCATACTGTAAAATGGCACAGGCAGAGGCGTCACTAGGGGGGGGGCTACTGGGGCTGAAGCCCCGGATCTCCCCTCCATAGCCCAGAATGGATACTCTGACCACGCCCCCTAGGGCTCGGCCCCACCTCCTCACGCTCAGCTCCGCCACCTGCATGCTGCACTCTGGGTGCTTAGCAGCCCCAGACTCCGCCCACTCACGATAGACTCCGCCCCTCGCGTTTAACTCCGCCCCTCGAGTTTTGAACGTGAGTGTCTGGCAGAGTGTAAGTGAGAATGGCATGTGAGAGTTATGAGTGTGTATGTATGTATGTGAGGGGCAGAGTTATGACTGTGTATGTATGTATGTATGTATGTGAGTGGGAGAGTGTAAGTGGGTCTGAGTGGCAGAGTTATGAGTGTGTATGTATGTATGTGAGTGGCAGAGTTATGAGTGTGTATGTATGTATGTGAGTGGCAGAGTGTAAGTGGGTGTGAGTGGCAGAGTTATGAGTGTGTATGTATGGATGTGAGTGGCAGAGTGTAAGTGGATGTGAGTGGCAGAGTGTAAGTGGGTGTGAGTGGCAGAGTTATGAGTGTGTATGTATGGATGTGAGTGGAAGAGTTATGAGTGTGCATGTGTATGTATGTGAGTGGCAGAGTTATGAGTGAATGGCATACAGTCAGTCACACACTAATACAGTAGGTCACAGGCAGACATGCAGTCAGTCACACACACACAGTCAGTCACATAAACACACAGTCAGTCACACATGCTGTCAGTCATATACGCATACACACACACTGTCAGTCACATACACTTACGCACAAGTCAGCAATTTTATTGTTGTTTACGATATAAAAAGTGCATCTATCAATATGTCCCCCTCCTGGCTGCTATACCTCATTCTAGCCTGGTCTGTGCCCTGCTGTTGTTTCTATACCCGCTGAGCAAACTCAGCGCTCAGGCACTATAGTGCGATGCATGTGGGGATGGAGCAGGAGGAATGTGCACTCAATGCTCCCTCGCGCTCCGCTGGATAAATAAATAAAATGATCCCAGCGGTGAGAGCACCAGGCAGGGACAACAATAACCAGGCGCCAGGTATAATTTGGTACCCACATATACCTATTGCTCATTGGCACCAAATATATCAGTCTGTATGGCGCCTAAGCATGTGATCTTATTTACTCCACTTCTATCAAAACTGTCATGGGCTCCAGTCCCGGGTATTTTGGAGACCTAGCAACACCCCTGGGCACAGGTAAAATTTTTGACTAGAGGCTATACGTCAGTTACTTTTTATGACAAATTTCTCTTTAAATGTATTCTACTGTACACAGTTCATTCATTGAATTAACTAAAATAACTCATTTCTCAATATGACTTACAATTTGTTATTTGAAAATCAATGTCTATACATTATACAAAGAGCTTATTTATGCATCAGATAATGGTACATCTTAAACACATAAAAATAAAATATTTCTAGTTCCATCTGTTTGTATTAGAACATATTGTGCGTTTGGCAGAATTCTAGTAATTTGCTTGTACATTGGTTTCTATCTATAGCGCGCATACCAGGATACAAAAATCCAGACAGTATGTCATGAAATGTCTAATAACTAGTGAATGTCAAGAGGCTTAAAAATATTTAAATAATACAATGTAAATTGTGGTGCTTTACATTTATACATATACACTGAAAATATTTACCTGAGGGGAAATAAGCAGGTCTATTCATGAAAAGATGAGTATAGATGAATTGAGGTGAGATTAACATTTCAACTCACCATTTCAACTATGCCTTGTGCGACTCACATGTAATTTAGTAATTTAGTTAGCAAAACATTATAAAAAAAGCTTACCCTGGCTCTCCAATAGCACCTAGGTTTTACCCCAGCACCCAGGTGGTACCCAGCATTTTCCCCAGCATGATGGTTGCACTCACAGGACTTACCCCAGCACACACAAGACCTATACATGCATGCTGAATACACTCACAGGACTTAACCCAGCACGCAGATGGGACCCAGGACATGCTCCAGCACCTGGCTGCTACTTTGCGCTCTGGGGCATATCTGAAGTCTAAGCACAGGCAGGTCACTTGACCGCCAACGCTCTGACTTCTTGCAGGTAGCACTGACATTGACTGGCTTCCCTTCTCTTCCCCACATATGAAAGGTCATGAAAAACTCAAGAGCCATAGTTAAAGCGTTAGAGCAGCGGATGAGTGTTAAGGGTATCAGCAGCTATTGGGGGGGAGGCTATCAGCAGCTGAAGGACAGCAGGTTGACACTTCTGAGTTTTTGTTGCATCTTCAGATTCCAAAGTTCCCAAATCTAGCATTAGTGCCCATGTCTCTGTCAGTAGAATTTTTCAAGGGATTTCCAGAATAAAGACTTTATATCCAGCAATGTGTAAATGCACCTGGCTGCAATTTTATAAATAACATTGGCCTATAGTTCTGAACTTGATGCTATGGTCAGATGAATCCAAATTTAAGCACTCTTTGTCACATGAGCAATGGGTCTGGTGTCACAAAAAGATGTGCATGCATAAAAAAGAAGCTCATACCATACTACAGACAATCCACCTAAGAGCATGTGACTCCATCTTAAAGTGTCTGTACATCATTGCCAGTGCTGTATTTACCGCGAGGCATCCTAGGCGGATGCCTATGGCGGCAAATTTTGGGGGGCGGCAGCACTGGAAAAAAAAAAAAATTACAAATTACAAAAAAAAAAAATCCGGCCCTTTAAAAAAAAAAAAAAACCCCACCGCGCTTGCAGGCAGAGACAGAGGTGAGAGGGGATCGGAAGATCCCCCCTCACCATCGCTCTGCCTGCCAGGCTGCACGGGGAGCCGAACAGGCAGCACAGAGAAACCTCCGTGCTGCCTGTTCAGCTCCCCGTGCAGTGTGCCGACACGGAAGTGCCGACAGTCACGTGACGGGCGCGCTGACGTCATACGCGCGCCCGGTCACGTGACCTGTCGGCACAATCGCCGGGAAGCCGAACAGGCAGCATGGAGGGACCATGCTGCCTGCCTGCCTGCCAGGGAAAGGTAAGTGCTGATGGGAGACTGTGTGTGTGTGTGTGTGTGACTGAGTGTGATGGGAGTCAGAGTGTGTGTGTGTGTGTGTGTGTGTGTGTGTGTGTGACTGAGTGTGATGGGAGTCAGAGTGTGTGTGATGGGAGACTGTGTGTGACTGAGTGTGATGGGAGTCAGAGTGTGTGTGATGGGAGTCAGAGTGTGTGTGATGGGAGACAGTGTGTGTGACTGAGTGTGATGGGAGTCAGAGTGTGTGTGATGGGAGTCAGAGTGTGTGTGTGACTGAGTGTGATGGGAGTCAGAGTGTGTGTGATGGGAGACAGTGTGTGTGACTGAGTGTGATGGGAGTCAGAGTGTGTGTGATGGGAGACAGTGTGTGTGACTGAGTGTGATGGGAATCAGAGTGTGTGTGATGGGAGACAGTGTGTGACTGAGTGTGATGGGAGTCAGAGTGTGTGTGACTGAATGTGATGGGAGTCAGAGTGTGTGTGATGGGAGACTGTGTGTGACTGAGTGTGATGGGAGTCAGAGTGTGTGTGATGGGAGACTGTGTGTGACTGAGTGTGATGGAAGTCAGAGTGTGTGTGATGGGAGACAGTGTGTGTGACTGAGTGTGATGGGAGTCAGAGTGTGTGTGATGGGAGACTGTGTGTGACTGAGTGTGATGGGAGTCAGAGTGTGTGTGATAGGAGACAGTGTGTGTGACTGAGTGTGATGGGAGTCAGAGTGTGCGTGATGGGAGTAGGAGTGTGTGACTGAGTGTGATGGGATTAGGAGTGTGGGACTGAGTGTGATGGGAGTGTGAGCTTGATGTGAGTCTGAATGATGGGGCATGTCTTAGGTGTGTAACGTGGGTGTGCAGCTTGCGTAGGGGGGTGCCCGGATTTTGTCTGCCTAGGGCAGCACAAAATCAAGATACACCACTGATCATTGCTGAGACCAAACCAACATAATGCGAACTGATTACATGACAGTAACATTTATAAAGCGCCAACAATTTACATTGCACTAGGCATAAAGCACATAGGGGGATTACATACTAAGTAAGATAAATAATAACAGACCGACACATGAGTTAGAGACTCCTGCTTGCAAGCTTACAAACTAGAGGGAGTGGGGGACATGAGGCACTTAAGGGTGTGAAGAGGTCGAAGGGAAAGGGGTGGTAGTTCTAGGGATGGTTGGAGATAGGTGGGTTTGGCTACAAATTAATTGTGTGTTTTCCAAATGGATGTGTTAACAGTGTTTGAGGACAGTGAGAGCTAGGAGGAAGGGGATAGAGAGCATACAAGGAGAGACGGGATGGGATCTAGCACACAGAAGTAGTAGTTCTTGAGTAGGAGAGCAGATTGTCTACCTCATCCTCAGATACAAAGGAGAATACATTCAGAGTGGGTTTGGGTGGTTTGAATGAGGAAGGAGGTAGTTATGACAAGTCATGGGAGGTAAAGTTACAGCTGATAGCGTCAAGTCATGGGAGGCTAAGTTACACCTGATAGCGTCAAGTCATGAGAGGTAAAGTTACACCTGATAGCGTCAAGTTATGGGAGGTAAAGTTACACCTGATAGCGTCAAGTCATGGGAGGCTAAGTTACACCTGATAGCGTCAAGTCATGAGAGGTAAAGTTACACCTGATAGCGTCAAGTTATGGGAGGTAAAGTTACACCTGATAGCGTCAAGTCATGGGAGGTAAAGTTACACCTGATAGCGTCAAGTCATGCGAGGTAAAGTTACACCTGATAGCGTCAAGTCTTTGAACGTAAAGTAACACCTGATAGCTTCAAGTCATGCAAGGTAAAGTTAAACCTGATAGCGTCAAGTCATGGGAGGTAAAGTTACACCTGATAGCGTCAACTTTATTTTTTAAATGCGAGACGAGATCCTGGGCTTTAAGAGTGGAACAGGGCAAAGGAGCAGGGGGGCAGAGAAGAGCAATAAACATCAAGAAGAGACATTTGTGATTTCATCAGAGGGTTGATATTAAGGTTGAGAAGTAGTGTTGCCTGGACTGAGAGAGATCAGAGTTGTAGGAGCTGACCGCACATTTTGGCTGTACGTGCTGTTGTCAGGCTGTAACTTGTATCTACTGAGTAAGGAACTCAATGATGGGGAGGTGCACGCTCTTTCAATCAATAATATGAAAGGCAGAATAATTCCCAACGGGTTGTCGGCAATGATTTTCAATAATACCTTTTAACATATAGACCTTATTGCACGAGCATTGTGTTACAGTCATATAACTGCTGCTGTAAAAAGAAATATCAACACATAGGATTTACTCTATTTCTTTCAGCCTAAAGATATTTTCTTAGAATAAGAGACCATTATTGAAAATCTAGCAAAGTTCATTATGCAGCTAATTCTTTGAAAGAAATTATCTGCCAGGGAACATCTACAATATGGATCCCAATCAATTCTAAAACTATCCACATACAATGATAGCATGCACCCTGCTTCTAAATCATTGAACAAATGCCAAGATACACTGACAGCTCCGTCCATGTTTATTGAAGTGTAACTGCTGTATTGACTGGCCCATAACAATTGAAAACCACATAACAGACTAAAGAGCATCTAATTCAGTAGACCTGCTACTCATTTCCCATTTAATCTTTTAAATGAGTGATTTATCCAATTCAGGTTTGATTTTTTAACCTAACAAATGTACAAATCGAAAATAGCTAACTAATAGAAATAAAAAATGTTTGTGTTAATTGAACTCTTGATAATGAAAAAATAGCATATATATGTATAAATAAATGTGTATCTGTATATATTTACAATAGATATAAATGTATTTAAATACACATATATTTATACATTATCTGTCCTCTTTTTCTTTTGTCTTAAAAGGACTGTATCACCTAAACATTTTTTTATTCTCTACACGCAAAGTAAAAACAATGATTGAAAATGACCTATACATTGTGTTTGCAAAATTTCAAGCAAATGCCTACATTTGGAGAAAAATGGACTGGTTTTAAATGGGAAATATGTAATTTACATATCAAGCCACAGGTGATGTCAGAAGCAGGACATAATGTATAGATCGTTTTCATTATTTTTTAATTCTCTGCATTCAGTAAAAGCTGTGTTTAGGTGATACAGTCCATTTAATTAAAATGGTACTCTATGCTGCTGATTAAAGCCAGTATGTGGGTAAAAATCAGTAACCTGCTGCAGGGCAAGACATTTGCTTACTTCCCAGTCATAATTTGGATGCAGATTTGTTCCCATTGCTTAAAATCTAAAAATAGACAGTGGATTGTATTATTATCATTTGTTAATTGTAATGACCACTTTAAAACCCACATACGTGCATCTGTTACCTATTAAGAACCACACAGTTATGACTGGCATTATAGGTACCTCAGTAATATAAATGGTTATTTTTTATGGAACAGATTATCTCCCAACATTTCAAATGGCCAAAGAGGGACACTTTTTTTTTTTTTTTAGGAATAAAATATTTTACTTACAAACAACTAACATATTACTGCAGTTTAAACACATGTTATTGTGTATTTCACTACTGTGGAGTTCTGTGATATCCTGACACACACCAAATGTTCTGTCCTATAAAAGAGGGACATCATTGTGGAAAAGAAGTACAAAGTGGTTTTGGTGAAAAATAAAGACTTCCATTTGTAAAAATGGACAATTGGGAGGTATGTCAAGTGCACTTCAATGTGACTAAAAAAAACAAAAGTATGAGGAGAACTCAGGCTGCAAGAAGTAGCAAAACTAAAGTGGAATCTTTCCAGTACGGACTACGGACTTCAGGAAGATGCTTTGTTTCTAGCTGTAGCTACCTGGAGGGAGGGGACAGGAGACACATGAGGTGTTTGAAAGGACAGGGAAGAAGGCAAAATCTAATGTTAAATCTTAACACATGAGAAAAATCAAATATTTTCTAGTTTCATTTGTTTATGACTCACAATGTGTTATTTGAAAATCGATGTCTGTGCATTATACAAAGAGCTCAAACCAGATGATGTGAAACCTTAAACTAAAAATAATAAAAATAATTCATTTGTTTATATTAGAACTTACTGTGCTTTAGGCGAAAGTCTAGTTACTGCTGCACATTGGTTTCTATCTTTAGCTCTCTTGTAAGGATGAAGACATTCAGACAGTATGCCATGTCTTCGTACGAGTGAATGTAAAGAGGTTTAGAAATAATTGAACAAGAAAATGTAAATTGTGGTGCTGTACAATTATACATGTACATTAGATAGAACTGCTATAGGATGAAATAAGGGGTGTATTCACGAAAAAGGTGAGGGAAGATGTATTGAGGTGAGATTAACATTTCTATACACTGGGCAACTCCCCTGTAATCATGGACATCCGCAGGGGGGGGGGGCTTTAAGGGGGGGGGGGCGCTTGCCACCCCATGGATTTTTGCAATTCCCCTTTAAAAAAAAATGTATTATTATTTTTACTCAGTGTGCAGCCCCTATTTGTCCCTAGGGGACTGCACACCAGTTGCTGGGGTAGGAGGTGGCACCCAAAGCTGTTGCTCTCTGCAACTCTTCTTGCTTTAATACTGGTCTCCCATCCACATTGGTGCAGGTCTCTGCAGCTGTCGGTCATGCTGCATGGAGAGCCAATGACAGGGGTGCCCAGGGATATGAATTTATAGCCCCGCCCCTCAGCCCTCCATGAGGCAGCATGACTGACAGAAGAGAGCCTGCAGGGGAAGATACTCAGAGACCACAGCTGAGCCTCTGTAATAGGTAGGAAGAGCTTATAATAGCTTTAAGGTACATCGAAGAGTGGGGTAAATCCAGGGAGATCCCTCCCATTTCCCTGAGGTCTTCATTTGTCCAGTCTGAGCAGCTCCTCTGACCAGGCTCTGCTCTTATCAACATGGTGACAAGTGGATGGGGCAGAAAAGATAATGGAGGATAAAATATTGTGATAGATGGAAGCAGATTGCAAACAAAATGGGATGACATGGGGCAGAAAAGATAATAGAGGATGAAAAGAGGTGATTGATTGGAGCAGAATACAGACAAAATTGTGACATGGGGCAGAAAAGATAAAATGTAGGTGAAAAGAGGTCACTGACATGGAGGAATAAAACACATAAAATTATGGGGAAAGAGATGGCAAACATGGAGGAATAAAACATATAAAAAGGGAAAAAGAGATAAAGAAATGTCATGGATTTAGGAATTTGGGTGTTTAAGGAATCTGTTGCTTTGTGTTTATATCGTGTGCTATAGTGTTGTGTCTGGAGCTGTGGAGTTATATTGTGTGCTATAGTGTTGTGTCTGGTGCTGTGGGGTTATATTGTGTGCTATAGTGTTGTATCTGGTGCTGTGGAGTTATATTGTGTGCTATAGTGTTGTGTCTGGTGCTGTGGGGTTATATTGTGTGCTATAGTGTTGTATCTGGTGCTGAGAGGTTATATTGTGTGCTATAGTGTTGTATCTGGTGCTGAGGGGTTATATTGTGTGCTATAGTGTTGTATCTGGTGCTGAGAGGTTATATTGTGTGCTATATTGTTGTATCTGGTGCTGAGGGGTTATATTGTGTGCTATAGTGTTGTATCTGGTGCTGAGGGGTTATATTGTGTGTGCTATAGTGTTGTGTCTTGTGCTGTTGGGTTCAGGGCCGGCCTTAAGTGTCCCGGCGCCCTGTGCGGAATTGCCCCGTGGCGCCACCCGTCTTTCACCCCCGTCTCTTTCACCCCCCAATGTATGTGTCCCTTTCCTCTTCCTTGCCATGTCTGTCTTTCTCTAACTCCCCCATACCTGTTTTCTCTCCCTCTGTTCTGTATCTCCCCCCCCTCTGTTCTGTCTCTCTCCCCCATCCCCTGTCTCTCTCCCCCCTCTGTTCTGTCTCTCTCCCCCCTCTTCTGTCTCTATCTCCCCCTCCCCCTGTTCTGTCTCTCTCTCCCCCCTCCCCCTGTCTCTCTCTCCCCCTCCCCCTGTCTCTCTCTCCCCCTCCCCCTGTTCTGTCTCTCTATCTCTCCCCCTGTTCTGTGTCTCTCTCCCCCCTCCCTTTGCCTGCAAATGTTGATCCAAGGAGGGGGCAGAGCTAACCGGCTGAGCAGGGTCCCCTCGTCGGATCCAGCAGAGCTTGCCGAGCAGAGGGCTGGTGAGGGGGGATCTTTTTATCTCCCCAATCCATTGCCTTTACCGTCTCACAGAGGTCGCACACCCCTAAGGCCGACCCTGGTTGGGTTATATTGTGTGCTATAGTGTTGTGTCTGGTGCTTTTGGGTTATATTGTGTGCTATAGTGTTGTGTCTGGTGCTGTTATGTTATATTGTGTGCTATGGTGTTGTATCTGGTGCTATGGGGTTATATCTTTGCTTTTTTGTTCTATCTGTTGCTGTGGAGTTTCAGCTAGAGCTCTGGATATTTATCTGGTGCTGTGGTTTATATCTTGTGTCATGGGTTTTTAGCTGGTACTGTGGGTTAATATCTGGTGTTGTGGATCTATATCTGGCCCAGTGGATTTATGGTTTATATCTGGTGCTGTGGATCTGTATCTGGTGCAGGGTTTATCAACCCTTTGCATGCCTTCACTGATAATGACAAAGCTCCTCCACTTCATGATAACTTGTCAAAAAGAGGCGCGGCGCAGAACGGATGACGGTAAAATTATGTCCCCTCCCTGAAAAAATTTCGGCGGATGCCCTTGCCTGTAATCTACCCAGAATTACCATCAAAGCATTGTATTTACTGTGAAAATAGAGCATGGAAGGAGAGAGTGCTTTGGGGAAACGGGGTCAGTTCTTGATGTTAGTTGTTTGGGGAAGAGATTTTAAAGCAAATGGTTGTATGATATCTAGCATTAGCAGGGGAGAATGAAATAATTAAGACAGAGTCAGTCAGATGATCTACAAAAAGCTACAAAGTACTGCGACATGAACACCAAACGTGGTGTGTCCACCACAAAGAGAGTACGAGGCATAGCAAAGACAGGACACAGCAGATAGCCACGGAACGGCTGGTAGTTTGCTTCACAGGGTACCCTTTGAATGAACAACAAAGTTCTTAAATGCATTCTAAATGTGTTGTTACATGTGCCACATTGATGGGATCAGAATGTTCACTGTCCTGATCTTCTCCTTCAACGCCATTTACCTACTTAACCTGTGATGGATAAAGAAGATGGAAGGTGAGTAAACTGGCAGCTTTTCCATGTGAAAACTGCACAGCTCTCATTTTACTAATCCCAGCAAAATACAACAGCAAATTAGACTTTTCCACTCCCTTAAAATCATCACCATTGATGAATTCCTGCAAATATTTACTTACTGCCCCTTAGGTTCAG
Organism: Pelodytes ibericus; assembly: GCA_036172795.1. Lineage (NCBI taxonomy): Eukaryota > Metazoa > Chordata > Amphibia > Anura > Pelodytidae > Pelodytes > Pelodytes ibericus. The sequence goes on from CM069857.1 coordinate 42,640,778, forward strand.
GACCGTCCCTGATAGCTCTTCTGTTAGTGTGTTAATCAGTGCCAAAAAGCAGATTGTAACGGTCTCCTTTGTTAGTTAATTGAGGAATGCTGGTTTATTACTTGGAGCTGAATTTGCATAATGACTCCCACAGTGAGGATGAGCCTGTATCATTCAGTTGTTAAATTCCTTTCATGCGCATCATCAAACCAGAGATGGTCATGTTGTAGCTAAGCACTATATTTACCTTATCTGCCTGTTTGCAGTTCACTGACACAAAAAAACCTTATTACAAAGGGAATGTGGGTTACAAAAAAAAAGGAGCATACTTGCACAGCTGGTTTGACCTTTATTTTAGCAACCCCGCTAAGCTTCATTCTGTGACACATAAAGAAAACACCTTCAATAGCTCATGTAGTTAAGCAAACTATATTCAGCTACTGTATCCACGTCCTACAAATGATTTAAATGCACCTTCTTAATGACTACACAGAATACCCCTTTCCCCATTAGGTTTTAATTCTCCATTCATTTTATAGCTGGTACCATGGCTCTCTTCTGTTGCCATGGAGAACGACTTCTTGCTGCAAACAAAACAAGAACACAAGGTTAGGAGAAGCAATCAGCCTTGTAGATAAACTGAGAGATTTATCAAAGCTCGGTACAGATATCTAAACACCTTCTACCAGAAAGTATTTTCTGATTCTTTGACATCATTCATTTCTTCAATGAAAATATTGAAAGTTACATTAATCCCCTGAATTGCCACTCAAGACTGAACCTCACAAATCATACATTGCAATTTAGAATGGCTATGTATTTGCAAGCAAAATGCCTAGGGCCCAATGATATACAAAATGTGGGAATCATTGCAATCTGTCTTGCCACAATATTCATGCAAGGATATTTTGGTGCCAAATGATGTAACCCATTGTATTTCAGTCGACTGTAGGCTTTCAACCCTTCTCTCTCAGTATTGTAACCACGGTTAGGCACCAGCATTGCTCCTAGTGGACATTTACTGTAATGGATAATTGAATGAGGACCAATTCATTGAGGTCTATGGACCTTCACTGACAATGACAGAGCTGTCTGTGTACGGAAACTTTGCATATCCCCAATTGTAGCTCTCTTCTATTATACAGCGACATGGAATTTTTAAAATAATAATCATAAAAATCACTGAAAGCTAAATTAAACACAGTTTGTGAGATCCACTCGCAATGCAGTTGATGGATACAATTGGAGGAATTTATAAAGGGTGCTGCAGGCGTAAGTGTTGAGAGAGGGAAAAAAGGTGCAATCATATTTATAACAACCATTGCTGTTATCCACCTGAAGCTTCTAGCTTTATTGAGATTTTAGTGCAATTTCAGGTGCACATTTTTATTATAAGTGGGAAGTGCTGGTGCAAGTAGAGTTCAGAATGGCACAGGTAGTGCAAGCTCCTGACTTTTTTCGAGATTTAGTGTTAGACATAAGACACTTAGATTAAACCACTATAAGGTACAAATTCTGTGCGTTAGACACATTTATCCATCCCCACTAATGTCTCCCAGGTCTTGACTACAGATATCAAATGTAATTTACTGAAAGAGCAGCAGGGCCGTCTTTAACGCGGGGCAAATGGGGCAGCTGCCCTGGGCCCATTTACTCCTGGGGGGCCACAAGGCAGCTGTACCGTGGGCCCCCAGCCCTGCTTGCCGCGTTCACAGCGCATTGCGCTTGTGAACGCTTTTTTCCGGCAAGCCGCATCCGATGGATGCGACGGCCGGAAAAAAATAAATAAAATAATCTGGTGACTGTTTCCCTCCTCCGTGCAAGAGGGAAGACTGCACGGAGGAGACATCCGGCGGGGGACACGGAGCAGCTTCATGTAAGTACTTGGGAACGGGGGGGGGCGGGGGGGCTGACTGGCACAATATTACTGGGCATCTGGCTGGCAGAATAATACTGGGCATCTGAATGGCAGAATAATACTGGGCATCTGAATGGCAGAATATTACTGGGCTCTGGCTGGCACAATATTACTGGGCATCTGAATGGCAGAATAATACTGGGCTCTGAATGGCACAATATTACTGGGCTCTGGCTGGCAGAATAATACTGGGCATCTGAATGGCAGAATATTACTGGGCTCTGGCTGGCACAATATTACTGGGCATCTGAATGGCAGACTATTACTGGGCTCTGGCTAGCACAATATTACTGGGCATCTGAATGGCTGAATAATACTGGGCATCTGAATGGCAGAATATTACTGGGCTCTGGCTGGCACAATATTACTGGGCATCTGAATGGCAGAATATTACTGGGCTCTGGCTGGCACAATATTACTGGGCATCTGAATGGCAGAATATTACTGGGCTCTGGCTGGCACAATATTACTGGGCATCTGAATGGCAGAATAATATTGGGCATCTGAATGGCAGAATATTACTGGGCTCTGGCTGGCACAATATTACTGGGCATCTGAATGGCAGAATAATATTGGGCATCTGAATGGCAGAATATTACTGGGCTCTGGCTGGCACAATATTACTGGGCATCTGGCTGGCAGACACTATATTACTGGGCTCTGACTGCCACTATATTACTGGGCTCTGACTGGCACTATATTACTGGGCATCTGAATGGCAGAATATTACTGGGCTCTGGCTGGCACAATATTACTGGGCATCTGGCTGGCACAATATTACTGGGCATCTGGCTGGCACAATATTACTGGGCTCTGACTGGCACTATATTACTGGGCATCTGAATGGCAGAATATTACTGGGCTCTGGCTGGCACAATATTACTGGGCATCTGGCTGGCACAATATTACTGGGCTCTGACTGGCACAATAATACTGGGCATCTGACTGGCACAATAATACTGGGCATCTGGCTGGCATAATATTACAGGCATCTGGCTGGCATAATATTACAGGCATCTTGCTGGCACTATATTACTGGGCTCTGACTGGCATAATATTACAGGCATCTGGCTGGCACTATATTACTGGGCTCTGACTGGCATAATATTACAGGCATCTGGCTGGCACAATATTACTGGTCTCTGACTGGCACAATAATACTGGTATCTGACAGGCACAATATTCCTGGTATCTGACAAGCACAATATTCCTGGTATCTGACTGGCACAATATTACAGGTATCTGGCTGGCACAATATTACTGGGCATCTGGCTGGCACAATATTACTGGGCATCTGGCTGGCACAATATTACTGGGCTCTGACTGGCACAATAATACTGGGCATCTGACTGGCACAATATTACAGGCATCTGACTGGCACAATATTACTGGGCATCTGACTGGCACAATATTACTGGGGTCTGAATTTCACAATATTCCTGGGCTCTGACTGGCACAATATTCCTGGGCTCTGACTGGCACAATATTCCTGGGCTCTGAATGGCACAATATTACTGGGCTCTGACTGGTACAATATTACTGGGCTCTGACTGGCACAATAATACTGCGCTCTGAATGGCACAATATTACTGGCATCTGAATGGCACAACAATTATGGCATATGTGTGTGTGTGGGGGGTAACATTGCGATGGATGGCGGGATTGCATGCAGGGGAGGGGGCAGGGTCCAGGGGGCCCAAGCAAATGCTTGCCCAGGGTCCAATCACTATTAAAGACGGCCCTGAAGAGCAGTAGATACTTACAATAACCTTTCAGAGAAAGTAGTAAAGATTATCACAGGAATTTAGGAATGTTTGTCCTTTTGTCAATGTGACCATGTAGAAGAACATAAATCTGAGTTTTCATTATGGGCAGTAAGCAAAAGGATTATGTAACAAATCCTAATATATGTTATTGACTTTGGGAATATAGAACATGCAGTTACTTCACAGATTCACGTGACATTTTATTAACTTACATTTCAGATTGGCAAGAGGAGTATCAAATTGCAATATTGAATTTAACTTATTTACTAATAAAAAATTCGGCAACCAACTTGGCAACCACTTGACAATTTTGCCATAGAAAGCAGTTTGTATGCACTAACATTTTCAGGAGGTTACGCTAGGAGGTCAAACATTGCTTTTCAGCTCTCCTACCCTGGAAAATATTACACAATATTACATTTTTTCCCTAATATTTGACCTCAGAATTTCAAATCATCCCCATAGAAAATTATGGGAGGTGAATTGATCTAAGTGGTTTCAATCAGCATACTCGAATGCCACATTCTCAAATTGACCACCTCGCATATCTCGCTCGACAGCTTTTTTGGATCATCTCACCACATCTCAACGGTTTGTGAGTACCATGCTGTAAGATCAAAATGGAGCATATGAGGGGGGCGGGTGAATCGAGTTTGGAGGTTAGGGATGCACTCAGCCGGTATTTTACACAAATCTAATGGCACCAACTAAATCATCCACTAGTACATCATGGCTGGAAATGTCGGCCTCAGCCCCTGTATATTTATATATATATAATTAATCAATACCTAGTAATGTTAAATTATCCTGTATAGTTGTATGCTTAATATGTTCTGCTGTAGTGAAAGGACATACTTGAAAATAAAAGAAATTTCCTACTAAAACATTTATATAAAAAAAAGTTTGCATACATAGACAAAAGTTTATCATGGCAAGGATAGTAATATGAATTGGTATATTCTGAAATATCAATACACATCACTAATATGAAATATATAAAATCATAAGGTGCAAATTATAGATACATGATGTTTATAGAACATATTGAAATGGTTGAGATTACATATATGAATAAGTGGTATTGTCTCTTACAATAGACAATTGTTGTCTAACCTTGGCACTGTAGATGTTTGAGAACTGTTGGCTCAAGTTTGAATCATTGTCTTTATAGTTCCTATACATTTGCAGTGCCAAGGTTAGCCATCATGGAACTAGATGGATGACGGTTAAAGTAGATTATGACTGTGTTGTCTAGTGTTTTTTCACCTTCCCCTGCATGGCAAAAGGATCCCTGGTGGTCATTAAAATAATCCTCCCAAATCTTAGTGACAGTATGGGCTTTGTCCAGTTAGTCTGACCTAGATGGGAAATGAAGGATCCAAGATGTCATCAACCATTAGGTAAGCAAAATCAAAATGACAATAAACACTGGAATAAAACTGAGTTGTTTTTTTGCAACATTCAGAACTCTTTCTGACATTATTGGTGTGTGGGGCAATTCAAAAGCTTATGCAATATAGTGGCCTGCAGAAGAATTGTCTTCTCAAACATGACAAAAAAATGTATTCATTGTGCTGGACTTGCATAACCTTTGCAAGTTTTGTGTATACTTATGTAGATATTAATGACATTATGTTGTATACAAATGGCACACATGACTTGCCATAACCCCTAAAAGCAATAGAATGCTACATTATCTTAGCTTAGGATTTACAGGTTTAGTATTCTTTATCTGTATCTGTAGATCTGAAACCAGATTTTTTTTTACATGAATTGTTACAAAATCTCATACGGATTGGCAACTCTGAGGGACAGATTGGGAACTCTTGGGGGTCAGATTGGCATATCGGGGGGGGGGGGGCAGATTGAGAAGTCTGTGGATGCAGTGATAAGTCCGATATGCTGCCATAGTAAAAGTGATTTATTTGCTCTATTCAGTACTTGCACTGATTCTTCCGTATTTTATGCAGGGAGTGCTGAGAGGCTTTACTATATCTTATTGGTGAAAATTATCCATTATCCAAAATTGGATACAAAATACTTCTGGTCCCAAGCATTATGGATAAGGGATACTCAATCTGGATAGGGCATCTACTTTATTTCCAACCTACAATACATTCATAGCACAACTCCTGTGAATCAGTCTATTTTGTGGTACACTGTGGCACAAATAACTCCTCCTGAGATTGTGCAGACATGCAAAAAATGTCTATATTATCAGAAGACCATAGAACAAATTTCATTACAATAGCATATTTATATAACATGTGTTCAGGTGCACTTATTAAACACCACTAATTATATTGCACTTTTGCATGTATAGACCTAAACACATTCATGCAATATTTTGATGTCATATTATTTCAGGGGAAACTGACAAACTAGATAGCGTTTCATGAAAAACAACCAAGACATAAAATAACAGACTAGGACATAAACAAAAAAGAAGTCACAAAATGTATTAGAGTGAAACAATTCTATCCTGAAGTAACAGAAGCATTAGGAGACACTCTGCACAACCTACTTTGAAAACAGCAGTAACAAGATACATAAAACAAAAATAACAGTGAACAGTCACTTATTTATTTAAAGAGTCCATATTGGAGGTGATGGGTCAGGGCAGGCAGCAAACGGGTACAATCAGTATCAAAGCCGGAGTGAAATATCAGGAGAACAAGAGGTTGATAAGGACCGCACTGCAAAGTCTTGAGAAGGCGTTACAACAATAACTGGGAAATGATAAAGGGAAAAAAAGGATTTAACAGGAAGTGAAACATGGCCCTAAGGCTGTAGGATGTGGAACTCGACAAAATAAATAGGCAGAACATAGTACAACCATGACTCCGCATACAACTGAAAAAGATAATGGAAGAGGCAGTCATGAGTAGATTTATGGGTGCCAAAGCAGAGGGAGAAGTGCCACATGCTCGGGATACCAGAGCGAGGTGGGACATTGTTCCACCTCTTCCGCTGCTTGTAATACTTTTGAGCAAAGGGTGAAGCGACAAGGGGGGCACAACAATGATAGCTTTATAATGACACTGATGCAATCTCATGCAACTGAGCAGCAGGGTCACGGTTCATTCTGGCCTAACCTCAAGCATCAATCAGGTCATGCGCTGGACTAATCAGACCAGAGGGGGGGGGGTATGAAGCCATATTGCCACACACCCCGACCTGCAGCTACATGTAAGAATGATTATGATGAAGCGACAAAGACCTTCATCATCATCAATATGAAACTATTTCAAACAGAGCACAATTTGTTCTGTTCTTCCCCTGGGTGTAATTTTCTGTTTTTAACTAGACAGAACTAGTAAGGGATTTTCTTGTGAGAATTCACACAGCATTAAAAGGGCCACTATGTACCCCTACTCCTGTATAGCAGAGTCTCAGGATCCCCTTGTAAAGGAGGAAGATGTAACCAAGGCTGAAGCGGAGAGGGTTTTTAGCCCCTGGGGCAAAGGTCTGTTACATATATACTCCAGTTGTGTTAACACGATGTTTCTAGGGCTTACATCACTTTTACTGCTTTGAGTTTGAGGAAATGTGTAAATTTTCCACGAGGTGATGACATAAGCAGCAGACACCACAGACATATAAACACCATTTTTTCTTCTTTTATGCATTTGCTTGCAATTCTGTCAGCACAATATATAGATAATTGCCAATCATTTTTTATACACTACATTAAAAATATAACCCATGTTTAGTTTGACAGTCCCTTCAATGATCATAGAGCCAGCCACCAATCTCATTAAAAACATCTTGCTGCTTTGTTTCATCATTTTCCTGAGTTGAATCTTTGTGCGCTTTTTCCAAAGACACAATTTTAGTATTCAGAGAGGACATTTCTTTACAGACAGCTGCCATCTTGGTTTGCAGTATGGACTGTATGTCCAGAAATAGTTTCCTGATGTCACCTTTGGTCGAAGGTGTTTTATCCTGAGTCAGGTCAGGTAGTACAGAGAATCTGTCAGGACGGTGGGTAATCCCTTCATCATCCAACGAATCTGTGGAATCAGATGGTCCCAAATTTTGGTGCGCTTTATTCGTGTTTGTGTCGTGTTTAGTCAGGAGCGATCCAATATCTCGGGTATTCGCCCTATTCACTTGTTCCCTAAGTTTATTCTTTCGCCCCATGTTGTCTGGAGTCTGGTGCCACAATTTTTTAACTACTTTAGCTGACTTGCATACTTATATTACCTGGTCAATATTATCACACACACTGTTTCTTATGTATTTTTCTATCCTATGAATGTCATTTAAGTGATGAAATAAAAAATGTAATAAAAAAAAAACATCTTGTAGCCCCCAGACAAGGTCGGGGAGGGGCAATCATGACAGGGTGCTGAGAGGATATGTCAGCCTATAGTGGGAATCAGTGGGAGGAGTTGGGAGAGTATAAAAGATAGGAACAGGAAGTTCAGGGGCCATTTTAGGAAAATTTTCCCCATATACCTGTTGTCCCACCCACCCTCCCTAATTTTAAGGTTAATGACACTTTATTTATTTATTTATTACATGTCACAGCGTTGGCGGAAGCTTGCAGGGTATCCAGGAGGGTTAATGGAACATTTGGATTGGGGAGAGTCAATCGGGACTCTGGTGGGAGGTTCGAGGGGAAAGTGGTACCTCGAACCTCAGGTATTGGGGGCATTGGGATATGCCCAGGAACATGGACTTCGGCAGCCACCTGGATACACTTGCAAGCTTGATTGGTTTTCCTGTATATGGAATGTTTTAATATTTATGTTTATGTTATGTTTAGTCATTGTATTAATTATGGATATATATACGTAGGTGGAATGTGTATATATATGTGTTATATGATTGTAAATGCAATGGCTATTTAAATAAAGTGCTGTGGCCGTTGTTTTACCCCACAGTCTGGTTTTAAGTTCAGTTATTTCTAGGCGAACACATATCCTCAATGATAGAAGCTACCATGTCATGCTAATCACTAATGTTTTTATGGGTTTGAAACAACTAATAAAAGTAGCTTCTATGTATTGAAAGAATATCCAATAAACGTTACTGTGCAGGATAATGGGTGTTGTTTTTCAGGTATACTTTCAGTACTAACCTCAGAGACAAAGCAAGGGAAACAAGTAGTGTGTATTTAATTATAATGATGTGGCCCTTACCCACATCTCCTAATTACACCAAAGCAGCACTTCTAAATGTAAGTGGATTAGGGCCTTGGATCATTGCACGCCCAACATACCAGTAAGCAGGCTGAAAATAGCATCTGATTTCTCGGTTCATATCACTTGCACAGATGCAGATAATGTGAGCTATCAAAACAGATAAATACTGCCGGTTAATACAACAGGGTTAGTAACAACCCATTTATTACAAGGGAATAATAAACACTAAGGACTTTAAGAGGGAATTGCAGGGAACTGAGACGGAAATGACAAACTAAAGGCCACAGTAGTTGAAATTACCTTCTTAAATCTTTGTAAATCCCACTTTCATGAAAAAAAGTGGAAAAAAGCCCATGTGCAATATGCATCTTCAAAGTTTATGAAGCATCCATTATCAGTAAATCCATTATTAAATAATTCCCAATTACTGTATTTTATTTAATAATGGATTTACTGATAATGGATGCTTCATAAACTTTTGAAGTTTTGATTATTTTTTCTATAAAAAAATATCCTGCCCATGCTATTGCATCCATCAACTTCTTTTTTTCACTCGTTCTTCCTACAAAGAAGCGCAAGTAAAAATCTGAGTACCGCTAGTATAAGGATAACATTGTCAGCAAGCCAATTTTTTTTACCTGCCTGGCAGTGGGCGGCAAACATAGCTCTGATTATTACATTCAATAAGTAATCAGATGATTGCTGCATTTAAAGGCAGAGGTAAAAAGCATACAGGTAAGAAAGTTGGCTCAAGACCAATGTTAAGTTTATGGAGGTAATAGCAGGCCAGGATTGTTTCGAAGAAAAAAACAGACACAAAGTTAAGACACTAAGGGGGTCATGTACTAAACAAGTGCAGTGGGGAAAAAAGTTGGTAAAAGTAAGGAGCAATTTACAACTCTTTGCAACATTTTGCGCTTCTTTTTCGCTGATTTGCACCTTTTCTGTTTATTTTTATTCAGCGTCCATTTTTCCCGTTGCGCTAATAAATTGCGATTAGCTAAAGAGTTTTGAGAATATTTTGTGAAAAATAATTCTTATTTGAGTGTGAAAATGACACCAGCTTTTTTCGCAACTGCTATCAAAAGAGGTCGAAAAAAATATTTTCAAAATTACCCATTTTTATTACTAATCTGTGTCCCTTAGGGTGTCAGTATTCAGCTGCTTGTATGGCGCCACTGGGGATAAAGTGCTAAATAATTGACATTCAGCAGGTTTATCTGAAACAGTAGGAGTCGTTTATGGTGAAATGTGTTGTGTGGACCTCCAGTGTTTCAGATAAACTGATGGACTTATTTTCCTCTTTATTGCTGGTGGTTCTATAAAGAGTAACACTACTGAACTTCTGCTGGCACGTTCTTTTATTATAAATGTAAGGATTCCTGTTTTGCTTTTTTATGTAATAAAACTGTCATTCTACCTACATTACACATAAATAGAGCAGTGGTCTGCTCATAAAAGTGTGCTTTGGATATACTTTACTTACCACAACACTAAAAACCCCATGCCCATGGGCGTCCACAGGGGGGTGCAAGGGGGGGCGACTACCCCCCCCCCCCCCTGGATTTTTGCAATTCCCCTTTAAAAAAAAAAAGTAACATTTTTTTTTTATTATTATTATTTTTACTCAGTGTGCAGCCTCTAGTTGTCCCTAGGGGACTGCACACCAGTTGCTGGGGTAGGAGGTGGCACCCAAAGCTGTTGCTTTCTGCAACTCTGCTTGCTGTAATACTGGTCTCCCATCCACATTGGTGAAGGTCTCTGCAGCTGTCTGTCATGCTGCATAGAGAGCCAATGACAGGGGTGCCTGGGGATATGAAGTTATAGTCCCGCCCCTCAGCCCTCCATGTGGCAGCATGACTGACAGAAGAGAGCCTGCAGTGCAACATCATGGAGGAAACAGGGGAAGATACTCAGAGACCATAGCTGAGCCTCTGTAACAGGTAGGAAGAGCTAATAATAGCTTTAAAAAACAAAACAGCCAAGGTACATGGTAGAGTGGGGTAAATCCAAGGAGGTCCCTCCCATTTCCCTGAGGTCTGCATTTGTCCAGTCTGAGCAGCTCCTCTGACCAGGCTCTGCTCACATCAACATGGTGACAAGTGGATCGGGCAGAAAAGATAATGGCGGATAAAATGATGTGATAGATGGAAGCAGATTGCAAACAAAATTGGATGACATGGGGCAGAAAAGATAATAGAGAATGAAAAGAGGTGATTTATTGGAGCAGAATACAGACAAAATTGTGACATGGGGCCGAAAAGATAAAATGTAGGTGAAAAGAGGTCACTGACATGGAGGAATAAAACATATAAAATGATGGGGAAAGAGATGGCAAACATGGAGGAATAAAACATATAAAAAATGGGGAAAGAGATAAAGAAATGTTATGGATTTAGGAATTTGGGTGTTTAGGGAAACTGTTGCTTTGTGTTTATATTGTGTGCTATAGTGTTGTATCTGGAGCTGTGGAGTTATATTGTGCGCTATAGTGTTGTATCTGGTGCTGTGGAGTTATATTGTGTGCTATAGTGTTGTATCTGGTGCTGTGGAGTTATATTGTGTGCTATAGTATTGTGTCTGGTGCTTTTGGGTTATATTGTGTGCTATAGTGTTGTATCTGGTGCTGAGAGGTTATATTGTGTGCTATAGTGTTGTGTCTGGTGCTGTTGGGTTATATTGTGTGCTATAGTGTATCTGGTGCTGAGAGGTTATATTGTGTGCTATAGTGTTGTATCTTGTGCTGTAGGGTTATATTGTGTGCTATAGTGTTGTATCTGTTGCCGTATGCTTATATTGTGTGCTATAGTGTTGTATCTGGTGCTGGAGATTATATTGTGTGCTATAGTGTTGTATCTGGTGCTGAGGGGTTATATTTTGTGCTATAGTGTTGTATCTGGTGCTGAGAGGTTTCATTGTGTGCTAAATTGTTGTATCTTGTGCTGTGGGGTTATATTGTGTGCTATAGTGTTGTATCTGTTGCCGTATGCTTATATTGTGTGCTATAGTGTTGTATCTGGTGCTGAGAGATTATATTGTGTGCTATAGTGTTGTATCTGGTGCTGAGGGGTTATATTTTGTGCTAAATTGTTGTATCTGGTGCTGAGGGGTTATATTGTGTGCTATAGTGTTGTGGGGTTATATTGTGTGCTATTGTGTTGTATCTGTTGCCGTATGCTTATATTATGTGCTATAGTGTTGTATCTGGTGCTGAGGGGTTATATTGTGTGTGTTATAGTGTTGTGTCTGGTGCTGTTGGGTTCAGGGCCGGCCTTAAGTGTCCCGGCGGCCTGTGCGGGCTTGCCCCGTGGCGCCCCCTCGTCTTTCACCCCCTGTCTCTCTTTCTCTCTCCCCCTCCCCCTGTCTCTCTCTCCCTCCCCCTGTTCTGTCTCTCTTCCCCCTCCCTTTGCCTGCAAATGTTGATCCAAGGAGGGGGCGGAGCTAACCGTCTGAGCAGTGTAGCTCCGCCCCTACCCTGTGAAGCAGAGCAGTGTCTGCTTCACGGGCAGCAAGAGAAAGTGCTTCTCGGCTCCCCATGCTTAATGCAGGCTCCCCATGCTTAATGCAAGCATGGGGAGCCGAGCAGCACCCCGTGGAGCTACACCCCTCAGCTGGTTAGCTCCGCCCCCTCATCGGATCCAGCAGAGGGCTGGTGAGGGGGGATCTTTTGATCTCCCCAATCCAGTGCCTCTACCGGCTCGCAGAGGTCTCACACCCCTAAGGCCGGCCCTGGTTGGGTTATATTGTGTGCTATAGTGTTATGTCTGGTGCTGTTGGGTTATATTGTGTGCTATAGTGTTGTGTCTGGTGCTGTTGGGTTATATTGTGTGCTATAGTGTTGTGTCTGGTGCTGTTGGGTTATATTGTGTGCTACAGTGTTGTGTCTGGTGCTGTTGGGTTATATTGTGTGCAATAGTGTTGTATCTGGTGATGTTGGGTTATATTGTGTGCTATAGTGTTGTATCTGGTGCTATGGGGTTATATCTTTGCTATGTTGTTCTATCTGTTGCTGTGGAGTTTCAGCTAGAGCTCTGGATATTTATCTGGTGCTGTGGTTTATATCTTGTGTCATGGGTTTTTAGCTGGTGTTGTGGGTCTATATCTGGCACAGTGGATCTATATTTGGTGCAGTGAGGCTATATCTAGTGTGGTTGGTTTATATCTGGTGCTGTGGATCTGTATCTGGTGCAGGGTTTATCAACCCTTTGCATGCCTTCACTGATAATGACAAAGCTCCTCCACTTCATGATAACTTGTCAAAAAGAGGCGCGGCGCAGAAAGGATGACAGTAAAATTATGCTCCCCCCCCCCTGAAAAAATTTCTGCGGATGCCCATGCCACTGATATTGTATGCTTGTACATTGAGGACTACTCCTAATACCTATATATTTTTTATTGTTTATATTTCAAGCACACTTGAATTGATCAATTGTTTTCTACATGAGTGATATCTGGCATGTCCTTGAAGAATAGAGTATGGAGCATATGTAATGCGTTCAGTGGTGTATCTTGGTTTTGTGCTGCCCTAGGCAGACAAAAATTTGGGCCCCCTCCCCCCCCCGCAACGATGCACACCCACGACATGACCCATAACCCACATTGCACACCAAGGACATGCCCCCATCACCTCATTACATACACATTGCCAATATTATTTGCCATTAATATTCCCCAGCCAATTTGCCCAATAATATGGCAGTATTATTTGCCATTAATAAGTCACAGCCAATTTGCCCAATAATATGCCAGTTTAATTTGCCATTAATATGCCCCAGCCAATTTGCCCAATAATATGCCAGTATTATTTGCCAATAATAAGTCACAGCCAATTTGCCAAATAATATGCCAGTATTTGCCATTTAATCTGCCACTGCCAATTTGCCCAATATTATGCCACTATTATTTACCATTTAATATGCCCCTGCTAATTTGCCTAATAATATGCCAGTGTTTTTCTCAATTTACTATTCCACAGCCAATTTGCCCAATAATATGCCAGTGTTATTTGCCATTAATATGCCCCAGCCAATTTGCTCACTAATATGCCAGTGTTCTTTGCCATTTAATATGCCCCTGCTGATTTGCCCAATAATATGCCAGTGTTATTTGCCATTTAGTATGCCCAAGCCAATTTGCCCAATAATATGCCAGTGTTATTTGCCATTCAGTATGCCCCAGCCAATTTGCCCAATAATATGCCAGTGTTATTTTCCATTTAATATTCCCCAGCCAATTTGCCCAATAATATGCCAGTGTTATTTTCCATTTAATATTCCCCAGCCAATTTGCCCAATAATATGCCAGTGTTATTTGCCATTAAAATGCCCCAGCCAATTTGGTCACTAATATGCCAGTGTTATTTGCCATTTAATATGCCCCTGCTAATTTGCCCAATAATATGCCAGTGTTATTTGCCATTTAGTATGCCCCAGCCAATTTGCCCAATAATATGTCAGTGTTATTTGCCATTTTATATGCCCCAGCCAATTTGCCCAATAATATGCCAGTGTTAATTTCCATTTATATGCCCCAGCTAATTCCCAATCCATCCCCCCATCTCTCCCAATGCATCCCCCAGTACTTACCTGTTTTCCCTGGTGGCTAGTGGCAGGCTGCATGGAGTCCTCCATGCTGTCTGTTCAGCTCCCCGGCGGTTGTGCCGACAGGTCACGTGATCCGGCACGCGTATGACGTCAGCGCGCCGGTCACGTGACTGTCGGCACTTCCCACTGCACGGGGAGCCGAACAGGCAGCACGGAGGTTTCTCTGTGCTGCCTGTTCGGCTCCCCCAGCAGCCTGCCAGCAGAGGGAAGGTGAGGGGGGATCTTCCGATCCCTTCTCACCTCCCTCTCTGCCTGCAAGCGCGTTTTTTTTAAAAGGGCTTTTTTTTTTCCTCAGTGCTGGGGGGCGGCCCCCCAAAAATTTGCCGCCCTAGGCATCCGCCTAGGATGCCTCGCGGTAAATACAGCACTGAATGCATTGGGTGTGCCAGCAATATAGGTACATACTTGCCTCCCAGGCACTGTAAGTAAATAAAAAATGACAAATAGCATCCAATCTGTACATCTGGTCACAAGGAATGAAAAAAACCATATACATATTTTGTTATGATTCTCTTTAGGCGAAACGATAATCACGTCAATAGAAAAGTTTTACGCATTTTCCCTTAAGTCACATATTTTCCACAGTTATGATTTTTAATGTGTTTATTGATTAGTTGTGTCGGCATGGCAGAATAAATTGCTGTATAATGCAAACTCACGCCATGATATTTCTAAATCATGAATTATGCTTGTCCTTGGAAAATGACTGTTACATGTGTTTTAATGTCTTCATTTCTGCCACAAACACTAAATGTTGTGTCAAAATTGTTCTAATTATTCACTATAAGCATAAAATCTATAGCAGTGTCATTTTATAATTTTATTTGGTGTTTTACATCCCTTAATAGCAGGGATCTGTCATACAAAATGTTTTGTTATATTATATAAAAATTATTTTATTGATATAGTTTCAATTTTTAATATGTGGTTGTTGAAACATAATTTTCCTCTCATTTAACGCACCCATACAAGCTATATGTTTTTTTTTTTTTTTTTAAAGAACAGTGAAAGCTTTCTTTTAATATCCTATACATAAATATAATCTACAATTTAGTATAAAAAAATACATATAAAATAGGAAAGTTTGGGAAAAAAAAGCTTTCCCCATTTGTTTCCAATAATGATCTACACAACTAGTGCAACACTAACCCACTTAACCCAACGAATTAACTAACTAATAAAAATATAGGTTCCCAAACCCCCCTAACAAAAAAGCTAGAAAAAATACCAGTGCGACATCAAAGCCATAACAATCACAGAACAGGCATGCAGGGTTAACTGTAATTCAATTAACATATTACAAACAAAAGGTATTTATTAAAAAAAAACTTTCAAATTTGAAAAATAGAAAAACACATAGACTTTGTCATCGAGATGACCCAGTGATCACTGCGATAACATTTTTTTTTTCAATCACAAACCCGGAAACCCGCCAATCGGGTCTAGGAACTTTGCCTCGGGTGCGAGGCATTATCCTGAACCTGTTTCAGGCCGGCTGTCATTGCACTCCGCCAGATTAACTACAAGACGGGTTAATGTTATAAAGTCTCTAACGCTGAGGGTCTTATGATGTGTTATCGTCTTTATACTATTTTCATTGAATCATTAAATTGTGATTTTCTGATACACACAATAAGTCAATAGCACTTAAAAAAAAAAAACTAAAACCAAACATATTTTTGGTGGTTTCAATGGTTCCATTCAAGTGCTGTTTCTCTTGAAAGCTTTTTCAGAGTTCTGTGCTGTGTAGCATATAAAAGGTGATGAGCTCTGTGATGGAGGATAAAAGCAAGCATTGTGAACATTAATTCATTTGACATTGTGTTGCTGTCAATTTGCATGCATTGCTACTATGAAAACACATATACTAATGGGTCTATTCACCAAAATTCAAGAATAGCTTGAGGAGGTTGACCCCCCTCCCCCACCAAATAAATTAGTTCATTTAAGTTAATATTTGAAACAGTGTTGAAAACTTTAGTTGTCCTTTGAGGACAGTTTTTGGAACCAGTGTAGTAGACTATATAATAAAGTGTGACAGATACACTGGTTACTGCATTGAGGAACTTTACCACAGAAAAGCTCTTTGAAGAAGTATTTGTTCAGAGACAATTTCTTTTGCAGATCTGGGTCAATTTTAGCAGCTTAGTCTTGATGCCTAATATAGGCTCACTTTCAAGTGTGGTAGGTATAGGATTGCAACCTTTTCTGCTAAACAATACCAGTCATGCAATTTCCCCCATAGACTTAACCTGAGACCAATTTTTTAAAGGCCTACTGGCTGGGTGGCAACCATAGGTAGCCACAACTAAAAATTATAAGTTTGTAAGAATGTCAATTTGGAGATTCTCTCTCAACTTTGTTATTATTGCCAGTTTTCTGCTAGTTGGTTATGATTTACAATTTGATTGCTGCTTGAATTCACCAGCTATATGACACCAGACCCATCCCTGCAGTGGTGCCAGGTGGGTCAATTGACTTAAGCAGCACTTTAGGGAGGGCATGCCGCTCACCCCTTGCACCAGTTTTTTGTGTGGATGGGGCCTGGGAATGCGGAGTGAGGGGATACCGTCTGTGCCAGTGACATTGAGATAGACTGCTTGCTCCGTTATCTCACACATTGCACTAATGAATAATCTGAGCCAGGGCTTGACAAATATCTGTAGACTTTAAGAGCCAAACAGACCAATTCAGGTGCCAGCTTAGTCAATTATAGGAGCCAGAAAATTTTATTTTCATACAGTTGTACGTAGGAGCATGGATTTTAGAAGCCATGGGCTCCTGTCTCCTGGGATTTGTCATGCCCTGATCTGAGGTGTCAACTGGGTGTCAGTAGGGTGACAGCAGCAGAGTGAAAGGTAAGTGCAAATTAGTGTAAATAGGGGTACTGGGGCAGGTCCTGAGTGCAAATTTGTGAGCTGGAGCAAGTCCTGAGAACAAATCTGGGTACTGGAGCAAGTATTGAGGGCATATCTGGGTGCTGGGGTAAATCCAATGAGGGCAATCTAGGTGCTAGGGTAAACTATAGGTGCAATGTGGGTGCAGAGGAAGAAAATAAAACAAAAAAATTATTTTTTCTACAATATTTTGCTTACATATGTAAAAAGTTGAATATGATATTAAAAAGTTTACTAAGGGGCTCCACAGGTTAAGTCAGGTCTAGGGCCACACAAAACTGCATTTACTATGGGATCAAGAAATGAAAGACATGTGTTCTTGGATAACAATAGTTGCCAACAGTCCGGTCCCATGAAATCTAGGTCTATCTCAGAATTACTAATGAACTGTGAACAGGCAGCATTGCGTCATACAGGCATCTGCAGTATAAACTTGAGCTCCAGATACCTAGTATCTGTACTGGAGCTCAATCTCCTGCGATCATGTCATACTGTCTCCAGATTATTTCTGGCCCTTTTCATCCCAGGAGCCAAATGCAGAAAGTTAGCAAGTAGGGCCCAGTGAAATAATAATTACAGGATGTAACTATATTTACATGCTAATGTAATCATCTACTGGAGGCAAAGACGGGTTGTATTTAAATAAACAAAAAAGGATCTAGTTCTCTATTAATTCAAAAGTCTAATGATAATAATTTACAATGAATGAAATAATAAATAGCACATTCTTTGAATGATAAAGATGCTATAATGTTATAAATTACATTATGACCTTCACAAAGTTAATAACTTTCATGAGCTCTGTTTTCAAGCCTAGTAAATGTTTTTTTTTCAATCTCTTAAGTTAATTACATATGCATTTGTGCAAAACACATTATTAAGGAGTATTAATGATGCGTACTTAACATACAACATTTTTAATCTAAACACCATTTCAAGGACATGCTAAGAGACAATAAAATATTGTAGGCAGCATTAACATGCAAGGTCATCCAGAACATAACATCTAGAAACTGACCATCTCTTCCATAGAAATAATTAGCTTAATGATGTGATTCAATCATTTTCCGTGGGGTTATTCATTATAGTCGATTCTGGGGCACAAATGTAAAAGAGAAAATCGACATGGAAGTAAATGTTCCTGTTGATTGCTTCACTTTTAAACTTTTTCCCCAAACTGTTCTTTGTACATAATCTCCAATGAACCATATTTAGTAATAGTAATCCTGGTGTGCAGGCTATGGAATAATGAGCAGTACCATTTCACTGGTTTCTGCTCTGACAGCTCCAAATGTATTCCTTATCTCCAGAATTGCTTAATTTGTGCGCTTACAAATGCAACCTAGTCACTGCTTTTTACATTAAATGGACGCTGTCACCTGAATATTGTTTATAGTTGATTTTTATTCATGTTCTTTACATTACAGTTTTAATAATGTTTGTAAGTCCCTTTTTAAGTATTTTATTTGTTTCAATCTTTTATCTGGCCAAAATAGCAGGAAAAAACCTTTTACTAAGATATTAAATTTGCGTCACCTGTGCAAGCAACTAGACAAAGCAGAAAAAAGTGAAGGCTTCACTGAATTATCACTCACCTTTACATTACACTTGGTTCTGGTGGGCAAATTTACACTGTGGCATGCCAAATCGTGTGGGTGCAATTTGAGTACAAGCCAAGTGCTGTGGGTACTGTATAGTGTTGTGTTCAGACCTTTAGGTACAATGTGGGTGCAGAGCAACATAATAAAAATAAGAAATGTACAATTTTTCAATAACATTTTCATTAGATAGTTTAATATAATATTAAAAAGTTCATATAAGTATACATGCAGCTAGCAATATACATATATTTGGGGTCCACCTCACTTTTGAAAAAGCTGGAAATATTTTAATGTTTTTTGTGGTCAGAAAAGTAATATTACTTTACTGAGAGGGTGGTGGATGAATAGAATAGTCTTCCTTAAGAAATGGTAGAGGTGAATACATAAAGGAGTTTGAGAATTCATGGGATAAGCATGAGGCTATCCTTGATATAAGATAAGGCCAGGGATTAATTAAGGCCTAATATTAATATTAAGGCCTAATATTACTTTAATGAGTGGGTAGTTTATAGATGGGATAGCCTTTCAGCAGAAGTGGTAGAGGTTAATACAGTGAAGGAGTATAAGCGTAAGGCTATCCTTGATATAAGATGAGGCCAGGGATTAATGGAAGAATTATTTTCTGAGAGGGTAGGGGATGCATGGAATAGCCTTCTGGCAGAAATGGTAGAGGTTAATACAGTGGAGGTCAGAAACTTAGTATAATTTTACTGAGATTGTAGTGGATGCATGGAATAGCTTTCCAGCAGAAGGAGTAGAGGTTAATAGAGTAAATGAGTTTAAGCATGCATGGCATAGGCATAAAGCTGCCCTAGATATAAGATAACGTCAGGTACTTATAAAAGTATTACTTTACTGAGAGGTAATGGATGCATGTAATAGTTTTCCAGCATAAGTGGTAGAGGTTAGTACAAGAAGTAGTGAAGAAGTTTAAGCATGCATAAGACAAGGCCAGGCACAAAGCGGATGAGTTGGGAGGCATGTAAGTGGCATTTCTGGGGTGGAGTTGCATGGTGGGGTCGGGGGGCCCCAGGGCAATTTTTGCACCGGGGCCCGGGGGTTTCTAGTTACACCTCTGGCAGTGGTCTTCTCAAAGGAGCATATGTGCTTCCAACGTCCTGAATCTTCAGACTGTTTGTATGGCCTGGTTCAGACTTGGGTCACTGTTAAAGAATTGTTGACTGAGTTGACAACACAGCTGCTGGCTGCCAACTTCAACAAACAGGGAAGCACCAGGCAATGGAACCTTTTATTGGATTGGGTGCAGAGACACATAGCTGGTCTGCTGGAGATCTACCATCCATGATCCAAGCATTTCCTGGCAGATTACTTGAGCAGAGAGAAGATAGAGCAAGCAGAATGGTGACTGTCACTGCAGGTCTTACAGCTCCTTGTAAGCAAAAGGAGTCAGCACCAAGTAGACCTGATGGCAACGAGGTCCAACTGGCATGGTGCTTGCTTCTATCCAAGGAGTTTGAGCCGGGTGACTGGGCCCTCGATTAATCTCTTTTTGAGTTATTTCAAGCAGGGCTGGGCAAAGTTTTGAGCCTAAACACTCTGATAATGCAGACTTTGACTCTTACCAATGTTAGATTGGGTCTGAATCAGTATCTCTCCAGGTTTTCAAGTTCTCAAGATCACACCTCCCTTGAATACTTTTTCTTCTCCTTGGAATATTCCCTTGATGCTATAGGCTTTATCATCTCCTACCTTTGAATTGTTGGTCTCTCTGACTTTGTTGACATGGAAGACACTTCTGCTTGGCTAGTGGGATGTCTGAAATGTAATCCTTCTCTTGGCAGGAGCCTAATCTGATCTTCCATCAAGAAAGAGTGGTCATTTCGATTTTTTTTTTACCTCAACCAGGAGATTGTTCTCCCTTATTTTTTTCCCCACACCCTACTAAGGAAAGTAGACTATATTCTTTGGATGTGGTCTATTGCCTTTGGATATGTGTTTACTGTACAACTGGTTGGAGAATATCTTGCTCTACGTCCTGCATTCCAAATTCCATAAAAGGCACTCAATTACTACACCGGGGCAATGGCTGTGTCATCAATTGCTAGATCCTACAAGCTGCAAGATGTTCAAGTCCCACCTGGACCTATGAGGGCATTGATTCACTCCTGGGCAGCAGCAGCTCGAGTACCACCTGATTTGATCTGCACGGACACAATCTGGTGTTCCATCTCTACCTTTGTGAGACACTACAGATTGGATGTTCACTCTTCTTTGGAATCCCAGTTTGTCAGACAGCTCTTGGAGGCAACGTCTCATCTTTGAGCCTTTGTTTTTAATAAATTTTTCATATTTTTAAGTAATCTTGTGTATGGGATTCTTTCTTTGGTACCCTCCCACTCTTTTCTATTGCTTGGGCATTACCCATATGTAGATGCTGCCATGGATAGCCAGGAAAAGGGAAAATGTATTCAATACTTACTGGTAGAAGGTAGCTGCTGTCCTCTTATAACCTAGGTAAATATTTTTCTGTCCTACCAGTTGAGAGAAAAGCTGCCATGGAGCTTAGCCAGGAAAAGAAAATTACAGTAGTATTACCCCCCCCACCCCCCCATTATTTTTACTTGGTAATATGGGTAACATATCCAAAAAAACTGTTTTAGAGCATTAATGTACACTGAATAAAAATGTATATTTTTACACTAGAAGCACTTTAAGCAGCTGAATATGACCACTGTTGTATATAGGTTTTGTGCTGCCCTAAGTCTGACTAAACGTCTGTACCCCTAACCTATATTTTCATTACCCATTCCTTTCCAGGGAACACCTCTTCCTGTTTTTATTCCCAAACATCTTCCCAGTGCCATATTTCTGGTCCTAAACTTTCCCAGTGCCATCTTCATCCCCCACATCTTTGTTGCGCCATCTTTGTCTTCCAACACCTTCTTGGTGCCTTATTTGTCCTCCAACACCTTTCCATGAAGTGAAGCTCCACAAGACAGAAACTCCCTAGTCTTTGCCTCATTAAAAGCAAAAAATGTGGTTTGGTTCCTCTTTAAATCCATGCTGCTCAGTTAGCTCACAGATATTATTCATCTAATATTATATTCAGCTTTTCATGCATATTTAGGATAAATGCATCAGTTAGAAACATAGAGCTGGGAATCTGAAAGGTGTTCCCTGCCGAAAGAAAGATTATGATGCATCAGAATAGGATTCTTAAGACATGAGGAGGGTTTATGGTGAAGACAGACTGGCTTAGTTATGGGACATTATTTTTCTAAAAAAAAATAAGAGATTATTTATTAAATGGCTTTATGATGTCTGTAGGGAAATTAAAACCTGCTAATTACTGGCTACTATAAAACTGTTTTCTGCACAAATAGACGGTAAATCAATAAAAGTATTAATTTTAAGCTTGCTTATGTAGAGCTGAGCAGTACAAACATGTTACAACACCATCCTGGCATACTCAGCTTATATTCCCCTCTGTACATTTTACATAGATCTAATTTTTCCATAGATACAACAAAGGAGCATGCATGTAGGCATACAAATAAAATATAATTAGTACACCATGCTAGCAGTTATGTATAATAATAAACTCTTATTTCAAGTTAGTATTTGACAGTGAAATTAATATATATATTCTCCAAAGGTTCTATGTTATCCATATATGAAAAATAAAATAGCTATCCCAGAGCAGGATCACTAAAAGTAAGATATGATTGTACTTGTTGTACATTGATTAGGTGTTACATATTTCGGATGATCAGTATTTTTTATTTAATATGTGTATACACTTATTAAAAAATGTATGATTATATCTGATGTATATTATAGGTCCATAAATATATTTAACATTCATTTACAATTTTCATAAATTGTAAATAAGGATCATTGCAACGACTATTTATCAGAATACTAGAATGTAATGGCACACATTTAACTTAATATGCAAAATATAGGTCTTTTTATAAATATGTCTGTAAAAGATATGACCCCGGGCCATCTTTAATAATGATTAGAACCTTGGTAAACATTTGGTTGGCCCCCTGTAACTGAGATGGTGCAGGCAAGCAGCTTGGGACTGAGATGACACTGTCAAGCCGTTTGCAGACAAAGTGCCCCTCTCTACACGTACCTTCTGGTAGGAGGCTCCTCTGTGTCACTTTTGCTGAGAGGCAGCCCTGAATGGGATATGTACAGGGTCATGTGATGATGTGACATCACTTGACACCACAAAAGAAGGGTAGAGCTGCCACTCAGTACAGATACTGAGGGGGTGACACCAAAAGAACATTACCGTATTTGCTCGATTATAAGACAAGGTTTTTTTCAGAATTTTTTTTCTGAAAACTACCCCTCGTCTTATAATCGAGGTCTTCTTATAATCTGACCTCAAATTGAGGTCAGACTATAAGACATGGATCCAGGTCCCCAGCAGAACTGCAGGGGACCTGGATCCCCTTCTCTAACAGCAGGGGAAGTCTGCGCGAGATACCGTGTCGGGCAGCATGGAGGATGTCTGCACGTATCGTGCAGACATCCCCCGGCTGCCCCCACTAGCCACCAGGGATCGACTTCCAGGTGAGGGGGAGGGAGGGGGAAGAGAGACAGGGGGAGTGGGGGGCAGAGAGACAGGGGAGGGAGTGGGGCAGAGAGACAGGGGGAGGGAGTGGGGAAGAGACAGAGACAGGGGGATGGAGGGGGGCAGAGAGGGAGGGGGGGACAGAGCAACAAGGGAAGGGAGGGGGAAGAGAGCTACAAGGGGGGGAAGAGACAGAGGGGAAAGGGGACAGAGCAACAAGGGGAGGGAGGGGGCAGAGATAAACAAGGGGGGAAGTGACAGAGGGGAGGGGGGAATCAAAGGGAGGGTGAGAGACAAAGCTGGGGGCAAGGGAAAGAGAGGCAGAATTGGCACATAAAAGGAAATAAAAACAACTGCATTTTTTTTATATAATTTTTTATTAAAAAAGCAATTTACATGTGAATATATACAAGTTTAACTTTTTTCCTATAGGGTAGTCTTATATTCAGGCTTTTAGTTTTTTTCCTAAAGGAATATCCAAAGTTTGGAGGGTCGTATTATAATCAGGGTCGTCTTATAATCGAGCAAATACGGTAATTTTGGTGTCACGCCCTCTGATTGTGTCATGCGAGTGACTAAGGTTGTTGCGGGCTCCAGGGTCAGCTGTTTTGGCCCCTGGGAATGACTGGACCCAGGGCCGAATTTGCCACTTTTGTTTTATTTATGATTTTAGTGTTGTCTTAACATGATTTATATGAGATTTCTTAATTAAAATAAAATATATTTGTTGTTATATTTAATTATCAATTTTTGCTTATATGTTAAAACATGTTTAGGAATTACCTTGCAAATTTAATTTATTATTGATCTGTGCCGTTATATTTTATATTGCTCATAGATTACAACACTTTTTTTTTTTCGTTTAGCAATCTCAGCATTTTCTTTATTCCCAAAACCTTTAGGGTATACTTGAGGAAATAAAACAGAACTTGCAACCTGTTTTAGGTTGTGATCTGCTGTAAGGAGCTTGCAGTCTTTTTACTCTGTGAGGCCCTCTGACAGATTGTTTGCCCAGGGAACTATAAGCATTAGACACATTCTGGGTGCTTAATAAATCTTATCCAGAGTACAGTGCAAGTCTATTCCATCTTTCACCATTGACATCTGCAGTTCCGAACCTTTGTCTTTGCCATCGCAGATGTATAAAGTAAGAATACCCCCGGTAATTTGTGTCTTTCTGGAGTTTCCATGGAAACGTTGCGTATGACTTTCCTATGTCCTGGGGGAAATGGTTTGTAAATAATGAAGAGGGTAATGTGGTTTCCCTTGGTCTTACTGAACAGCCCCAGGCACTGAAAGAGATGAATAGGTTAGTAATGTGCGGCTGCAGTTATAATAGGAATGCTTATACAAGCTTTTATGATTGCAGAGCATATATTATACTAACATTTTACAGTATGAAGATGGGAGATTACCTTGCAACAAAAGTCTAATTTATTTAATTTTTTTTTTTTTGGAAATTATAATTGGCTCCAGTGTGCCTCACTTTGATAGATTTAATGGATTTTTAATTTATTTTCAGAATAAACTTTTTATGAAAGAAAAAGATCCATAGATCCAAGCACAATGCAGTTTCTAAAAAGCTAAAAGAATTCTTGGCACATGCTGTAAAGGATCAATATCTATGTCAGGCAAGATATTCAGTTGCATACTCTTTAGAGACAGTCCAGTTGTGTGGAGTCCTGTCACAAATGAGAACTGTAGCTAAAGAACAAACATCTTATCAAGCATGAAAACAGGTACATGATATAGAGAAAGCAGGGCTTACCCCCATAATTCACTGTGACCAGTCTGATATGCTAATGGAGAGGTTTCCTATTTAATTTTGCAAGCAAAAAACAGTGATGTCCCTCCCAAGCAAGTTACATCCTATAAAGCTGGTTATCTGAGCATTTGGCTGTTCTTGCTGGGGCTACCAATTCTCTGATCGTGTCATCCTTAGCGCAGGATTTCCTTTGTGGTGGAAAGTATGGGCATTACACATACTTGCAAATTCTATGTTTTGGCCATTTTGTCTCTTTCCTCTTCCTTGCCATGTCTCTTTCCCTTCCCATGTGTGTCTCTCCTCTCCAAACACCCAGTGTGTGTCTGTCTCTCACCCCTCCATATCTGTTCTCTCTCCTTCTCCCCAAATATCTTTCACCTTCCCATATCTCTTATTCCCCTCCCCCATATTTATTTCCCTCTCCTACCCCTCCCCACATCTCTTTCCCTCTCCCCATATCTATTCTCTCTCCCCTCCCCATATCTCTTTCTCTCTCCCCATATTTCTTCTTCCTCTCCCCATGTCTATTTCCTTCTCCTCTCCCCATGTCTCTTTGCCTCTCCTTCTCCTCCTTATATCTCTTTCCCTCTCCCCATATCTGTTCTCCCTCCTTCTCCCCATATCTCTTTCCCTCTCCCCTACACCTCCACATCTGTTCTCTCTCCCCCTCCTCCCCATCTCTGTTCTCCTCCCTCCTCCCCATCTTTGTTCTCTACCCCATCCTTCCCATCTCTGTTCTCTCCCTCACTCCTCTGTTTTCTCCCACTCCTCCACATCTCTGTTCTCTCACCGTCCCCTTCTCTGTTCTCTCCCCCTCTTCTGTTCTTTCCACCTCCTCCCCATCTCTATTCTTTCCCCCTCTCCTCTGTTTTCTCCCTATTCTCGAGCCATCTCTGTTCTCTCTCCCTCTCTGTTCTCTCCCCTCCTCTGTTCTCTCTCCCTCCTCCCCCTCCTCTGTTCTCCCCCCTCCCATTCTTACTTGAAGCGGGCACCATAAGCTAAATGTGGGGAGCGCGAGCAGCATTTACTAAGTCTCTGAGTCAGAGGCATCACTAGGGTTGGTGTCACCCGGTGTGGGCACTCATGGTGTTCACCCACTGGATTTCCTCCAATACCATGCCAAACAGATTCCTTAGTAATGGCAGATGGTCCATTAAATATGCCACATACAGGAGCCCCACAAATTATGTCACACACAGGAGCCAATTAACTATGCCACACACAGGAGCCCCATAACTACGAAACACACAAGAGCTCCATAAATTATGCCACACCAGAGCCCCATAAATTATGCCACACCAGAGCCCCATAAATTATGCCACACAGGAGCCCCATTATTTATACCACACACACAGGAGCCCCTTAATTATGCCATACATGGGTGCCAATAAATATGCCACACACCGCCACGAGGTGACAATTGTACAATTCTAAAATAATACATATCTATACACACATACATCTCTCTCTCTCTCTCTCTCCAATAATATGCCAGTATTATTTTGCCATTAAAAAGTCACAGCCAATTTTCCCAATAATATACATAGTAACATAGTAACATAGTAATTTAGGTTGAAAAAGACACAAGTCCATCAAGTTCAACCCTTCTACCTATCATTTCAGCGTTTTGATCCAAAAGAAGGCAAAAAAAACCCTAAGGAAGCTTTTTCGAATGTTGCCTCCTAGGGGGAAAAAAATTCCTTCTTGACTCCAAAAGGGCAATCAGATTTCTCCTTGGATCAAAAAGCTCTATTATTAATGCTCATTCTATTATTAATACCCCTGTATGTTCTGCTTTTCTAAAAAAACATCCAGACCATTTTTAAATGCATCTATTGTGGTTGATAGCACTACCTCTCTTGGCAGTGAGTTCCATAATTTTATTGTCCTTACCGTAAAGAATCCCTTCCTTTGCTGCCTATGAAATCTTTGCTCTTCCAGTCTCAGGGGGGGGACCTCTTGTTCTTTGTACATTTCTATTAATGAACAGGTCCCTGGAGAGCTCCTTATATTGGCCCTGCACATATTTATATAATGTTATCATATCCCCTCTAAGACTCCTTTTTTCTAAAGTAAATAAATGCAATTTTTTAAGTCTCTCTTCATAACTAAGATCCTCCAATCCCCTTATTAATTTTGTAGCTCTCCTTTGCACTTTTTCTAGTTCCTTAATATCCTTTTTAAGGACTGGTGCCCAGAATTGTTTTTTTTTTTTTGTTTTTTTTTTTTACACTCAGACACCTACTCACATTTTCCATTCATATGTCATATGCTAATTCAGCGTGTCATCCTTGTGTCTCTTTTACTGTTTGTTATTCTCTTTTATTATATTTTATACCACGTGAAAACATAAAACCAAGGTGTACCATTACACAACAATAAATATTCCCACTACAGTACGAGTACACATATAAACTACACTAATACAGACATATACAAACATACGCCAGGCATGAGGGATCACATCAAAAGAAGTATTGTTTCAACGAGAATATATAACCAATCGCTTTTCCTTACCAATATTTTTAAGTTTTTATCTTTCTTTTTTTTTTTACTTTCCCTTTCCTTTCACCTCCTTCCACCCCTGTTCTATCCTGTTTATTTAACCATTTACTCAGACTCCTTACGCTTCTTTTTTTCTTTTTGCTATCCACGGATCCCATATGTAGTAAAACAGCTTCAACTTCTGCCTGGCACTGTAATAACCCTTTTCCATCTGGCATTGAAGGTCTATCTGATTTTCAACTTTTAACCATTGAATAATTTCCAGACTTTTCCATTGTCTTGCAATACAAATTTTCACCGCCATAAGAACCTGTACAGCAATGTATCTGTGCCTAAATGGATAATCTTGAAGCTCAAAATTAAAGAGAGCTGTTTCTGGGTATATGGGGATTTTAGTGGCTGTAAGCTCTGAGATTAGACCAAATGCTTTTTCCCACAATACTTCTATTTTCTCACAGGACCACCACATATGGAATAGATCACTATGATTATTATTACATCTCCAGCAATTGGGCTGATTAACTGCTTTAAATTTATGTAGTCTTAGTGGAGAGAGATGCCATCTATGCATAACTTTAAAGTGTAGCTCGTGCATCGTAATACAGTGTGAAATCTTCTTTATATTGTTCCAACTTTCGACCCAAGCCTCTTTATCAATAGGATTTAATAGTTCTATCCCCCATGCTTCCATAGCTTTGTATTTGATTAGTACTGGGATCTTCTCTAGTAGGTCATACCATATTTTTATAGCTCTTTTTAGCTGAATGTTTTTTTAATAGGCCATCCATTATTTTACTTATTTCCTTGTTTTTTATATTAAACTGGTGCTGAACCAAATAAGATTTCATCCTAATAATGGGAAATGTATCCTTCTCAGTGGCCCCATATTCTTGAGACAATGATTCGAATGTTTTGAATTTAGTACTGTTATACAGATCCAGTATTCGTAGACCCTTGCTACGACAGAAAGCTGGGAGTTTAAATTCTTTGATGTTAGTTTCTAGAATTTCTATAGGAGAGGATTGATGTATTTTTCCTACGCTTTGAAGTTTTTTTCTTAGGTTGTGCCAGGCGGCCCATATCTGCCTAAGTGTTCTGGACCCACTATTGATTACAATTTTGACTCCTTCTTTATAATTCTGCCATAGCAATAATTCTAAGTTGTCTATACCCGTCATTTCTTGTTCAATTAGATACCATCCCTCTTTTTTAAGAGACTTGATCTGCAGTTGAGATAAATGGTTCAGAAGACTAGCTTCCTGGAGTTTAAACAAATTTGGGTATCCCAAGCCCCCCTGTTTGGGATTACCCTGCAGGATATCTCTTGCTATCCTAGGTCTTTTTTGATTCCAGATAAATTTCCCAGATATACTGTGGAATTGTTTTATAAAGATTTCCGGTATTTTTCTTGGGATTAACCTTAGGAAGTATAACCATTTGGGTAATATATAAGATCTAATTATATTAATCCTTCCCATCCAAGAAATAAACAGGTTATCCCAGCTCTTTAGTTGGTCTGTCATCTCTCTAATTAGGTTAGAGTAATTATACTTCACCAAGTTATCTAAATTTTGTTTAATCTTAATGCCTAGGTAATCTATCCCCGTCGTGGGCCACTGGAATGCATATCCTCCTTTCAAAAGTTCCCTGTCCTCCTCCTTCATTGCAATAGATAGAGCTTGGGATTTGTCCAAACTTACTTTGTAATTAGACATACTCCCATATTCTTCTATTTCCTTAAAGACCTCCTCCAATGATACACGGGGAGATGAGAGAGTTAGCAAGACATCATCAGCATATGCCGACAGTTTGTATTGGCCTTGACCGACTCTAATTCCCTTAATTTCTAAATTTTGTCTCACCCTACATAGGAAGGGCTCGAAAGACAAAATATACAACAGGGGTGCCAAGGGGCAACCCTGCCTAGTTCCATTCCGTATATCAATACTATCAGAAGTAAAACCTTGACCCCTTACTCTTGCAGATGGTTTACTATACAGAGCCATAATTGCTCCTATCATTTTTTCCCCAAAGTTTAATTTTTTGAGAACTTCCTCCAGGAACATCCAAGTCCCTGGATTCCGCCCAATCTAACAAGTCAATAACTTTCCTAGTATTATTATTCCCTTGTCTACCCTGTACAAAACCCACTTGATCTTGATGTATAATATGAGGGATAAGTTGTTTCATTCTCTCCGCCAAGATTGAGGAATATATCTTTGTATCAGAGTTGATCAGAGAGATGGGTCTGTAGTTTGATACAGAGGCAGGATCTTTATCTGGCTTTAAAATGGGAACTATTACGGCCTGTAGCATCTCATTAAATAGGTCAGCTAAAAATGGATAAATGGCATTACCCATTTTTTTATAAAATAAATTCGGAAACCCATCGGGGCCAGGAGCTTTATTTAATTTTAATCTGCTAATTGCTTCTTTTATCTCCAATTTTGATATCGGAGACTCAAGAGCCTCCCGCTCCTCCATTTTTAGTGCTTCCATCTTAATTTTTTTGAGATACTCTTGTATCTTATTTTTATCTTGCAATTGGAGTGGGATATTATATAAATTGGAGTAATATTTTCCAAACTCCTTTCCTATTTCTATGGGGCTGAGGACATGGCCATTCGTTGTATTAATCTTAATAATTCTTGATTTGGCAACATTTTTCCTAAGTTGGGTTGTTAAAAGTTTATCCACTCGATTCCCCATGTAGTATACTTTCTGTTTAAATTTAAGTAGGATCTTATTAGCTCTAGTTACCATATATTCTTTTATATCTTTTTTTATACGGACTATTTTATCAGCTATGACAGGGTCTGGGTGTGATCTATTCATTATGTTCATTTTATAGAGATCAATGTGAATTTGGGATATAGATTTCCTCCCCTCCTTCCTCGCCTGCCTATCCAGTTTTATCAATACACCTCTTATAACGCATTTATATGCGCACCAAGCATTCAGTGCGGTAGTATCTTTATTCCAGTTTTCTTTAAAATAGTCGTTTGATGTTTTTTCTAATTCCTCTAAATTTTGATCATTCACTATCAAGAACTCCTTCATCCTCCAGATTCTATCTCTCAAGCTGTAATCTGATCTGATGTCAAGTAGTACTGGGTCATGATCTGACCATCCAAAGGAGCCAATCCTGATTTTGGTACAATCCCGCAGCCCCAACTCCCCGAACAGAATCATATCTAATCGTGAATATGAGCTGAAGCATTGCGAAAAAAAGGTATATTCCTGATCAAATGGTCTTAACGTACGCCAGACATCAAACAGTCTATATCTTGCTAGTGTTTCCTGAAAGGCCCTAGCCACATGTTTAGTTCGAGGATCAACTTGTCTATGTACAGGGAGTTTCTTATCCATGGACGGATCCGCCACGCAATTAAAGTCCCCCAGGCATATGAAAGTTTCCTGAATCTGATCCTGTATTTTATCTAGTGTACCATTTAAGAAGTGTATTTGCTTTTTATTAGGGGCGTATACATTCAATATCGAGAACATTTTATCATTAAGTTTGCAAATCAGAAAAATGAACCTTCCCTCTGTGTCGACTCTCTTATACAGTTCTTCATACTTGACATCTTTTGAGATCAGGCAAGCCACCCCTCTTTTTTTTTTATTTGCTAGCGAGGAGTGTTCTACTATGGGGAAAAATTTACTCTTTAAACACATAGCATCTGGATCTTTACAATGTGTTTCCTGCAGACCACACACATCCACCTTTTCTGATTTGAGATAGTCCGTTAGTGCAAGTCTATTCTGGGGGAAATTTATACCTTGTATATTTAGCGAAAGGAATTTAAGGGTATCCATGGTCATGGCAATTCTACACTTAATTTTGATGATACTGACCCCCCATGCCTGGGCTGACAAGACAGAAAACATTTAAAAAAATCTTGGTGGATTACCACCATCAATTGGCTTGTGACCTTTGGGATAGATATCCCTCTCATCCTATCCACACCACAAGCACCCACAGGAGTTGGCAGGAGTCTCGGACTTTAACCTTTCTTTTCGCAAGAGGAGAAAGAAGAAAAAAAACAAAAAACAATTCTTTCCCCACCCCCACCCCCACCCACGACCTCCCCCCCACCCCCCAGCCCCCCACCCCATCCATAAGCATACAGACAAAAAAATTCTATTTTACATGTTTTTAACATTGGTCCAATTCATTTTGCCCTTATCGTTTCCAATATTAAGTATCCTCTATTATCTCTTCCTATTATCTTAAGTGAACTATTAAATCTTCAAAAACCATTATAAACCTTAGTGCCTTTTATGTGATAGTCTATCTTTTAGACAGTAACTTCATTATATCAAATATCAAATCCCATTCGTGCTTATTTTATTTTATATCCATTATATATTATATCTTGTGTTATCTAATCCTAATCGTGCTTATTTTATTTTATATCCATTATATATTGTATCTTGTGTTATCAAATCCTAATCGTGTTTATTTTATTTTATATCCATTATATATTGTATCTTGTATTATATTTTCTTATATTTTGTGCATCTTCCCCCTTTATATACCGATACCCCTGTATTTTATCTTCTCTTATTCATTTATCCTTAGATAATAAAATGACTCTTATTCTATCACCTATACAAATAGTGAATCAATACACGTATCACATTATCAATTTCCTTACTTCCCTATATTAATGGAATTACCACTTGTGATCAAAGAAAATCACCCATCCATTCGTACATTTTACCTATTTCACTATTCCATATATATGACTATATGCATAAGCCGGGTATAGAGAGGAAGGGGGGGAAAAGGGAGAGAGGGGAGGGGGAAGGAGAAAAGAGAGAGAGAGAGAGGAAAGAAAAAAAAAAAAAACCCTCCTCTTTAGTTTAATTTATCCATGGGTGGTCAGTAAATCTTGAAGCCGTATTCTTTAATTCGGGGTCTCTTCATCAATGTCGGCCAGGTTGCTTTTTGCCCAATCTTTCGCTTCCTCTATTGAGGTGATTGTATATGTAATGTCCCTGTATTTAACAAACAGTTTTACGGGGAATCCCCAGTTGTATTTTATATTTTGCTTCCTCAGAATGTCCGTAAAAAATCTATAAGATTTTCTTCTCACTCTAGTCTCTGTAGAGAGATCTGGAAAGAACATTAAATCTTTATATTTATCTTCTTTTAACTGAGATGTTTTGGCCGCTTTGAACACCTTTTGTTTTACATAAAATGTTGAGAACCGAACCACAATGTCTCTCGGAGCCTCTTTAGGAGCATTATTCGACTTATATAGCCTATGAGCTCTTTCTATTGTGGATTCGCCAGAAACCTCTGAGACCTCCATTTTTAAAAACAGCTCCAACAAGAAAGGAATAAGCTTATCTGTTGTTATGTCCTCATGAATTCCTCTTATCCTCATGTTTTTCCTCCGGGCTCGGTCTTCTGAGTCCATTAATTTGGTTTCTATGTTCTCTAGTTTTTTCTCCATTTTCTTATAACGTTGTTCTGAACTATTTAGATCAAATCTCAGGGAATTCAATTGTTCCTCATTTTCCTTAATTCTTTCTCCCATCTTCCTTACATCTTTTTTAATTTCTTTGAAACAATCTTTCATCCCATCTTTTATTAGGGTTAGTTGTACATCGAGTGCTTTTTGAAAGTTTGCTGTTATTTCCTCCTGTGCTTGTATAAGGCTAGACTTTAAGCATTCATGTAAGTATTCTTTGGACATTTGTATTGCCTGTGATTCTGATCTTTTTAAAACTGGGGAGTCTTCCAGTTCCTGTTCAGAGATCATAGTGGAATCCTGGCTTGTGGGTTTTCCCACCTTCTCTGAGGATTTAACATTCTGGGGAGAGAATATAGATGCCAAGTTCTTATCTTTATTCCCCTGTTTATCCTTTCTTGTAAGGAGTTTTTGCTCGTTGCTTCTTTTAGCCGCCATGGTATAAAATTTTATTATAAGTATATAGGCTACAAGACCCTTTAGAACCCTATATAGTTCTATAAGCCGGTTCTGGCCCACTTGACTCTTTAATTAATTTTGAAGAATGTTTCAAAGGTTCTTCCTCTGAGTGTGTAACAAAGTTGTCTTCTCCTCTTTAGCACCACCTAGTGGTCCTAGCTTATCTAAGGGACCATGGGTCTGCTAGTATAAAATAACTAATTTTCCCCTTCTTGCCTCCGTTTAGCAGCTTTGTGCCCAATTGAACCAGATCCTTCTCTTTAATTTGGGGAAATTAATATAGACTATTTGTGATCCTGGGGAAAGGGAGCATGGTCAGCTCTAAAACTTTGGACCCGTAAGAGGAAGATTAGCTCTTCAGTGAGCTCTAGATCATAACCATATCAGTCCCATTTTCTTGATATTGTGCCCCGGTACATAAAAATTTAGATCTTCCAGCCCCTCAATCGCCGACAAAGAGGAAGAGCTATTTAAGTTGGGTCTTATCTTACTACTAAGACAGATCTTGCCATTAGAAAAGACCTTACTGCAGGAGTGAGAGACCCGGGACCTATGTTTCCGGTAAGGTTTTATCAAGAGGCTCCCACCTTCACTTTTTCTTAGTCTCTCCTTCTCCAGGTGGCTCACAGGGAAAGTTTATCAGTATATCCAGTATATATGTACATTCAGCAGGGTTACTCACAGTTCGCCGATCTCACTGTTCGCCGACCTGTTACTCACTGTTCGCCGATCTCCGGGATCTTAGGTTGCTCTATGGCTCCAGGATCAATAGCGGGACCACAGCTTCAGCCCGACTAGATGCTTTTACTCTTCGGCTTCTTTCATCGCTTCCCACCCCATGTCGTCGCTCTCGTCCTCGACTCACTTGACGCGCCGCCCCTTCCGCGTCCTACATCACTTCCGCCACGGTGGTGCCCAGAATTGTACTGCATATTCAAGGTGAGGTCTTACCATTGATTTGTAAAGAGGCAAGATGATGTCCTCCTCCCGTGAATCTATACCTCGTTTTATACATGCCAATATCTTATTGGCCCTTGCAGCTGCTGACTGGCATTGTGCACTGTTGCCAAGTTTGTTATCTACAATGATTCCTAAATCCTTTTCGTTAGTAATTTTTCCCAGGGAAATACCATTTAACGTATATGTTGCTTTGTTATTATTTTTCCCGTAATGCATAACTTTACATTTGTCTATATTGAACCTCATTTGCCACTTTCTTGCCCAGTTCCCTACTCTGTCCAAATCTTCCTGTAAAGAAAAAACATCAAGATTAGTCTTTATTATCTTACCTAATTTTGTGTCATCAGCAAACACTGAGACATGGCACTCAGCACAACGTGGGAGATCATTAATAAACAGATTAAAAAGAAGATGTCCCAAAACAGACCCCTGAGGTACTCCGCTCACTACCCTGGTCCAATTTGAAGCTTTACCATTTACAACAACCCTCTGTGTTCTATCTTTTAGCCAATTTTCAATCCAAATACATACATTTGCCCCCAATCCTATTTCTCTCAATTTGTAGAGTAACCTTTTGTGTGGAACTGTATCAAATGCTTTAGCAAAATCCAAATAGATCACATCAACTGCCACACCTAGATCTATATTTTTACTGACCTCTTCATAGAATGTTATTAAGTTTGTTTGACAAGACCTGTCTTTCACAAAACCATGTTGACTTTTACTAATTATATTCTGATTCAAGATGTATTCTTGAGTGTACACCTTTAGCAATCCTTCAAATAATTTCCCCACTACAGATGTCAAGCTCACTGGCCTATAATTACCAGGCAGAGATTTGGATCTCTTTTTAAATATCGGAATGACATCCGCCTTTCGCCAGTCTGTTGGCAATATACCTGAACTGAACGAATCCCTAAAGATCATAAATATTGGTCTGGCCAGAATTATGCTTAACTCTCTAAGGACCCTTGGGTGTATACCATCTGGCCCTGGGGCCTTGTCTATCTTAACAGAGTTTAATTGCATAAACACTTTTTCCTGTGTCAGCCAATCCCATGTTTGTGGTGACTGTTCCGTAACTTCCGGTAGCAGGGGCTCATCCATCTGTTCTTCCTTAGTATAAACCGAAGAAAAAAAAGTATTTAAAATGTCTGCTTTTTCTCTGTCCTCACTTACCAAATTTCCCATTTGGGATAACAAGGGCCCAACATTTTCCCTCTTTAGCTTTTTTCCATTTATATACTTATAAAAATGTTGGGGTTAATTTTACTCTCCTTAGCAATCCTTTTCTCGTTTTCCAATTTAGCCATTTTAATTGCCTTTTTGCAGGCTTTGTTGGCATCTTTGTATTTTATAAATGATAATGTTGATCCCTTGCTTTTATAATGTTTGAATGCCATTTTCTTGTTTTGCATTTCCTGTTTCACGGTACAGGTAAGCCACATTGGTTTTGATTTGTGTCTTTTGTATTTGTTTCCCAAAGGTATATATTGGATGTGTACTTTTGTAATGTGTGCTTAAAGGCATTCCACTTGTCTTCTGTGTTTAGTCCAGAAAACAATCATTCCCAGTCTAAATGTTCCATTGATGCCCTTAGTCCATCAAAGTTGGCCCTTCTAAAATTAAGTGTTTTGGTGGCGTAGTTACCAATTTGCTTTTTTGCATTAATCTCAAACGAAACCATGTTATGGTCACTATTGCCCAAGTGTTCTCTTACTTTGATGTTTGAGATAAGCTGCTCATTGTTTGTTATTACTAAATCCAGACAGGCATCCATTCTAGTTGGGGTGTCTACTAATTGTGCCATAAATGTGTTATTAAGCAGGTTCAGAAACTTGCTGCCCTTAGCGGAACTAGTTGTGCCACAATTCCAATCTATATCTGGGTAATTAAAATCTCCCATGATTAGAACTTCATTCAGATTTGCAGCCTTTTCAATTTGTAATAAAAGCTGATCTTCTCCATCAATGCTAATATTTGGTGGCTTGTAGCATACACCTACAAGTAATGTGCGATTATTTTTAGTGTCTTAGCTAATCTCCACCCACAGTGTCTCCACATCAGTTCCAGTTACGTCATGCACACCTTCCTTAATACTGGGCTTTAGTTTAGGATTTACATATAGACATATCCCTCCCCCTTTTCTATTTACTCTGTCCTTTCTAAAAAGTGAGTAGCCTTGTAAATTAACTGACCAGTCGTGGGTCTCATCCCACCACGTTTCCGTGACTCCGATTAAATCATACTGTTCACCACTTACCAGTATCTCCACCCATTTTGTTTGTCAAGCTTCTTGCATTTGCTAAAAGACATTTGAGATTACTACCCATTTTCTGTTTAGTTGACAAACACGTAATGCCCGCAGGTTTAATTGTATGTACCTCAATATGCCAGTATTTTTCTGCCATTTAATATATGCCAGTATTTTGCCATTCAATATGTCAGTATTTTGCCACTCAATATGTCAGTATTTTGCCATTAAATATGCCAACATTTAACCCCTTAATATGGAAGAATGTTGCCATTCAATGTGCCAGCATTTAGCCCATCAATATGCCCGAATTTTGCCATTCAATATGCAAGCATTTAATCCCTCAATATGCCAGAATTTTGCCATTCAATATGCAAGCATTTAACCCCTCAATATGCCAGAATTTTGCCATTCAATATGCAAGCATTTAATCCCTCAATATGCCAGAATTTTGCCATTCAATATGCAAGCATTTAACCCCTCAGTATGCCAAAATATTGCCATTCAATATGCCAGTATTTAACCCCTCAATATGCCAGAATTTTGCCATTCAATATTAAAGGATTTAACCCCTCAATATGCCAGAATTTTGCTATTTAATATTCCAACATTTAACTCCTCAATATGCCAGCATTGTGTCACTCAATATGCCAGTATTATGTCACTCAATATGCCAGCATTTTGTCACTCAATATGCCAGAATTTAACCACTCAATATGCCAGTATTATGTCACTCAATATGCCAGGATTTAACCCCTCAATATGCAAGAATTTGTCACTGAATATGCCAGGATTTAACCCCTAAATATGCCAGTATTTGTCACTCAATATGCCAGGATTTAACCCCTCAATATGCCAGGATTTAACCCCTCAATATGCCAGGATTTGTCACTCAATATGCCAGGATTTGTCACTCAATTTGCCAGGATTTAACCACTCAATAGGCCAGTATTTGTCACTCAATATGCCAGGATTTATCACTCAATATGCCAGCATTTAACCACTCAATATCCCCCCCTTTCCCCAGTACCTTATTTGATGCTCCGGCCGTCTCTGCTCCGGCCGTCTACTCAGTGCAGTCTTCCCTTCTGTAACATCACATCCAGTCGCATTGGTATTTTTTTTTTTCTGGCGTCCCAATCCAGCGGATGCGGCTTCCAGAAAAAAGTTCAGTGCTGCGCTGCACGGGTGTCAGCCCTGCTGGTGGTGTTACCCGGTGTGGTCTGCACCCCCCATGCCCCCCTTGGGACGCCACTGCTCTGAGTGTGTTTAGCTAATTCTGCCGGCAGTTCCCCAGTGAAGCATGCAGTGCTGCTTCACACTGTGGGGGTGGACCCTCACCTTTCACCTGGTGAGGTCTGCCCTCTCCCCATATCCTGTGCTGAAGCTGAGCAGAGGGCTGGCCAAGGGAGATCTTATAATCTCCCCAGCCAGTACCTCTATTGGCACACCCCAGCTAGAACACCCCAAAGTCAAGCCCTGTCTGTAAGTATGGCAATTTACTAAGCTGGGAGGGACGAATGCATGTATGAATGCTAATACTAATGTTAACAATTAGAAAGTATAACAATGGAGCAGTAGTGAATGTGCATGTGAATGAGTATGCAAATATTCATATATAACTAGGAAGAATTACACAGTAGTAAGAAGGAGCAGGCAGACAGTGAGATGGACACACAATGTCAGCACATTCTAAAGAAAGGAGCACAGATATATAACACCTTTACTCCAGACCATCTGCACATGTCCTCAGGAGGAAAACTGAAAAACTTCCTAGCCCCAGCACTTGCAAACACTCAGAGAATATTATAGACTGATGTATAGTAAGATGGTAGAGATGAGCCACTGAGGGAGAGTACTGTGAAGTAAAGAGATGAATTTCTCAGGTAAAAATTGGACCATCAGCCCGCTGTTATATTTCTGCCATCTAGGCCTATGGTGCAGAGTGGAAGGGGACAACAGAAGACTGAAGAGGCCGATAGCAGAGCCAGCACTACTATTGTTGGTGGTAAATCTTCCTTTACTGCCTTGCATTGCCTACACAGACATCCAGGCTGCCAACAATGTGGTGTCAATCTGGCTCTGTAGACAGTGATATGGGAGCAACCTGGCACTGATCTAAGTTATGTGGGGAAAGATTTTGGGAGTAAGTGGTGCAAGAAATGATGG
The DNA here is from genome assembly GCA_036172795.1 of Pelodytes ibericus. Classification (NCBI taxonomy): domain Eukaryota; kingdom Metazoa; phylum Chordata; class Amphibia; order Anura; family Pelodytidae; genus Pelodytes; species Pelodytes ibericus. Next base: position 42,679,836 of record CM069857.1, read on the forward strand.
TTGGTGGGTGCATGAATCTAGTCAGGCCTAGGGCAGCACAAAACCTAGCAACAGCTAACAAAGTACTTTTTGAATACATATCTTGTTTGTATACAATATGTGTGTTAGTGTTTACAAATGTCGCCTTTTGGAACTTTCTGAACGATGGATTGTACGTGGCTGCTCTAAAATCATTTCTGCTACGGATAAGGTGTTTCATTTGTATATGCAACTCTGTTATCATTTTGATGGGATGAGATTAACCACAATTTATCATCTTACCAGGTAAAATCTGACCAAAACTAGACAGATGTTGAAAGGATATATAACTGACCTGTTTTTTTTTCTAGTTCTCTACTTCTTATATTATGTAAATAGATGGCAATCTGTAAATAAATGTTAATGTAATCTATTTTTAAATTGTTATCATTAATATCTCCTTTATATTTACTATGGGTAAATGCTGCCCAAAAAACTGTTACTATCGTCTGTGAAACAATTTCTACTGAAAGTGGCCATTTAGCATTAAAGAGAGACGCTGTTTGTTTTATTCTTTGGAGAGGTTGTACTCCATGTGAAATGTGTACTTCCACAGTAAAAAGCCTGCAGTAGTAAATAAATTAAAGTTATATGTATAAATATTGATTTGGAATGCAGTAAAAGTACTTAAGAGTTCACTACAGAGAATAAACTCGCCAGTGCATTCTTTGAAAACAGGTCACAACAGATGAGGGGAGTTTTGAACACAGAAAAAAAAGATAGACAGAAAGTCAACCTTGTTATACAGTGTAATATGTGATTTTACCAGAGGACTCATTTCTGAACAGTTTGCACATCAACTTTCTTCAGTTATTTAACACTATAGATTGACTTAATATGCACCATGTCCAACATGCAGCCACTCAATATCCCTGAATCAGCTCTTCAGGCCGTTTGGAAACCAAGGCATTGGAGGCACTCAGATTGGGACATTTTAGCCAGGACAACCATAGATTTTCAACTACTCACTCCCCGAACATGCTCCGTATTTGGTTAACATAAGCGGAATTCACCCATTTCAATTTCGTCTGATGTTAGCTGGAGAATTCAACTTCAAAGTCCTCTAAAGTACACTACAAAAGATTTGAAAGTGCATTTTTCACATGGACATGCCTAAATCTGTGGTAAAAAAAAAGGGGCAGCAGGGTGGCAAACACCATGGCAAATTGGCATGTATTTTTACGTCACTTGAAAAAGCCCTACTTTGGGGGTGAAACGCGTTGTGGACAAGAGGAGACTGCTACTGGGACTCTATATATGTATTGTTCAAGTGGATCTTTGAATGTAAGATTCTTTATATGTTTTTATTGGTATTAAAATCGTTGAAGCTAAATAGTCTCCTCCTTACCCTCTCTTATACTACTGCTGGGAGTACCTTCTGGGTCTGCCACCCTGAATAAGCTGCATAGGATTCCTCTGTGAACCTGTTGGATCTTTAACCCCTTGGTGGGCTCCCTGGATGCTGTATAGACTGAGCAGATCTCTGCTCAGGAAGATGTGAGTGTGTTCTCACTTATTATTTGTTATCAGCACTTTTATGTGATATACTACACTATATTATTTCTGTTCAGTTTTTTTTTTTTTTTTTCCCCCTTCGGATTGAATATTGAGCTGTTTTCCTTTAAGGCTGATTTACTTTAAGGGTAACAATTTATTATTTATTTTTCCTGAGTTGTGTGTTTTGAAGTGTTGGGTCACAGCGCACGTTTTCACTTGTGTGTTGTTTTGATTTGTTTATTGCCAGGAGTGAGACACTGGTAGAATTTGCTGCAGCTGTTTCCACCACAATTGGGCACAGTGTGTTTCTATCTTGTTCCTCCTAAACTAGAGATGGAGAGAATTCCAACAGGGGTCCCAAAGCGGATAAAAAAATTCAGACTTAATTCGGGATACATGACAAATGAAGATGGGTGCACAGATACATGGAAGGGTGAAAAACAATATATAGTTTAACAGAGTTGATATAGTGGTGTATTCATAGGAACTCAGTGAACTCACAAATGTTCTTCATAAATAGCACCCATCACAATAGAGGAAGAGTAGATTCTCACTGAGACTGTACAAAAATCGGGCAGACAGTGTGGAATATCACATACCCATATTGTGTGTTTATTGTTTTGTACTCATGTATCAAGAAAAAAATCTGAAAATAAAATAGAAATAAATTAAAGATGGGAAAATTGCAGAAAATACTCAGTAATAGCATATATTACATGCAAAATGCGATCCTTTTTTTTTTTTATCTTGGGACAAATGGCGCAGAGTGGATTTTTTATACAGAGGGGTAGACATTAATAGGGACAGACATTAATGTTTTACACAATCATAGACCATCACCTCTGAAATAAAATGGAAACCATATGAAAATACATTTGAAATAGATGAAAGGATTGGAAAATGCAGAAAATAATGCATTAATAGCATATATTACATGCAAATGGATGAATTCATTAGCATACTTTAAAATCTCACATGTTTCGTCTTATCAGCTTACTCAATTCAGTCAATGAATATGCAGCAAAATGTGCAGCACAGATACCAGTGAGTAACCACAATGAATGGGAAGGGGTACTCAAAAGTTAGCTTTTGCACTTGCACTTTTTCTTTGAACACATTTTGCTATTCACATAAATGTTGCAGCTGCAATTCCAGTGAGCATTGTACTATTCCTTATTCAGGTTTTTGTGGTGATCTCACAACTTATTCTCTGTTCTTGTCAGTTATTGGATGTGTCTAATTTTCAACCTTCATAAAGTAAAATTTTGTTGCAAACGTGCATTTCTGATGTTTATTTTGGGTTTGATTTGGTTATATTTTGCTGATTTAAGTCGATTTTTTTTCTTTGTGTAAATGCTCCCAGATTAAATAAGGGGGATTTTGAAGCTACCACTTCGGTTCAGTGCATTTCGGACATGTTTTGGCAGATCTCGGCATGGTATTGACTATTATTTCTGAAATCGTTTTTCTTTATTATAACACTTTAAAATGTTGCTTTTCATTTATCCTACACCACAATTGTATTTATAGGTCTTGCCAGAGTACCCACAGGTCTTGACAAATCACAAGGAATATATTTACAGATTTTGCCAGATCACCTAGATTGCACCCAAAAGACTTGTCAGAGCACCTAGATTGTACCCACAAGTCTTGCAAGAGGACCTAGATTTCACACCCAAAACATGTCCCAGCAACCAAATCCCAGGACTTTCCAAAGTCAGCACCCGGATTGCATCCACAGGATTTGCCCCACCACCAACAATGCACACCCAGGACATATCCCAACACTCACATTGCACACAAAGGACATGCCCAAGCACCCACATTGGGGTTGTTCCTACCTGATAGTGGTCCCGTTGAGTATTAGTGCTGCTGTTAGCAGCAGATCTTTTAAGTCTTGTAAGCTGTGAGGTTACATCCCACAGATGCTCGATTGGATTGAGATCTGATGAATTTGGAAGCCAGATTAAGATTTTGAGCTAGTTGTTGTGTTCCTCAAACCATTCCTAAACCATTTTTGCTTTGTGGCAGGGTGCATTGTCTTGCTCAAAGAGGCCAATATTATCAAGGAGTACCGTTTCCATGACAGGATGTACATAGTCTGCAACAATGATTAGGTAGGGATTATGTGTCAAAGTAACATTCCCATGAATGGCAGGAACCAAGGTTTGCCAGCTGAACATTGCCCAAAGCATCACGCTGCCTCCGCCGGCTTGCCACCTGTCAATGGTCATGATTTTATCGCTGTATTTAGATATATTTTAATAAAAAGTGTGTTTCATTTTTGTCATTCAGTATATAAGCAATTAAATAAGCATAGCCTAATGTTATGTAAAAGAAACAACAATGAGAATAAAAAAGCTAAAATAATCATCAAGCTTTTAATCAAATTTTAATATATCAATACATTTCTATAATTATTTGACTTTCAGATACATGACAAAAATGTAGGTAATATTCAAGCTAGAGTGGTCAAAGCACATATTTGTTATTTTATAATGATGAACACAGCGATCCATTCACATATACATTGACCATGAAGGCTACGTCTCTCTGTGATTGTAAATTGATCTGTTTATTGATCCAGCCTTTACTAATGTATGTTCTTATATGTTAAAGTACTGTTTTGTTAAATGTTTTGCACTGCTGTTTAATTTACAATGTCAGAGAATAAATAAATCCAGGTCCGTCATGTTGAAATCTATAAAAAATAATTTTTGAACAATGCATAGGTTTCTCCATATTTTTACCAATGCAGTAGCACAACAGAAAATTTATATCCTAAAGAACTTATGCTATAGGTTTCAAAAGTGCTAAAGGTGACATGGACAAAAGGAGATTATGACAGAACAATGGCCCATGAACTTTGCAGTTTATGTTGTGTCTCAAAATTGAATTAACTCATAACTCAGGAAAGGAAAAATGTAGAGAGCTGGAAAGTTATGTTGGCCTAGAAATTCCAACATGAATAAGCTGTGCAAATTTGATGATTCTAGAGTTGTTTTCCTGCTTCAGACAAACATACACAAGCATTTTCTGTTTTATAGTTAAGATTGTCAAATGGTGCAATGTGCAACAATCTGGATTTTATATAGACAGACTCATGAGAACATGGTACTTTACAAGCACATTATATTCCATCATATGGACTATTAGATTACCATTAACTACAAGGTACTTTTTTTAGTCATACAATTATTTAGCAGTATCCATCCATCCATCTAAGTACACCCAAATGGTGTGTTCATTTATACAAATCTATGGTATTATGGAGATTGCTCTTTAATACTCTGATCGTGATTTGCTCTACTTACATCACACATTTACCTAACACTCTTGTAAGTGTATATTCCACACCTGAGTTGATACATCTAGGCACGCTAGAATGACTTCATACTGTCCACATTTGCCATGAGCTAGCATCCCTGCTACACTGGAATTGGAAACTATTATGTGAGATCTAGGGTTTTATATGTGTTATTTTCATTTTCTGCACAGATTCGTCACCTGAACGGCTAGTTTCACTGTCCTCTCCTTATCACAATCCTCCCATTGAGGATAAGTGTTCCCTGCATGCCTTGCCCAGCCTGCTGGCAGTGTTAGGCTTTCTGAACACCATCACTGCTACCTACACCTGACCGGAGGACAGCAGGATTTTCCTGGAACTCTCAGATGACGAATCTGGTGCAATCCACTAAAACTCCAAAAAACTAATTCTCCTTTGATTAGAGCACTATTTTAAGAGCAAAGAGACAATTATGAGAGGGATCCAGGAATGTAGTGGGTTTGGGGCTACTCCCATTGGAAGAACGAAGGGCACCCTGTTTTATGGAGGTCAGGACATTTCACATCAGGGTGCAGAAGGCAAGGGGATCAGGCAGGCATTATAGCCCCTAGGAGGGAGTGGAATTATGTGTGTATCACAATAACTGTGTTCTTTGTTTGCACTCTACACCGTGTCCTGGCAAGTGACTGGGTGACTAGTCTGCAAGGGTTTACAAAGGGCAGGGAAGACACACACAGCAGAGCTATTCAATTGGAGTATGGGTTTCCGCCACAGTGAGCCCGATATGTCGTTTTCACTCCCTCTCAACTTCCTATATAGAGTACTGAGCTACAGTAAAAAAAAAAATAACTGGCCATATTTTCATTTGCACTTTGTGTGTGTAGATTTGTTTGAATAAAGTTAATTTAAGCTTATTTTGAGCTACTACTTTTTTTTACTGCTAAATCACCAAACATTTGTCTATGGATAATAAGCTGTGCTTTACTATTACTGTAAATAAAATAAAAATATTATGGCTATCTGGCACTTGGACAGCCCTGTCCTATAGAATGCAAAGCAAACTTCCAGTAATACATTGATTCGTGTAGCGAGTGTTCAAGTACTGGAGTGTGTCAAAACTGGACACCTGGCATTCCAACCTGTTAGTGAAGCACAGGGCATGACTGCAGGATTGGAGTAACCATATCCATCATAAAATACATCACAGCCCCCGTGATAACTAAAGCTAAACACCTAACAGCTGATAAATCTTTATTCGTCCGATGTGTAAAAAATGAACTGCTCCAAGTACTAATTAAAAAGCAATTACCTGTGATGAATCTCTATCGAACAACTTGATAATTAAGTGCAGCATTAAAGTGGACCAGTTGAAAGATATTTTCTTTACACCATCTTTTTTGCACTTTATTAATTGTCTTACCTAGTGATGATCATTTTTTGTTCTGCTAGCAACTTTTGCAATAAAAATGGAGTAAAAAATATCAATCATACACTGTTTTTTGGGCACAAAGGGCATGCTGCATCATCTTTCTTACTATAACAAATATTCATCTGTTAGTAATGTTGTTGTTAACCGTTTGATGTAAATACATTTTCAGATGATGTGTTCTCCTTATACATGAACTCTCTAATGAGTGCCTTAAACCAAAATTGCCTTAATATAACATTTTTAAAAACGTTATTATTCCATATGCTGAGATACTGTTTTTCCCACCGGTTTAGAGGGTTCCCCTGCACCAATTGGGAAGGGGGCCTCATGACTGCCATATCCTGGCATGCTTAGTTTTGAATTAGCTGCCCCCTATCAATGTAATGATTGTACAAAAATATTTTATAATTACACAACTGCACATAGTAATAACCCAGTATTAGGTCCGCTTGTGGTATATAAATAATATGTTTAGAATGGATTTACAATGTATCCCTATCAATGTAATTCTATCAAGTCCATCATTTGTATAAAAATGATACAGGTATTGCACACACATTGTGTGGTGCAGCCTCATTTAACAGGCCTCTCTGCCCCTGAAAGGGATCATTATTATTGTTACCCTATATTTTATGTCTTTCATTTTCCTTCTGCTTCTTTCTCTCTCTCTTAGGGTGCAACTAAATCATAGTATGGTTCAATTTTATAAGTAACCATATTACCGCTGAAGAAGCCCCTAGAGGCCAAAACACACAAGGCGCTTCTCGTGTACACCCTCTCAGGTATATCCTCTCTATTTTAAAAATATATGTACATTTTACCATTGTCCTATGCTAGTAATGTATGCTGGATTATGATTTATTTAAATTCTTTTAACCATAGTACTGCTAAGCAACCAAAGCTCTCCATCTTTTTTTAACAACTAGTGCTCACATCAGCCCCATCCTGCAGAATTTTCCCAGGCTCCGTTATTTTAGTTGTGTATGTTGTTTTGTTATAGTTATTGTTACAGTTGTGGTGCATCCTGGGTAGCGTGGTACATTGGAGAGTATGGATGGTCATACGCCCGTATGAGCTTGGGAAGACTGGGGACTGTTAGTGGCTGAGAGTGCGGTCTGTCCCTTGGTCTATGGACTATTGGGGTTACCTATCCGTCTGCAGCCGGCGGGTCATTATCAGGAAAGTTATTGTTTGTTGGCTTGTTAATTAATAAAAGCTGTGGCTGGAGTCCTTTTTGGAGAAGGATTATATTTTTACTATGCCGGGGTAGTTAAGCAGTTAAGCACATTATTCTACTATTTACAAGTGTGAAACAGAAATTATATACATTTTGTTTTCAAATATTATGACTCAATAATGAGAGAATTGCAAAAACTGAAATGGGAATTTCAAACCTAAATCCAAAGTAGCTGAGTTGGAAAAAGCTGCAGTCAGCTTCAGCTGCATTGGAGACTTTTTCAAACACTGCTACACAGGCCTAAAATTTCAAATTCCCATATCAATCCCCTTCACGTCTACTGAGTTGACCCTTCAGCGTCAAACTGCAGCCTGGCATAAATAGCAGTCGTATTAATGCCACTGTTTTGTTTTAATTAGTAGTGATTACTAGTCAGAGATTCTATTCTGAGACTGTATGATTGAAAATGAAGTTCGATTAACTGTCTAACAAAAACACTAGCGACTAGTGTATGTAATGTCCATGTATTCAGATAAATTGAAAACCAATGTAGCTGTTCATCTAACTAATTGTATGGAAAACATAAAGATAGCTATTAGTGAGGGCACTGCAGTGCCTGTGATCACTTTCATTGGCAATTTCCTTGGATGGATTATTGACTTGGCTCATCTCCTCTGAGTGTACAAACACTATACTTTAGCTAGGTCAATTGGATATTTGGTATTTTTTCATAGCAACCTTGTAGCAGCAGTTTGTATCACTCGTTGAGTATTTTCACCCTAAAAGACCCAGTAAAGACACATTCAAAACACATTGTGTCTTATAATCTATGCATTTACTTGAAATTCTATCTAATACAATGCATAGATCCTTGTTTTATTCTCTCCACTCACAGAACAAACAATATTTAGGTGAAGGGGTTCATCAGAAAGTTTGTAAATAACTTAAAAAAAGCTTTTTTTTTGGCAGCTTTAAAGTCATATGCTATAAAAAAAATAATGTTGGGACTAAAGTTTATCTTTACTGAAAAAATGTTTTTTTGGAGTCTGTCATGGGTGTCCAATAATTTTTTTCCCAAGAGTGTGGAAATGCCCAACTGTTCAGCCAACATCCTCCCCCCTAAAAAGTAATATTGTAATATTTGTCGCTTCCCATCTGATTGGCTCCAATGCAGGGTAGTAGTGCTTCATGTATTGAATTGAACCAAACCTTGCTACTTTGCCCTGTGCTTGAACTCATTGTTGGGCAGTCTGTTTTAGTCTCCATGACCAGCCTAGCATAAAACAGACAACAAAACAAAAAAAATGGCGTTGGGGATATTTTCCAGGGGTTGGGGAGGCAAGTGATCCCTCTTGCCACACCCATGAGGTACTAATGGTATATTTTATAATTAAATGAATATATGTGTACACACATTCCTTATGTTGTTGTTTAAAACAACATTACAGAAAATATAAAGTGAACCAAATCACAAAATATTCATTAAAATGCTTGTGATGTCAAAACAAGCTTTTGTTGTGTAAGATTTGAACACCCTGACATTAATTGCTAGTCAGCGCTTGCGGTGCTGAAAAGAGCTGAAAGTTAGATTTGATGGAATAAACAGCAGGGATTTACTCTGCATTTCATTTCAACTGCATTTTGTTTACCAGAACTGAAATTTAAATGTCAGTTTTCTGAGCTAACTAATGTTAGAAGCAGGAGGAGTAATATACATGCGGCTTATTACAAAACAAATAATAGAACATACATCTCTGTTTTTGGAGGGGGGGGAGATAGGAAGGTCGGATAATTTTTTATACTCAGCTATTGATGCCTGTTTTTTGCAGTTCACTTGTCTGTTCACTTTCAGTGAATTAGACCCAGATTGTTAAATGTAAAAATGGATGAGAACTGACCTGTTGAAGTGAATTGAAGGCTGAGCTGGAAAATCTAGGAAAATTCCACATAGGATTTTCTGTTTTGGTTTAACTTGAACGTTACATCACTTAAATAGTGCCATCAATTTACGCAACACTTGTACAGGGCAGGAAAAAGGAATGCAGGTTGAGGATACATTATCCAAAATGCTTTGGACCAGCAGTATTTTGGATAATGGATCATTTCGGAGAACAGCTCATTTTCACCAATAAGATTAACCCCTTGCCAATAATGGACGTGTCAGGCACATCCTGGGAGAAAATCCCTTCAAAACAAAGGACACATCCTGTGCTGAAACAAGCACTGAAAGCGATTTTTTTCGCCTACAGTGCTTTTTTGCTATTACCACAATGCCTCCGTATGGAAGAATTGTGCAATACAAATAAAACCCACCACCCGCATTTCGATAGCTCTGGATAGAATAGGAAGCAAATTAAATCACTTCCTATTGCTCAGTTAATATATCTTATTGGCTCTGTGTGAGTTGCTGACATGTTGCGCAAGTTGAGGCAGTCAGCGACACTAAAATAAAGGAACATTTAGCCCCAGTACTTTGGCCTCAGAAAGCATGGCTAATATGGTTTTGAAATAACATTGCACTGCTTGTACGTATTGGCCTATAACCTCATTAAAAAAAAAAACATAAAAACACTGGGTATTTCTAAACTCAGGACAAATATTAGATCTATTTAGCAGGGTTTTTTTGTTCACTTTTGTAGATGAGTATTTGAATTTTTTAAATAAAAGTCAGAAACATTTTTTTTCTTTTTTTCACTATATTCTATTATTTTTTTTACATAAAATTATATGACACGATCATAAATAATGTCATCAAATGAAAGCTCAACTTATGCCAAAAAAGACAATATGTAATTTGTGTGGGTATGTTAAATGAGAGGGAACAAAAGTACAGTTAAACACTCAGAAATGTTAAAACAGCCATTGTCACCAAGGGAAAGGCAAGGCTAAATATTTCTTGTCACTAAGGGATTAAAGCCTCTCAGCACTTGTGAAATACAGTAGTATCAATGCAAATACTGTAAAGAGAAAATAAATAACATTTTATTGTGATGTAGCTATGATGTAAGACATCGTTGGGTATCTGCTGTTAGCGCATCAGGTCAACACATGTGCCATTGCATTACTCCTTGAGGGCATGGGGAATCTGAGCAAGCATGGAAAGGCTATATAACAGCTTAATGGGGCTGGACACTGAATATATTGTTAACCTGTAATAGACTGTGCAAGATGAACAGAAACAGACAGATGAATGAAGTAGAGAGCTCTGCTTGTGGGTAACAGGAGATGCATGAGTTGAGTGAAAAGACAATACAGTTATCAGTTCACCTCAGTTCACTTAAATTCACTAGCAGTCAGTAAAAATCTGATATAAATTAGGCCTGTAAGTAAAGGAATTTTGTTTGCCACAAAAATGATCCATCTCTTATCATAGAGACTTATCATCATGCATAGCGACATTATACATTTGTTGTGTTAATATAATAATGAATATACTGTCATGATTATGAATTTAATACATTTATCTTCAACAAAATAGTATTGCTATCAATACATTTTTTAAGAGAGTATCAGTAAAAATTACCTTCAGTGATTGGCAACCCAGATCTCGATGGCCCTTAAATTAGGCATTGGCTTTGTATTTGTTTAAATTTGCAACAATAGCATATTAAAGCCTAGCTTTGTCCACACATAACGTTTAAGCACAGTTGTTGCAGGTCCAGTTGCAGTGGCCCCTGTGACTACTGTACTTACAAGTGGTGTGTGGACAAAACCAATACATGGAAAGTTCCACGGTGGTATCATTTATGATGTGTTACGTGGTCAGAGAGCCATGTGGTAACCTTAACACTGTGGCATGGTGGTTTCCATTCAAGCCACTGCATACTGCACTCAGATATGTAAAAGTACCCTTTCATATCAACAGTGAACAATAGTGCATTGCCTAACAATGTGGACATGAAATGGTACTGTGATGCACATGGCGTGATGCCAATATACAGCAGGCAGGACATTACTAATAATGTTATGGCAGTGTATAAAATTATATATGTTAACTTATCTACATATCTAAAACGGGCCATTCCTTTACTTTTATTGGGGTTATTAAGTGGCAAATGTGATAGGTGTGTTTTATGAACTACAAGGCAAGTTGATTGACAAGGTAATTGTACCATTTATGCTGTAATAGCATATTTTAATATAAAATTACAATAATAAAATTTGTGTTATTAAATATGCTATTATTTCATATCACAACAATTACCATTCCAATCAGAAACTGATTTTTACTGTTATTTAACTTTTTCATTGTTTGTTAATATTTTAACTTTATTACAGATTAAAATATAATTTGTATTATTATTTTTAATTACTTTACATTTCAATTATTTGGTGAAATTAAATGCCTGAATTTTCTCCAATTTGAAGAGGTTTCATCCCTTTAAGAATAAGGGGAATCCATAGGATTCTGCAGGCCAAGTTCTCCAAGCAAAATGTTGCCGAAAATCGCCTAAAGTCAGTGGAAATTAGGTAGACGAACAATAGATTTGTCAATTAGACTCATTCTGGCCTGATTTCTGTGCAGTTCCTGACAACTTTCATTTTAGCTATAATTATCATAATATAACTTAATGGATGTGGGCATGTTTTGGTGGGCACGGTGCTGGTGGGCCTAGTTTTTTGGGTAGGCAGCACAATGTCCACACTTGATGCAATGTTTCCATTAAACATAAGTTCATGTTCTGCCTACATTTACTTGTTCTTTAGGATCCCTTAAAGATTCCTAAGAGCATTTGCATTTTACAGTACAGAACGTGGAATGTTTTAGTTCATAAATTGCTGTGACACCATATCTGGAGAGTTTCTTTATCGTCGCAGTTCAGAAATTGACCCTTCTTCTCGGAACAGAGTGAATTGTATAATCTTTTAAGCGCTTACCTGAAAATGTGACAAAGAAACAGGAAGAATAGTAATTTATGTCACCATTGAGAAAAGCAAAAGCACGTGATTTTGAAACCAGGGGCTGGAGACAATCTTGTTTTAGAATGATGTAGTTACAGTTGATGGAGCTCAAAGAAGTGACAAATGAAATTGACAGAGCTGATACTTCATAGCTGAGCACCAGAATTTGAATAAGATTTAATCAATAGGAGAAAAGAAGTAATGAGCAATGAAAAGTGATCTGACTACTCTTTGCTTTAACCTCTTAAGGCATATAGACGTTCAATGCCGACCTGACAGATCTGGCCAGAATGACCATGTGGATGACCCTCCTCAGCGAGCTGCATCCCAGATTCTACTGACGACCTGTGGCTCACAAGCTCTTTAGTTTGCTTGTTCTATAACAAAAGACACAATTCCATGGTTAGATTAGGTTAGTCCTATATTACATTTACCACAAGGTAAAATACCTTGTATATTTTTTACTCAAACAAACAAATATAACCTCCTCAGAATCAGATTAATCCAATAGCTCTAAACTGTATCACTTTATTTAACCCCTTAGTGACAAGACATTTTCACCTTGACTTTCCCTTGGTGACAATGGCTGTTTTGACATTTCTGGGGTGTTTGTGTTTAACTGCAATTTTATTCTTTCTCACATACAGTACCCACACAAATTATATGTTGTTTTTATCGTTATAAGAAGAGCTTTCATTAGAAACCATTATGTTCATCATATCTTATAATTTACTACAAAAAAAAATCATAAAATATGATGACAAATTAAAAAAAAAACACTTTTTCTAACTTTGACCTAAAATATAATTTACACAAATAAAATCATTAAAAAAGACCCCATCTAAATAGTTTCTAAATGTTGTCCCGAGTTCAAAAATATGCATGTTTACATATTTTTCGGTATTTTTTTTGCGAGTTTTTTTCCTATATTGACCTTTTGACCCCAACCCGAACCCAAAATTTAACCCTAACACTAAATTTAACCCCAACTCTAATCCTTATTATATCCCTTAATATGTTTTAATTTTAATTTAATTTTAACCCTATCCCTTATGCTAAAAATTATTTAATTTTAACCCTATAGGCTAATCTAACTATATAACTAGTTTTTAATTAATTAAATATTTATTTTACATTTTTTCCATTGCTATGCTACTTAACTACCACTAGGGGCAGTCAAGTAGCATATTCAGAGCGACGGAAGTGAAGTTACTTTCACTTCCGAAGCTCAGACCGGCAGAGGGCATAGCCATATTGACGGAGCAGATCGTGGGTGGCCCAGAGCAGAAATTTAGGTGCTGGCTATTGCCTCGACATCGAGGCAAGAGACCAGCACCGTTACAGCGGTTTTCGCGATCGTTAATCGCGAAAACCGCTTCTTTCACCGCAGGACGTGCCAGGCACGTCCGTTGTCGTTAAGGGAGTTTCTCCCAGGACGTGCCTGGCACGTCCTTTGTCGTCAAGGGGTTAGACTAATATAGCTAAACATTTGAGACACTACGGTTAATTGTTTAAACAGGAGAGATGATCTGGGAATTTCTGTAGCAATAATATACATACCTCATAGGTCCATTTAAAGAAAAAAAAAAAGACGATTAAAGGAAGTAGAATGGATAAAAACAGCATTCAGCAATTCACAGACCATAAAATATAATTACGTTATCTCTGTTACGTAGATGAAAGATTTACACTGCAATACATAAAGTTTTTTTAGCCTGGTCACTTCAATCTTACGACTGACCTATTTTAATGACTCGAAGTGCTCTTTGAAACCAGTGCCTCTTCTATTTTACAGAAAGCGTCTGTCAGCTGAAGAACATTTTGCTAATGGTAATGAAAAAAGATGACTTAAGCAACAAATCTATACTGGTAAAATATAAACACAAGTAGCAAAATGTCTAATGTGCTAAATAAACAAAATGAGTGGCAAACTTAAGTGATTTTAAATATTAAAGTGATAAAACTAACCAAAAGTCAGTAGTTTCCATATTAAATAAGTGAAACTTTTCTGTTCTAGCTGAATTTGAATTAGGCACTTAAGGGCACCTGAAAAGTGGTGGGAATTTGGTGGTGAATCTATTTTGCTGGAGGCGGTAATACCCACACACACCAGAGTGTCAGGAGGTATAAAAACGCTTAATTGCTGTTCTATATAGGAAACCACGATTGGAACTTTTTTGTTAAGCTCCCTTACACTTGATGTGCGGGACTTTTTAGACGCAATCCCCATGTTCTAAAAGTCGACCTATGCTTCGAACAAACTTGAAAACCACTTTAAATATTATTTATTTGTATTATGATGGACATAACTGCAATTTCCCAAGTCTGCACTAAGAGGATGCACACACTTAATTTTAGCAATATCATAACAGTAAGCTGGCCAAATCAAAATGAATCATTATTATTATTCAGAAATATCAAGAAGAGATTAGTAAGTTCCTTGCAAAATGGATTTCACATCAAATCATTTGCAGATCATTCAAAGCAAAGCTTAATGAGAGAAATTGGAGAAAGGAAAAACACATCAGCATTTGTCTTTTATCTATAATGGATTATAAGAGCTAATGGTTTGTATGATCTTCCGTAATACCAAATTTATATAAAATTTTTAGTTTAATTAGTATTGAACATGTAAAACTTTCTCCTAGAGGTTGGCATCATTAAAATACGCCACAGATAAAAAGAAAATAACAAAGTGTCTTGGAATGTATAAACTAGCTCATCTTTAACAGGACACGGTTACCTAAATATTGTTTATACAATAAAAAATGATGGAATATAAGCTTTACATTATTTAAAAGAGTGCGCCAATGTGTAACATGAGCTCTCAACAAATAGCAGAAGTTCGGGTGGTGGTCCTGAACATATATAGAATCCAGTGATTTTTCCATTGTGGAAGCAGACGCTGTATGTGTTCGTCGAACATGGTGATATCGTATATATTTTTTTCTATATTGTCAGGATTAACTTTTTCCTCCTAAATGCTATGAAAACTGCAATACTCGAGGAGTAATTGACCTTAAAACATGTGGCCAGTGCAAAAAAAAAAAACCATGTGGAGAAAGTACTGGATGTGCTTTTAAATACCGCATGAGGGAGCATTATAAAGACAGGACTAAGTTGCCAATTTTGGAAAATTGGGCAGACTAGATGCCTTATCTGCTGACACATTCTATTCCAGTCCCATATCAATAGTCAAACTTTTTTCCAATGTCAGGTGATTGAAAAGGTTAGTTTATCTATCAGGAGAGGTGACCTACGTAGAAAGCTCTATTGAGTTTTTACTTTGAGGACAAGACAACCTACAGGGCTCAATTTAGAGGACATGGGCCAGTGGTTTTTTTTACTCTTTATTACTAAGCAGTGTTTATATAGATATTTTGTTTACCTGGCCAGGCCAGGTATGTGAAAAATATTTTACTACTAAAAATTGTAAATATTGAATTCTTTAGCAGATGCTAAGTGGCATGCTTATGCCAAGTTTCGGAACAATTGAAACACTTATATTTGTTTTAAAATTGATGCAAGAAAGTAGTTCTAAGGTGGTTTTATGGAGGTGTCTGCCTAACCACAAATGGCAGTTAGGCGTTTGTGGTTAGGTAGATCATCAATGGGTATGGATGGGCGCAGGTTCTTTTAAAGCTTAAAGGGACACTCCCACCAAAAAATGAAAATGTTGTATTTATTTATTTTTTATTTTGCATTGTTGATTTCAGATATGTGTGTTTTTATGTCAGTTTATTTAATAAAATATGTTATTAAACAAGTGTGACTGGGTGCCGCCATTTTGTGTAATATAGTTTTTTTGGGTGCCACTCCCAGAGACTTTACAGCAGCAAACTCTAACTTTGGGGTTTGGGACTCACAATGATGTCTACTGAGTGGAATAGTGATGTCATGCTGCCACCAGGGGGCAGGGCAGAGCTCCAACTTCAAATCAGTTAGGAACCATTTTAGTGAAGGAGCAGTGCAGAGGAAAGTACTGCCAGGTTTGTTTTCCCCAAGCTACTCCGTTCTCCTCTGCTCTGCCCTCACTCCGCATCTGCCACTCTCCTCTGCCTTGCATTACCCCAGACACCTTCTGCTTTGGCTATAAAGTCCAAAAGAGAGGGTGTCTGGGGTTAGTTCATACTGGCTGCGTTAGTTAATGCAGGCAGACACCTTCCCTCTTTTGGCAGGGTCACGTTCACGCTCTCTTTTGGCCGTGACACCCCCTCCACAAACAGTGCCCTTTTCACCCCCTCTCCCCTTAGATGCAGTGCTCTGTCCGGAAACTCCCCCTCTCTCCCCCGCGATCGATGTGCCTGTCAGTGAGTGTATCTGTGAGTGTGTTTAGGGGGTGTGTGAGTGACCCATTGCAGCACCTATCCCTCCAGTACAGCATATCTCTCCAACTCCTACATACCCCCATTCCCTGGCAGCATCAAACCCCTATCACTCCTTCCCTGAAATGCCTCCCTGCAGCATGAGCTCTCCCTCCCTGACATGTCCTCCCTTCCCCCACCATCAATCCCCTTTCATCTCCTTCCCTTACATGCCCCCTCAGCATCAGTTCCCCCAACCTCCCTCCTTCGCAGTAAAACTCTCAGTAATGTGCAGTGTGTGAGTATATCACAGAGCTCCACAGCAATAAAGCTCACAGTAATGTGCAGTGTGTGAGTATATCACAGAGCTCCACAGCAATAAAGCTCACAGTAATGTGCAGTGTTTGAGTGTATCACAGAGCTCCACAGCAATAAAGCTTTCAGACTCCCCTAAGAAGTAACTCACCAGAGTATCCTAGGATCCAGACAATCACAATCGCCTCCATTCTCTCCACCACTGGGCTCACTACAACGCTCGCCTGCAAGAGTTTACTATCCCCTTAACAACAAGCAAGGGCGATCAGCACATGCCGTGTGACGTCATGCACGCGAGAATTTAAAAGGTATCCCAGCACTCAGTATGGCTCTGAGTGATTCTCGTGTATCCTGCCACTTAGCGTCTTTTACCTTCCGTTTCCTGTTGCCGAATTGGATTGTCTTTGTTACCGCTACCTTGCCTGTGCTCCTGACCTCGGATTTCCCTTTGTAGTTTGTAGTTATGTCACTGACCAGTGAATTCACTATTCACCGTACATTGCCTGAAGCATGTATTCGATTGTACCCCAATCTAGCTGTCACACGGTCTGCCCCACTCCCAAGTTAACAGTTGCAGTTAACAGAATTTGATATAGTTAACAGATGTCAAAAACTCTGCAATCTAAATTACCCTGAAAAAAAAAAAAAAAATGCTATCTCAACTGATGTTTGTTTAATGGAATTCTGAATAGATTTTCTATTATGTGTCTGTTATTTGTCCCCATTGCATTGGTGTAAAACAATCAAACACTGAATTATTTTTTGAAACAAACAATGTGAATTGTTCAGCGACAATGCAAACGGGAATCTGAAAGAAAAGACCTAATTTAGAGAAATACATTTTCCAAAATAATGAGTTTTGGTGACAGTTTGTATCGTTATGTGAAGATGTCAAAATCCTTATTTCCCAACAGTTGGTGAGACAAGTGGCTCATAAACCTTTTTTTTTACTGTTATAACTGAATTTGAAAAGCTGCTTAATGAAATTTATGAATCATGTATTCATGAGAAATGCAAATATAATATAATTTGTAGCAGAATGGAAGCACTTGTAAAAATGTTTCATAAACTGCATAACATTAGAGAAAAGGGAGATCTGTGTTTATTTACAGTACATCTTGGAAAAATAGATTTTAGGAGGTAACTAACTACCACAAAATGTCCCTTCCTCTGTATTCATGAGGCAGCCAAAAAAGGCTAATTAAAGAGTTAAAAAACTAAAGGTCATGGCAGCTTGAATGCTTCAGCAATGCTAAAAACAGAAATGATCATACTGGGTATTTTCTAAAATGTTTTTCTACCCTATTCGGCAGCTAAACTTGATGAGATGTATTGGTAGTTGTCGCAAACAGATGAACTAAAGAAACTACAGAAAAATAGGCAACTATTCATGGGTGAAACAATTAGTGGGGGGAAAAATAAACTGTCTGCACGTCTCACCCTAATAAAGTTAGCAACATTTAGATAAACCTAATATAAATTAGTCATTTTGGTTATATGACTTGGCCAAAGCATAATTAGCTCACCAGTCAAGCCACACTAACTAAGGAGACCTAACCTCACCTGCTATCTAGAGGGCACACAAACCAGCCTTTACTGCTACCAAAAAATGTATATTTTATTTTTTATTAAAGTATAAGAAAAGACAATACAATAAGGTTTCTCGACAATTATACATATCTTGAGAGGGGAAAAGGATACAAGGGAGGTACCATCTGGTGAATGACACAATTTACATCCAGAAATGTTTCTATTTCCCTCTCCATATACAAATACATAGCTGGTTGTGTTTATCTATAAATAAGTAAAAATAGTCATATGTTCTCTTCCCTTTCCTTCCAACTACCTCTCCCCCCCCCCCCAATTATTATTCCATGCGCTTTTCGAGAAAGACGACAAGACAAGGACAAAAAGGGCCGGGTGTTTCCCCTACCAACAGCGCCCGACCACATTCAGGGCCAATCTCAACTTCAATTATTCTTTTTCAGGTTTAACCAGCTTTCCCATTGCTTTATTCTTGGGTTTGAATAATTATCCTGTCTAAAGATTCCTACCTCTATTTTACATTGTGTTGATACTTGTTTTTTTTATCACTGACTATGCAGGAGCTGTTGGTAGTTTTCATTGTTTGGCTATTGCCAAATTGGTTGATATCATTATGTGTATCATCAGATCTTTTTTATCTTTAGACATACTTGACAAACCCATGTGCAACACATAGGAGGGACAAATACATTGTAACGTTACCCCTATAATCTCCTTACAGAATTGAGCTACTTTCCCCCAAAGCTGACCACCAGATATGAACATAATCCACTCTATTAGCTCCACATCTCCAACATGTTGGGGAAGTAGATGAGTACATGTTCGACATCCTGGTGGGGACCTAGTGCCAACTATTTATAACTTTATAGTGACTCTCGGTTAGATTTAGACAGTGTGTTGCCGCTGCCACGGTGTTGTTTGCGCTGATCCAGTCTTCCCTTGTAATATTGATATGTAAATCCTTTTCCCATGCTACTAGGGCAGTGATAGGGGGAATTATTTTATATAGTTCATACAGATTAGTACACTGGGACCAGGTTTATGTTACTTATGTTATTTATTATATTGATAAACTTTTTCAAGCCCTCTGACTGCTGGATGACTATTATTTTTACTTAAAATACTTTTTATTCTTAAATATGTGAATAACTCCCTGGGGGCAGATCAGACTTCTGCCTTATTTCTTTGAACTTTTTAAGTCTATTATCCTGTATTAGCTGATTTATTCTATTTATCCACTTGCTTATCCAATCTTTTAGGTTAAAATCTACAGTGTTGTCCTCTATTATTGTTAGGGGGAGGTGCTCCAGGAGTCTGCCTTCAATCCCAAGGTATTTTTCCACCTATCCCATTCTGGACATAGGTTACTAAGAACCAGTCCTATAACTGGTCACTCTCCCTTTTGTATATTCCAGAAGAAGGCCAACAGGTCTGTAGATTCTGCACCATGTGCTTCAATGTTAGCCCATGGTTCACCAAGTAGGATCTCTTTCAAGCTCGCGCATAGATGTGCCAGCAAACATATTGCGTATGTTTCCAATATATTAGGTATACCCAATCCTCCTTTTTTGGCTTTAAGATTGAATATTTTTTTATTCTTTCTAGGTTTTTTCTTAAGCCTAACGAATGTATCAAAGGTTGATTGAATTAGTGATAGCCAGAGTTTTGGGATATTCAGAGGCAACATCCGAAATATGTAGCTTATTTTAGAACTAAATAGGACTTTATAACATTCACTCTGCCTATCCACGATCCTTCTGAGGTTCTTAAATCTAGCAACTGTCTGTTTATCTGTTTTAGTAGGAGGAGAATATTAATTTCCATGATCTTACCTTTTTAGTGACTTCCTTTGCAGTATCTATGTCTTTTGGATTTTTTTAGCAATAAATAATTTAATCACCAACTATTTCTTATATTACAAGGCGGGCCGATGATGAAAACTAGAATAACTGGGTTATGGTCTGACCAGGGAACTTCTTGTAAGAAAATCTTTTTGACTTTGTTTGCAACCCTAGTGTTACCCAGGACTAACTCTAATCTCGAGTAAGTATAGTGGACCATAGAAAAGCATGTAAAGTCCCTCTCTTACAGGTGATAAATCCTCCATAGGTTCAATAATCCTGCTCTATGCAATATTGTTCTAAGCTGAATCTACATTTTCTTTTACCTTTTTTTTATCTTGTGGCGGTCCTCCCAATGAGTTCCTGTCTAACAAACCATTAACTATAGAATTAAAATCCCCTCCAATAAGAATTCTACCCTTTTTTATGTGATCTATCTTGGCAAACACCCTCCATATTTTACTAAATTCAATAGTTAGAATGTTTGGAGCGTATATGTTGACTATTGTAAATATTTCATTTTGTATCTTACACACAATTAAGATGTATCTGCCATCTCTATTTACCGCCTGATACATGACTTGGACGTCTATATCGTTTGTACATAGGAGGGCAAACTTGCATTTCTTTTTTTCCTCTAAAGTGGAACACATTTTTATACTAGAACGGTCTAGAATAAATTGTTTATTATCTTTTTTTTAGCCAATGAGTTTCTTGGAGTACTGCTACCAAAAAACTTTTTTTAATGTATTGGAGACGGTCCAATTATGCCTCCTCCAAATTAACTCATGGACAACAACTGTGTGCAAGTAAAGGAAAAGAAAAGTTTCAGTTCACTATGCTATTGTTGGTGGCTCAAATAATATGCAGTGTAAAATGATGCCTGATAAACAGGTGTGAGCATGCTGCCAATACAGTGAAGTGCCTCTCAACATGTCCCAATGACACAGGATGCTGGGGGGCTTGACTGGGACTGAGGAGAGTCAGCACCAGTAGCTCTAGATCCTGGAGAATGAAGTTGGGACCACTTTCCGGAATTGGATATGATTAAACTGGTGAAGTTGGAGGTATGCAAAGGCACAGTTAATGTGTAATATCCACTATGGCTTATGACAAAAGCAAAAGGGAAGGTAGCAGCAAACAATGGAAGAAAGTAAAGGAGGTCTCTTCCAACAACGAGTGTGCAGGATCTAATGGAAGGGTATAGGAATAATCCAGGGCAGTGTTATACAACTTTTGGGATGTGGAGGGCCGCCTGCACAAGATTAGGTAGGCAGGCCCGTACAATATTAATTCCATGAGTAATACCATAATGCCTATGGGCTATTGGGCCAGAATATAGGATCACACAAAACACTTGTAGGCCATATCAACACCCCGATAATAAAGAAAACTAGAACACCTTTGATAAAAGAAACATATAACTCGAATGGCATCCAGAAAGAAACTGGTGAAAATTACATGTCCATTCTAAATGCATTCTCCAGCAGTATCTCTTCTATAAATCACCTTACATTATAATCTGCCCCTGCCAAAGTCCTGAGGTAAAAAAAAACCTGTAGTTTGTCTATTTTTTGTCAACTCCACTATTGATGTCTGATTTTTGCAGCTCACTTGTTAGTTAGGTTTTAGTGAACAGCTTCATTTACCAGCTCAGAGTGAAAAACATTGTATAAAAATGGAAGCAAAGCTATTAATGAACATAACACTGAATAGATATATACATATTGCAACCACAATTAGCGCATTAAGGGCCAGTCAGTCGCTTATTTCTCATCCATGTATTAGCCAGGTATAGCTAAGAATGAAAAATGAAAATAATATACACTTGAAAATCATTAAACATCCATAACCATAGCATTTCTATAAAAGAGGTATAATAATGAAACAATTGTGCAATAATGTATACCTGTCTTCCTACAACTGTCTACTCTTCTTCAGCAGAGCAATATGAAACTCTGCACATTATTTCAACATATTGATAAATGGCTTCATAAAGCAGACATTGTTACCAGCTTCCTTGTGCTCACATTGTGATTTTCTTGTTGCAATTATTTCTAGGTTATTAACTGAAGAATCATCTAGAACTGAACACAATAAATATCACTTACTCACAGGTGTATGCTTCTACACATCTATTTATATACATATTTACATACAATATATATGCGGTCTTCCCACTAATAATAATTACAACAAAGTGTTTAACCAGGAAAGGTACATTCAGATATTCTTCGGTTTCCAAGTACATCACATTTGCCCAACATCCTGGGGTGTTTACTATTACCCAATTTAATGGTACTCATTTTAACTCAGAAAGATGAAGGATGGAGTGAACCCTGCCAGGAATTGGACCTGTAACCCCCAAGGGTTGAAAAGACTCTATTGATGAATGATGCATTAGCCCAATCAGATTTCTCACTACACAGGGAACTGTGATTACGTGGCAACTAAACTGTGAAAATCAGGCTAAAAAATGTGCTAGAAAACATAGAAAATATTTTTTCCAGTTGTTAATTCACCACAGTTCACTGTATGTGTGTGTTCATTTCAAATCCATATATTGTAATATGCTTGAAGGGACACAGTCACCTAAATATTATTTACATTGTGAATGTAGAGAATAAAAAAAATGATCTATACTTTGTGTGAGCAAAAATGTTTCTATGTGTGTATATACATCGATCAACCGTAACATTATGACCACCTGCCTAATATTAAATGGATCCCCTTTTGCTGCCAGAGCAGCCCTGACCCGTCAAGGCATAGACTCCACTAGACCTTGGAATCTGTGGTATCTGGTACCAAGACGTTAGCAGCAGATCCTTTAAGTCCTGTAAGTTTGGAGGTGGGGCCTCCATGGATCGGACTTGTTTGTCCTGCACATCACACAGATGCTCGACTGGAATGAGACGTCGGGAATTTGAAAGCCAAGTCAACATTTCACTCATTTTTGTATTCTCAAACCTTTCCTGAACCATTCTGCTTTTGTGGAAGAGCGCATTATCCTGTTGAATGAGGCCAATGCCATCAGGGAATACCGTTTCTATGAAAGAATGTACATGGTCTGCAACAATGCTTAGGTGGGTGGTACATGTCAAAGTAACATCCATGTAAATAGCAGGACCCAAGGTTTCCAAGCAGATCATTGCCCAAAGCATCACATTACATCTGTCGGCTTGCCACTCGTTACTGGTCATAATGTTATGGCTGATCAGTGTATATGCATCTGTGATGTCTTCTGTTTATGTAATCACCTGTGGTTTGATTTGGAAATCAATGGGAAAATTGTAACTTGCATATGAAGCCACAAGGTGATGTCGAAGCCATGAGAGACCACAGACACATTAAAAAAAAAAAATGCTTTTGCTTGCTTTTTTGCTAAAAACTTTTTAAAATATTTTCTTATACTCTACATTCATAGTATAATAAATGTTTAGGTTACAGAAAATCTAAAGCACATAAGTAAAAAAAAAACAGCCAACAAACAACAATAAACTAATGACAAAACAGACTGGTTACCTCTACAGACAAAACACATAAAAGCAGGAAAAAAATCTCTTCCAATCTATTTGCTGACATTAAATAAATATTTATACCACTGCTTTCAAAAAGGTGATTTAGCAAGAAGGTTAATGCTGAAACCCCAAGTACCTATCTTTGAACGAGGAGAGCGAAGCAAGAAAACCCTGTGCTTTTTTAAGGGGATAAAAACCATGTGTATTTATTAATTTATTGGAAGAGTAATGAGCACCATGGTTTTTGTCCATGTAATTTATTATCAGCTTAGAGGGGCAGATGAATCAAATGGCATATGAATAATAAGTTCTATTGTAGGAATCTTCAAGGGGTCAAATCAGAGATAACAATGCTTCCCCACTATTAAACAGCTCTTAGCTGACAAATGGATCCTGCAAGCTGTGAATCTCTGATCTTTTAAGAGAGTTGTTAATGTGTGAAAAATGTGTTACTTTTATTGGACATAAATAATTACCATATAACAAAGACATTAATGACAGGAAACCTAGTATTTTATGTGGGACTGTTACAAAGCGCCTAATTAACATGTTTTTCAATGATTAATGGCAAGAGAATTCTAAAATAATGCTTTAAGTGAACATGAAAAATTTCAAAGGGCACCTTCAATGTATTTGTGTGTGTGAGAGGTAGTTAACTATTGCCAGTGCTTTCTTTTATATAGCACAGTTTTATTTATGGAGATTCTATGGAGTTATATATAAAGGCAATCTCTGGCACACCATTCTAAAAGTGATCTTATCAGCAGGAACATTCCATTGGTTTCCTTGGTCACTGGACCACTTTGAGAATTTCACCGCACAATTACAGTTTTAGGCTCCGTTGGCATGTTCCCCCTGGTATCCTTTGAGACACTGGTAATGGAAATAACTTGTGTCCTCATGTGGTCCACTCCAATCCAAAACATACACCTGATCCTAAAATGTTACCTTCGGTTCCAGACTTCTCTTTTCTAGAGTTGTAATTCTCTCATGAACCCACTATTTGACAAGATGACCTTCATCCAGGAAATTCTTCATCTTCATCTAGATTTATGTGGTGGTGATGGTTAAACCAACTGGATTATTTGTAGAGATGTTCCAGACATGAGACTCCACAAAGCAAAATGGAAAGTAGACATGTGCATTCGTTTTCGGACGAATGCATTTTCGTCCGAAAATAGCATTTTCGTCCATTCGTCCGAAAAACGAATAACGAAAATGCTAAACTAACGAAAGCCGAATGAACGATTGGTTAATAAACGAAAATCATTCGTCCATTTGTGCTATTGGAATTCTATAAACCGAAATAGAGTCGGATTATAGAATACCAATAGCATTACAAACATTCCATAAACCAACATAATGAACGACTTTCGGTTTATGGAATGCATGTAATACTATTGCTATTCTATAAACCGAAATAGAGCCCCCATTCATACAAATAGGTCAATTGACCTATTCATATGAATGGGGACTCTATTTCGGTTTATAAAATAGCAATAGGCTATAGCATTACATATATTCCATAAGCCAAAAGTGTATAAACCGAATGTCATTCGGTTTATAGACTTTCGGCTTATGGAATACATGTAATTCTATTGGCTTTCTATAAACCGAAATAGAGTCCCCATTCATAAGAAATTCTTATGAATGGGGACTCTATTTCGGTTTATAGAAAGCCAATAGCATTAGATGTATACCATAAGCTGAAAGTCTATAAACCGAACGACATTCGGTTTATAGACTTTCGGTTTATAGAGTACATATATTGCTATTGCTATTCTATAAACCAAAAGTCTATAAACCAAATGTCGTTCGGTTTATAGACTTTCGGCTTATGGAATACATGTAATTCTATTGTCTTTCTATAAACCGAAATAGAGTCCCCATTCATAAGAAATTCTTATGAATGGGGACTCTATTCCGGTTTATTGAAAGCCAATAGCATTACATGTATTCCATAAGCCGAAAGTCTATAATCGGAACGACATTCGGTTTATAGACTTTTGGTTTATAGAATAGCAATAGCAATATATGTACTCTATAAACCGAAAGTCTATAAACCGAATGTCGTTCGGTTTATAGACTTTCAGCTTATGGTATACATCTAATGCTATTGGCTTTCTATAAACCGAAATAGAGTCCCCATTCATAAGAATTTCTTATGAATGGGGACTCTATTTCGGTTTATAGAAAGCCAATAGAATTACATGTATTCCATAAGCCGAAAGTCTATAAACCGAATGACATTCGGTTTATACACTTTTTACAATACATGTAATGCTATTGGCATTCTATAAACCGAAATAGAGTCCCCATTCATACGAATAGGTCAATTAGTATGAATGAGGACTCTATTTCGGTTTATAGAATACCAATAGCATTACATGTATTCCATAAACCGAAAAACATTCGGCTTATAGACTTTCGGTTTATGGAATGCATGTTATCCTATTGGCTTTCTATAAACCGATAAAGAGTTGGTTTATAGAAAGCCAATAGCATTACATACATTCCATAAACCAAAAGTCTATAAAACGATATGTCTTTCGGTTTATAGACTTTCGGTTTATGGAATGTGTAGGTCAATTGATTTGTACGAACGAATAAAACGAAATGAAAATAATGAACGAATTTCATCTGAAACGAATGCAGTAATGAACGAAATTCGTTTTAGACGAAATAAATAACATTTTCGTCCGGATGGAAGAAAACGAAACGAAAATTTTTGTTTTGCACATGCCTAATGGAAAGACATATCTCTTAACACTGTTAGATTTACCACATAAACAAATTGCTACAATGCCCTCCTATCCTGGACTGGAATGATCATACCATCAAACATAAAACACCCAGCAGTACATTACCTACTCATTCACGCTTCAGTTTATCTACAGACCCTTGGTTGGTGCTACTGTATCACCTACACAACATTCTGGACTGAAATATATTGGTGAGATAGCTAATACGCCATCTGTGTTGGCAGGGTCAAGCTTCATTCTATTAAGATACACAGATTGGGTACTATTATAAGGAACATACCAAGACATACTTGACAAGAGAACATCTCATCGTACAATTTCTGGTTA
Source organism: Pelodytes ibericus (assembly GCA_036172795.1). Classification (NCBI taxonomy): domain Eukaryota; kingdom Metazoa; phylum Chordata; class Amphibia; order Anura; family Pelodytidae; genus Pelodytes; species Pelodytes ibericus. The sequence goes on from CM069857.1 coordinate 42,706,757, forward strand.
AATACTTTGGTGTTTTAATTGTTATTTTACCCAGAAAATATATGACCAGATACATTACACAAATGAATAGAGATATATACAAAAAGAGGTCATTTTACGCAGAATCTGGTTTTAATTCTCTTGGTGTAAAAGCTAACTGCACAGCTTATGGCCCTCAAGCCTTCTGCAAGTACTAATGCCTTCTGCAAGATTTGTATGTTTAATTCCAGCAAAAATATTTATTTCAAGACTGAACCATCAGATTCAAAAATCTCAAGCGATTTGTTATAATAAATGAGTTTGCAAGTTGGTTAGAAAATAAGGGAAACGAGCAGAGCAGAAAAGAAAAAGTAATCAAGAAGAAAGAAGATTCCTTCCCTAAAAAGACTTTTAATTTAAGAATGGAATGTAGCCATCTACCGCTTTTAAATCAGTATTTTTTTTATCATTGCTTTGAAAGATAATATAGTCCTGTCTTTGGATGCACAGAGAGAGTATTCTTTTCTTGAAAGTGTCTTTTTCAAAATAAAGAACCATTAAAGCACAAAAATAAATCTGTGGTGTAAATTGTAATGACTTTTCAGATCACAATATACAGCACCCTTTATTCAGTGATGGATGGTTTTGCCTAACGGCAACTGACATTTAAACCACAAAAACATCATATTCCACTCCAAAAAAGATATGTAAAATAAATGGGTGAAGTCTGCATAGGCAGGGATTTGAGCAATCATTTTGCTTTCTTGACTAAATGGGCCAATTAACCCAGTGTCAATCTGTGGTGCTCAAGTGGAAAGCCGAACACTTTGGGAATTAACAGTTCATGACCAGTCAAGTATTACAGAAGACTGATTACCGATTGCGTTTATCATGGATTACACCTGCCTCTAAGCAGTCTTGTTTACTGTGTTTAAGTTTTGTATGTTGTAAATTACGTTCTCTGACAAAGCTTTCTGAGGGTTACACAGTGATTCTGGAGAGCACAAACCTCTTATCTATTATAATCTTGTTTTCCTCATGTATTCTTTTTGTTTTGTTTTGCATGAGAATAAGCTAATCATCTGATCTTGGACTTTTCACAAAACTATTACTTGGATCAAAATAGCTTTAAAATAGTTCAACTTGTATTAGTATATAGATGACATTACACCTCATACATTTTATTGTTTGTTAGAACTATCCTGCTGTCACAATCATTTGACAGGCAAAAGGCCTGTTACCACACCTGTTCTCAAACCCAATAATTAGTTTGGACAACTAAAATGGATAAGGTTCTGTCAGCCATGGCTGTATTAATGACTGACTAAAATAAAAGTTACATTTGACAAGATTAACAACACTAAAATACCAGCCATATGCATGGATGGCCAAGCAGGAATTAAATCCCTGTTAAACCATAGCTTGTGACCTGCCTGGCCTTCAGCCACTTTGCAGGACACTTCTCTCCAAGCCCACTGTGCAATGTTCCTGAACCCTTTCATACCTCTGTTCAAGATAAACATACTGCCAACATAAAGCTGTGACAGTAGCAAAAAGAAGAACACAAAGTAAGAACAAGCACAGGTAAGGGTGGGTGGGATAGCCACTGTTCTGCTGATCTGATAATTAAACACCCTTTAAGAGTTTGTAACCTGTTTAATGTGAGTGCGTTGATCCCTGCGGATTGTTTATAATTATTTGATCATTTTAGCAGCACCCTTTATAGAATTGGAGTATTGTTTTCTGGATTATATGAGTTATTGGCTTGCATCTGGAAGGAGGATTATGTTGTTTTCAAAGCATTGCTACCTAAGTTTGCGACGGGAATTTCATTTATGGTGGAAGCTGTGTAATGTAACGTATAATTCCCTGAGTTTCCCTGCATGGCCCAAAATAAATAGGGCATCAGAATTTCTCCCAGAGTGGAATTGTCTTTTTGGAGAGCTATTTGTGCAATCGTACATTTCAGATCGAGTCATTTCAGAATAAGAGGCTGCGCCTTATATTTTAAGTAGTTCTCCTGTTGCTACCTCAGAAGTGATACATTATCAGCCAGGGTGTTAGACTCATTATTCAATTTCTTGGGGGAAAAGGTTTTCAGAATATGGTGTATAGACTGCTAGTGTAATGATTTTATCCTTCATTATGATCAATATAACGATCTAATTCGTTATCCCAGTCCTGTTGGGACAGCCTCAACATGACTGCTTGTGAATAGTTTCCACCCTGTAACTAAGCAAACCAAGAAATGATGGCCTCTGAAAACCTTTCCCTGTGTTGTTATAAGGAGAATGTAGTAGATTTTGTTGAATTAACCATGTATTTGGCCCAGTGCAGGGGGTTGGTCATATTATATATATAATTTTCTATGCCCGGCTATTTAATTATTTATAAAGTTCTAACCATATCTGGTTTACAGTAATAGCTGCTACTTATTTCAGCGATGTATTTCGCTTTCGATATATGTTGCAGCATTTTCATTAAAGACTGCGACCTTTCTAGCCACTCAGTTGTCTGTCTATTTATTGGTGGGAGGAAATTAATTATCAAGTATACCTTGGTTATGTGATTCAAAAAGTATACATATATTCAAAAACACACAAATAAATAACACTGCTCCTGAGATCATCCATTGGGGTTTTCAATCCACCCAGACACTTACATCCAATATTGTTACCATAAAATTAGCAGTTTAACTGAATTAATATGCAAAGAAGATTTTTTTGCCTTTCAGTGGATTAAGTCAATCATACTTGGTTTGAATTAATTATAAGCAGTACTGTGCAGAAAAAAAATCTTTATAAAATGATTTAAGATAGCCAAAACTAAAAGCTGGAATCCAGGAAACCACCTCAAATGACAACTAAAAATGTGTGCAAAAGAGCACAGGCTATGAGGGGGTTTATAGTTTTATTAGCTGACTGTTAGCTACTTGAACTGGAGTTAAGAACCTAAATTGTATTTTTAGATGGCTGAGGAGGTGATACTGGCCATCAATGAAACGCCCAAACATATGTTTTTCGTTTCCTTTTTTGGATCCATTATGAATTCAAATCATAATGGACTTTTAGTACCTCACCCCTTAAAACATCAAAGTTCCATTGTTAAATCTAGATTTTGCTGGTAGAGGCCTGTAGTTATGTGCCTGTTTGCCATTGGTACATGAGACCTACTGTCCATTCACTGTCCGTTACAGCTGAAGAAATGTCGCCACAAAACCCAGACTGTGTTGGGTGATAACGGATATTTATAGCATCTGTTTTAATAGGCAGAATACACTTTTCAAATTGCTTTCTAAAGTCTTCACAGGAACTGCTCCACCAGTACTAACTAGGGCCTCAGGTTGAGAAGACTCAGTGCACACGCACTTACCTTTCAACATGTTTCACATGTCACTCGTGAGATTTATGTCTCTGAGCAACAATTGTCTTTTCCACATATTTCTCCGTTTTAGCTGTGCCAGCATTCTTTATTACTCCATCTGTTCTTTTTTTGCAAATGGGATGATTTATACCGCGGGAGAAAGAAACAAGACCAATTATCTTTCAGTGTCTTTGTTATAAATATGTTTTTAGTGTGTAGATTTGGCTAGCCTCATCTAGAGAGGATATTACACTGTAGTACTGTAGTTTAAAAAAATAAGTCACATTTTTATCTTTAAACTTTTAATTGAGTTTTTTTGTCATGAATGAGAGAGAATGGAAAAACATATCCATCATGTTACAGCTGTAGGTGGCTGTGCAGACTATTCCCTTCAGTAAAATAGCAGATTTGAGTTTTTGCTATTTTTCAAGATGGCTGCAGGCAGGATGTGAAGTCATTCCAAGATGACGTCTGCATTTTGAACACCTATTTAATCCCTGCTCTTAGACACAGCATCACCCTAGCATGGTGTGTGTGTGAATTCCTGGTGATTTTGCTATTTATTTTCTGTTACTGACCAGGCTTGTTTTCAGACTCCTCTACCTGTTCTTGTGTTTTGACCTCTGTTCATGTCTTTGGTGGCTCCACTGCCTGTTCCTGTGTTTTGACCTGTGTTCCTATCTCTGGCTCCGCTGGCTGTTCTTGTGTTTTGACCTGTGTTCCTGTCTCTGGCTCCACTGCATGTTCTTGTGTTTTGGCATTATCTTAAATCAGATTATACACTTTTAATCCTGGGATCCATTCTGCTGTTTATCTGTTTATATGACTTCATTCTAAGTACCAGTGTCCTTGGGATCCTCAGCAAGTCCTGCAGCCTTTCTTTACCTTGGGGCAACATAAACCTTATATAACAATAATATTAACCATAATGTAGCCATTAACTGCAGTGCTGAGGAAACAGGCATAGTGGAGTGGATAGGTGCAAGTTTATTAGTGCTATACTATGACTTTTAAATTTGGGTTATAATAAGTTTTTTTTTAATTTAAATTTCATTGAATTTTTTAGGGACAGAACAGAAATGGGGTTGGGTAAATTGATACATATATATGTCAACACTAAATTAAATAATCATAATATAGTAAATAATAATACTATATTAAAAAATATACTACTCTATTATCTAATCACACCAAATAAACAACATTGGGAAAGAAAAAGAGCAAAAATGTAGTTTACTTGTGCACTCGCTTGTGATCTCTCGCCTTGACTACTGTAATGGTCTCCTGACTGGAATACCTCTGACTCGTCTGTCTCCCCTGCAATCTATCCAAAACACAACTGCCAGACTCATCTTTCTTGCACGTCAGTCCGATTCAGCGGCTTCTCTCTGTAACGCCCTCCACTGGCTCCCCGTCTGCTTAAGGATAAAATTTTAAATTCTGTCTTTAACCTACAAAGCCCTCCACTCCTCCGCCCCTCTGTACATTGCCTCCCTTGTTAACCGATACCGCCCTGCATGACCTTTGCACTCCTAACTGGGACTAAAACCCTCCTCCAACCTCATCACCACTTCTCACTCACTACTGCAAGATTTTTCCCGAGCTGCCCCCTCTCTCTGGAACTCCCTTCCGCAGAGCATCAAGCTCTCTCCCTCCTTTTAAAATTTTAAAAAGTCCCTCAAAACCTACCTCTTTAAAGAAGCTTACTATCCAACCCGCTAGAATACCTGTTACTTTACCTCTAGCTGATCCCACCTCAAACACACACTATTCATCTTTGGCCTATCCCACCTAGTGCCACCCATCCAGACTACTATTATTACAACTTCAATCCCTCTGGCCTCTTCAACTTCTTATGTGTGTAATGGATATATATATATAAAAAATGGTAATTTATTGTAATGTAATGTTCTAGAGAGGTTATGTAACCCTGCCAACACTTGCATAATTTTTTAACATATTATCCTTGTTTGTTGATGATTTAAGCCAGTCTAGCTTGAATTGGTAAAACAATTTGGAGTGAAATATGCCATGTTGTCCTGTAGGTTAATGATATCCAGTTTTGGACTATCGTTTTCTTGGCCGCCAAAAGGATTGCATGAGTTATTGGCAAGTATTGCTACCTCAGTGTGCAACGGGAATAAAACTTTAGGTGGAAGTTGTGTAATGTACAACTTGTAATTCCCTGAGTTCTGTGCATGCCCCAAAACAATGAAGATAATTAGCATGAGGTAATCATGTTTAGGGCATCAGCATTTCTACCAGTCTGGAATTGTCCTTTTGGAGAGATATATGAGTCATTTCCGAATAAGAGGTAGTATTTCAAGCAGTTATATGAGCAGTTATTATAGGATATGCGAGTGAAGACCCCAATAATGTTGTGTCAGAGGTATTGAAAAGTAATCTCGAGACTGGTATGTATGAATAAAGCAGAAGCAAAGTATAACAAGATGGATGCCAGCAGCCTCCATTTTGTGACAGTTTTGGGATATCCTTCTCTGTGTTAAAATCTTATTCTGTGTCCCTGAGGATAAAAGGAAAGTCTTCCACATTCCTAACTCTGTTATCTGTAACCAAATATTTTACTGATAAGTTCATAGTATCACTGGAACAGATAAGGGGGCCATTGTTGTGCAAGGTTTATTACATCTCATTGTACTGATGCAGACACAGCTGTGTACATACTAGAGGAGAAGGGGGGCTTCTCTGCAACTTGCTAGACCACCCAAACTGGCAGAAACTGACAGACACACTGAGATTATTGGGATTTTTGATTTCATTAGGATTCTAATAAGGGTTATTATAAATACACCTAGTGGATTCAAATCACCCAATAAAATATATTATATCACACCTTCACTAATACAAATGTAAAGTATAATTAATCCTACATATTAATTAGAATATTGTTTTTATTGTTTTATTAGTGTGGTATATATTTTATTATACATTTTATTTAATGTGCAATGATAAGAATATGATACATATTTACTCTAATTTCAAATTGTATTAACACTTTTAGACATTTAAACATATATTGTCTTATATTATACTCACAATCCAGGTGTAGCTATAAACCATGACATCATCTCATTTAAATTAAATACACCCATCCATTCAATTGGCTAGAAGTTACAGAAACAGGGTGTGAGTCTGAGATAAGGTTTGGTTGATAAGTTGGTACTGGAGGGGTAGAAAAAAGAGATCGGAGATACCTGTAAAAGACCTGGGAGAGCTGCGACTAGTGGGGTGAGAGATGGGAATGTTTTAGAAACGGGCTGAGTCTCTCTCCTTTTGGGGAGAACTCAGGAATATGAGGCTTTTAATAGCACATGTTCACTATAACAATAGAAATCTCCATACCCATAGTATTGAGCTAAGTCCCAGGAGTAACTCCCATCACTCAATTCTTCAATGGAAGGAGTCTCAACTGCAAACCAACCTCTGCCGGTAATGTATAAATGTGGTAATTTGTTTCTAGCATAATCTCATTTTTTTATGGATGTCATTAATATATATATATTTGGGTAAATTAAACTTAAATCCCACACTTTCTGGGATCTATGTTTTAGCCTGGTGTTTATCTGTCATCCTTTCTGCAGAAGGAAGCCAGAGGAATATCCTATAGATATTAACAAAAGAACCATACGTTCTTATAGTCTAGCTATTTACCCAAATATGTCATATCTAATCTCCAGAGATTATCTAAGATTCTCATTCTTAAAGTCTGAGCTAGGATACATACATTATCATTTACCGAGCAGATTAAGAAATAGCCACCTTGAGTAGTGATTGATTTAGTAATATTACATTACCGAAGCAGAGTATATGTTGGTAATTTGTAGGTAATTATGGTGTTCTATCATTAACCATTTTAAATACTAATCATAAACATTGTTAGTTGTATCTAAATAAAATGCATGGCCATCATACGGTTAGAAATGTACTGCATAATAAAGTATTCTACATGTATGCTGATATAGGGACAGAGCTGCATATTTAATGTTTTGTCCTACTTACTTATGTTATAAGTCATACATGTGAATTATGATTAACATCTATTGATATTGTATTTTGTTGTTATGCTATTTTGCTTACCGTTTGATCTTTATTCTATGTTCAATAAATTCATTATTATTTTATTAATAATTGTTGCATTATATTTACTTTTGTAAAAACGTCATCCAAACTCTCACATACATAACGAATTCTTGATATGGGTATTTTTAGTCGGACCCATATATATGAATCATCAATTTTCATATTTTTTATGATTCATAATTAATAACTCATATTCATATTTTTATGGTTATTAATAATCCGACAGTTGATAACCAGCTGAGGGCCGAGAAACGGAAATGCCTTCCTCAATTTGTTATATTTATGTGGCCTCTAAATAAAAAAAAGTATAGCTTCTATTGCATGGTGTCATGAAGAATGTCTGGCCCCCAACCTAAGCTTCTGCACGGTTTGCGCCCTACCACATTAAAACGGTTGAACAACACTGCTTTATAACAAACATACAGACACAAATGTATCTAAACTTTCAGATAAGCATGTACAGACCATTCCTACAATTTGTCCATCACAGATCCACACTTTCTACAGGATTTTCAAGGACCATTTTGTATAAGGGTTACTCAAACTGTACAATATTTTTGTTAAATATCTTAGCAATGTAATTCTATTGTTGGTTGACCAACAAGTCTTAAACATTAGAACTCAAAAGGCATTCCATTAAACAACTGGATACCTTATTTCACATTTTATTGTTTATTCAGATTTTTGCGTTCCTTACATTGAGAAGGAAAGGGTTGATAGGAATTTGATTTCACCAAAAATCCAAAAGAGTGCCAGCAGATGGTTATTGTTTATAAAAAGCTATTTTATACAAGGTACTTTTTATTTATTGTTTTTGTGGATGACCTTTGTGTGGCGTAAATTGCTGTAAACCTCAGAAACAGAATACTTTACATAAAAATCTTCTTTATTTGCCTGTTGTTGCAGGGTTATGTTGTAACGTCATGGGATTTTTCAGTGTACAATCAGTGGTTCCCAAACCAGTCCTCTAGGACCAACACCACACCAGTTTTTTTTTTTAAATATCCTTATTTAAACACAGTGGTGTATTAGCTTTATCATGGACTATTAGGGTCTGTGAGGACTGGTTTAAGAACTACTGCTCTAGAGTAGTGCTCTAGATCAGTACATCTTATCCCTAATGGTTAGGGGACCACATCAGGTGTTATATATATTCTTATATAAACTATATAATTCCTAAATCCTCTACTGTTTAGGTTCCTTGAGGACAAGTTTTAAGAAGCACTGATCTAGATGATCATTGAAAACACAGATTTTTAAATACTCTAGAAGCAGATTTAATAATGTTTGTGAAATGAAAACGTGTATTAACCAGGAACTAAACCCTCCTTAAGTACTATTAATCAGACAGAGCAACACTTCTTCCTTTGGAGCAATTCAGATATTCACAGCAAAGAAAATATATAACTCGGCACTCTAAAGTACAATAATGCAAATGTTGGTTTATTTTTAAATAGAGATAATACTCTGCAACTTCATGCTGGAACACAACACTCGTCCAATTCAAAATGTGTCAAGTGTGTGGCAATGAAAATTGTATTCGGGCAAAACCCTCTATGTCAATACTCACTGACAGGTCTCTGTCTTTTCACGGGAAGCCTGCCAGCGCATCAGGGCTCCCCATCCTGCATTTTTAAGATCATATTTCTCAATATATCTGATATGTGTTTGATTTTATGCTATCCTAGCTATAAGACCGGGAACGGGGGACTAATAAAAGTACTCAAAAAAAATTGGGCAGACTAGATGGACCGAATGGTTCTTATCTGCCGACACATTCTATGTTTCTATGTTTCTTTGTTTCTATGTTTCTATGTTTAGTCCCTCTTTCAAGAGCACAAAAACATGTTTTTCAATTAAATGGTGCAACTTAAGTTGAAGCCATGCTGGCTAACAGCAGATCTAATCCTACAACACCTAACTGTTAAATATTTATATATTATATATGTCTTTCACACTCCATTTTTTTTTCTTATCCAGCATTGTTCTACCCCAGTTTCATGGTATTAAAATCCATATTCAGACACAATACCATTCCTCTGATGTGGAACATCCACCCAGTTGCAAATAAAAAAAAACCCATACCTTTCCAACAACACCTTCTGCAATATTTTAGTCTATCGAAAAAATCAATAAGATTAGTTTGGCATGATCTCCTTGAAGTAAACCCATGTTATCTCTGATCTTGAAATCCATATAATTTTATATGTTTAACAATCCTATCCTATAACAATCTTGCCGTTATTTTCCCCACTACTAAAGTAAGGCTTACTGGCCTGTAGTTGCCCGCATCCTCCCTAATACCTTTCTTGTGAATAGGCACAACATTTGATAATTTCCAGTCTTCTGTGACTACTCCTGTTACCAATGATTGGTTAAATAAATCTTGGCAGAAAGAGTTGGTGTGTCAACAGAGCTAAAGAGATACAAGCTACAACCTAAACTGTGTTACCCTAAATCACACAAAGAAGAACATTAAAAAAGGAAAGCATAGGGTATAGCTAAATAAAAAAAATTAAAATATTATGGTGTCCCCACCATGTGGTATACTGTGACGATATGTGCACAAAGAAATGTAAAATGTACCATACAGCCCTTGTAAATATATATACACAATATTTCTTCAAACCACTTTCCTTTATATAGTTGCCAACAGATACTGCCAGATATACTTCTTTGAAGAAATACCGTGTATATATATTCACAAAGGCTGTATGGTACCTTTTACGGTTAAATAAATCTGTTTTTCTAGAACACCTCTAAGTTATTTTAATAACTTTGGGTGTATCCCTTAAGGCCCCATTGAGTTATTTGAGTTTCTCTGTAAAGTCACACTAGTAACTTTCTTAAAATGCACATGGGAAAGTCCTCTTGCGGTTAAACTTGGGTTTTAGGATTGCTAGATTTGTTCACTTTTTTATATAATTATTTAGGATTGCACACTAGTGCTTTCTGACCACTTTATCATGGCAGCAAGAGAAGACTACTTGAGCATGGGCATCAGCAGAAATTTTTTCAGGGGGGGGGCATGATTTTACCGTCATCCTTTCTGCGCCGCGCCTCTTTTTGACAAGTTATCATGAAGTGGAGGAGCTTTGTCATTATCTGTGAAGGCATGCAAAGGGTTGATAAACCCTGCACCAGATACAGATCCACAACACCAGATATAAACCAACCACACTAGATATAGCCTCACTGCACCAAATATAGACCCACTGTGCCAGATATAGACCCACAACACCAGATATTAACCCACGGTACCAGCTAAAAACCCATGACACAAGATATAAACCACAGCATCAGATAAATATCCAGAGCTCTAGCTGAAACTCCACAGCAACAGATAGAACAACATAGCAAAGATATAACCCCATAGCACCAGATACAACACTATAGCACACAATATAACCTCTCAGCACCAGACACAACACTATAGCACACAATATAACTCCACAGCACCAGACACAACACTATAGCACACAATATAACCCCACAGCACCAGACACAATACTATAGCACACAATATAACCTCTCAGCACCAGACACAACACTATAGCACACAATATAACCCCACAGCACCAGACACAACACTATAGCACACAATATAACCTCTCAGCACCAGACACAACACTATAGCACACAATATAACCCCACAGCACCAGATACAACACTATAGCACACAATATAACCCCACAGCACCAGATACAACACTATAGCACACAATATAACCCCACAGCACCAGATACAACACTATAGCACACAATATAACCCCACAGCACCAGACACAACACTATAGCACACAATATCACCCCACAGCACCAGACACAACACTATAGCACACAATATAACCCCACAGCACCAGACACAACACTATAGCACACAATATAACCCAACAGCACAAGACACAACACAATAGCACACAATATAACCCAACAGCACCAGATAAAACACTATAGCACACAATATAACCCAACAGCATCAGACACAATACTATAGCACACAATATAACCTCTCAGCACCAGACACAACACTATAGCACACAATATAACCCCACAGCACCAGACACAACACTATAGCACACAATATCACCCCACAGCACAAGATACAACACTATAGCACACAATATAACCCCACAGCACCAGATACAACACTATAGCACACAATATAACCTATCAGCACCAGACACAACACTATAGCACACAATATAACCTCTCAGCACCAGACACAACACTATAGCACACAATATAACCCCACAGCACCAGACACAACACTATAGCACACAATATAACCCCACAGCACCAGACACAACACTATAGCACACAATATAACCTCTCAGCACCAGATACAATACAATAGCACACAATATAACCCCACAGCACCAGATACAACACTATAGCACACAATATAACCTCTCAGCACCAGACACAACACTATAGCACACAATATAACCCCACAGCACCAGACACAACACTATAGCACACAATATCACCCCACAGCACAAGATACAACACTATAGCACACAATATAACCCCACAGCACCAGATACAACACTATAGCACACAATATAACCTATCAGCACCAGACACAACACTATAGCACACAATATAACCTCTCAGCACCAGACACAACACTATAGCACACAATATAACCCCACAGCACCAGACACAACACTATAGCACACAATATAACCCCACAGCACCAGACACAACACTATAGCACACAATATAACCTCTCAGCACCAGATACAATACAATAGCACACAATATAACCCCACAGCACCAGATACAACACTATAGCACACAATATAACCTCTCAGCACCAGATACAACACTATAGCACACAATATAACCCAACAGCACCAGACACAACACTATAGCACACAATATAACCTCTCAGCACCAGATACAATACAATAGCACACAATATAACCCCACAGCACCAGATACAACACTATAGCACACAATATAACCCCACAGCACCAGATACAACACTATAGCACACAATATAACCCACAGCACCAGATACAACACTATAGCACATAATATAACCTCTCAGCACCAGATACAACACTATAGCACACAATATAACTCCACAGCACCAGATACAACACTATAAAACACAATATAAACACAAAGCAACAGATTCCCTAAACACAGTGGCGTCCCGAGGGGGAGGCGGGGGGGGGGGTGGCCCGCCCCGGGTGCCACTGACTAGGGGGGTGCCACCGGTGCTGCCGGCACCCCCCGCGCTGCTTACCTTTTTTTTTTTTTCAGGCGGCCGAATCCTCTGGATGCGGCCGCCGGGTGAAAAAAAAAAAAAAAAATCACAGCGACCGGATGTGACGATACGTCACATCCGGCGACTGTGTTTCCCTCCTCCGTGCAGGAGGGAAGACTGCACGGAGGAGTCGTCCGTCCGGGAGAAGCAGCGATTTGGTAAGTGATGGGGGGGGGGGGGGGGGCTGGCACTATATTACTGGGCTCTGGCTGGCGCTATATTACTGGGTTCTGGCTGGCACTATATTACTGGGTTCTGGCTGGCACTATATTACTGGGCTCTGGCTGGCACTATATTACTGGGTTCTGGCTGGCACTATATTACTGGGTTCTGGCTGGCACTATATTACTGGGTTCTGGCTGGCACTATATTACTGGGCTCTGGCTGCCACTATATTACTGGGCTCTGGCTGGCGCTATATTACTGGGTTCTGAGTGGCACTATATTACTGGGTTCTGACTGGCACACTATTACTGGGCTCTGGCTGGCACTATATTACTGGGTTCTGGCTGGCACTATATTACTGGGCTCTGGCTGGCACTATATTACTGGGTTCTGGCTGGCACTATATTACTGGGCTCTGGCTGGCACTATATTACTGGGTTCTGGCTGGCACTATATTACTGGGCTCTGGCTGGCACTATATTACTGGGCTCTGGCTGGCACTATATTACTGGGTTCTGGCTGGCACTATATTACTGGGTTCTGACTGGCACAATATTACTGGGCTCTGGCTGGCACTATATTACTGGGTTCTGGCTGGCACTATATTACTGGGCTCTGGCTGGCACTATATTACTGGGTTCTGGCTGGCACTATATTACTGGGTTCTGACTGGCACAATATTACTGGGCTCTGGCTGGCACTATATTACTGGGTTCTGGCTGGCACTATATTACTGGGCTCTGGCTGGCACATTACTGGGTTCTGAGTGGCACTATATAACTGGGCTCTGACTGGCACGCTATTACTGGGCTCTGACTGGCACTATATTACTGGGTTCTGAGTGGCACTATATTACTGGGCTCTGAGTGGCACACTATTACTGGGCTCTGACTGGCACTATATTACTGGGTTCTGAGTGGCACTATATTACTGGGCTCTGAGTGGCACACTATTACTGGGCTCTGACTGGCACACTTACTGGGCTCTGGCTGGCACTATATTACTGGGTTCTGGCTGGCACTATATTACTGGGTTCTGGCTGGCACTATATTACTGGGCTCTGGCTGGCACATTACTGGGTTCTGAGTGGCACTATATAACTGGGCTCTGACTGGCACGCTATTACTGGGCTCTGAGTGGCACACTATTACTGGGCTCTGACTGGCACTATATTACTGGGCTCTGAGTGGCACTATATTACTGGGCTCTGAGTGGCACTATATTACTGGGCTCTGACTGGCACACTTACTGGGCTCTGGCTGGCACTATATTACTGAGTTCTGGCTGGCACTATATTACTGGGCTCTGGCTGGCACTATATTACTGGGTTCTGGCTGGCACTATATTACTGGGCTCTGGCTGGCACTATATTACTGGGTTCTGGCTGGCACTATATTACTGGGTTCTGGCTGGCACTATATTACTGGGCTCTGACTGGCACTATATTACTGGGCTCTGAGTGGCACAATATTACTGGGCTCTGGCTGGCACTATATTACTGGGCTCTGGCTGGCACTATATTACTGGGCTCTGACTGTTACAATATTCCTGGTATCTGACTGGCACACTATTACTGGGCTCTGACTGGCACACTATTACTGGGCACTGACTGGCACAATATTCCTGGGCACTGACTGGCACAAAATTACTTGGCATCTGACTGGCATAATATTCATGGGCACTGACTGGCACAATATTACTGGGCATTTGACTGGCACACTATTCCTGGGCTCTGAGTGGCACACTATTACTGGGCACTGACTGACACAAAATTACTTGGCATCTGACTGGCATAATATTCATGGGCACTGACTGGCACAATATTCCTGGTATCTGACTGGCACACTATTACTGGGCTCTGACTGGCACACTATTACTGGGCACTGACTGGCACTATATTACTGGGCTCTGACTGTTACAATATTCCTGGTATCTGACTGGCACACTATTACTGGGCTCTGACTGGCACACTATTACTGGGCACTGACTGGCACAATATTCCTGGGCATCTGACTGGCATAATATTCCTGGGCACTGACTGGCACAAAATTACTTGGCATCTGACTGGCATAATATTCATGGGCACTGATTGGCACAATCTTACTGGGCATTTGACTGGCACAATATTCCTGGGCTCTGAGTGGCACACTATTACTGGGCACTGACTTGCACACTATTACTGGGCACTGACTGGCACTATATTACTGGGCTCTGAATAGCACAAACAATAATACTGGCTCTGACTGGCACAATATTCCTGGTATCTGACTGGCACAATATTCCTGGGCTCTGACTGGCACATTACTGGGTTCTGAGTGGCACTATATAACTGTGCTCTGACTGGCACGCTATTACTGGGCTCTGAGTGGCACACTATTACTGGGCTCTGACTGGCACTATATTACTGGGTTCTGAGTGGCACTATATTACTGGGCTCTGAGTGGCACACTATTACTGGGCTCTAAGTGGCACACTATTACTGGGCTCTGAGTGGCACACTATTACTGGGCTCTGACTGGCACAATATTACTGGTATCTGACTGGCACAATATTACTGGTATCTGACTGGCACACTATTCCTGGTAACTATAAATGTACAATTTTCAAACATTGAAAAAATTGTGGGTGTTTTCTTGCATTTTTATTGTGGGGGGGGGGGGGGTGCCACACTCGGGGTCCGCCCCGGGTGCCAAATGCTCTAGGTACGCCCCTGCCTAAACACCCAAATTCCTAAATCCATGACATTTCTTTATCTCTTTCCCCCTTTTTTATATGTTTTATTCCTCCATGTTTGCCATCTCTTTCCCCATCATTTTATGTGTTTTATTCCTTTCCATTTTATGTTTTCTGCCCCATGTCACAATTTTGTCTGTATTCTGCTCCAATCAGTCACCTCTTTTCATCCTCTATTATCTTTTCTGCCCAATGTCATCCCATTTTGTTTGCAATCTGCTTCCATCTATCACAATATTTTATCCTCCATTATCTTTTCTGCCCCATCCACTTGTCACCATGTTGATGTGAGCAGAGCCTGGTCAGAGGAGCTGCTCAGACTGGACAAATGGAGACCTCAGGGAAATGGGAGGGACCTCCCTGGATTTACCCCACTCTTCCATGTAACTTGGCTGTTTTGTTTTTTAAAGCTATTATTAGCTCTTCCTACCTGTTACAGGGGCTCAGCTATGGTCTCTGAGTATCTTCCCCTGCAGGCTCTCTTCTGTCAGCCATGCTGCCACATGGAGGGCTGAGGGGCGGGCCTATAACTTCAGGGCACCCCTGTCATTGGCTCTCCATGCAGCATGACTGACAGCTGCAGAGACCTGCACCAATGTGGATGGGAGACCAGTATTACAGCAAGCAGAGTTGCAGAGAGCAACAGCTTTGGGTGCCACTTCCTACCCCAACAACTGGTGTGCAGTCCCCTAGGGACAACTAGAGGCTACATACTGAGAAAAAAAATAATAATAATTAAAAAAAAAAAAAAATGTAAAAAAAAAAAAATGTTTTTTTTTTTTTTTTTTTAAGGGGAATTGCAAAAATCCAGGGGGGGGCAAGCGCCCCCCCTTGCCCCCCCTGCGGACGCCCATGTACTTGAGGCCTTCTACTCCTGCCATGTTAATGATAAATCTTTACAGTGATACACAGAAATAAGTGCAACTGATTATCACAAAATTTAGTAAAATGTGTGATATACAAATAAACAAATTAATAAATGGAATCCAAAACAAAAACAAAAAAATTACTCTTTTTATGTTTCATGAAAAATTAAATCTTCCTAGTATGATATATCTTTTACGAGGGTCTTATGTGATGTCCGTATGCCTGCTTGTAACACCTTGATTTTTTACACATAATATTAACTGCACCTTTAAGATAATAATTAACACATAATTTTTAGAACTGCTGAATTCTTAATCCTTCTATGAACAAAACACTACAACAGCAAAAATGTTCTGCACTCTAGAGAAAGATAAGCCAATTAAAAAAAACTGCAGCTCACTAAATGCACACTGTGACAGCGACTAGGGACATACAAAAGGATTTGATATATGGCATGTGTCACATAAAATCCATAAGGGGTAATAAATTATTTGCTTTGAAAAGTTATAAAACAGTATGAGCGGTTATGAGTCACATTTATCCTGATAAAAGTTATTTCAAATAAATATCTGGACCAAATGTTTCCTTTTTTTTTTTTTTTTTAGATCCAAGTGCTATTGTAGGAGGTGGAATCCAAATCCAAATCCATGCATACTGTGCAATGGCCAAATATATACATGTATAATACATTGCACAGGTAGACATTTTGTTACTGCACAATGACCTTTGGGGAGTTAGCATCTACCTCTTCCATGATCAGCAGGTGAAAGTAATAGGTTATATTTTTATACTGGACTAAATAAGTAATGTTTGTTATTGGAAAGTGTTTTCTGTTCCACAATCCAATTCAGCAAACACTGTATGGATAAATGTATTGTGACACACCTCTTAATGATTGAATTCAGATGTTTTAATCAGACCTAATGCCACAAGTGTATAAAACCAAGCACCTAGCCATGTAGTCTGCATTTACAGGAGAATTTTATCCTTGTACTGTCGTAGGATGCCATGTTTGCAATAAGTTATTTGAAATTTAATCCCTGCTAGATATTCCACAGTAAACTGTAAGTGATATCATTGGAAAGTGGAAGTGAAGTTTGTGAACATAGCAACTGTAAAGATCACATAAAGTCACAGAGCGGGGTCACCTAGTGTTGAGGTGCATGGTACGTAAAAGTTGGCAATACATCATGGAATTTCGTTTCCATGGCTGAGCAGCTGCATGCAAGCCTCACATCAACAAGTGTTGGTTCGAGTG
The DNA here is from genome assembly GCA_036172795.1 of Pelodytes ibericus. Taxonomy (NCBI): domain Eukaryota; kingdom Metazoa; phylum Chordata; class Amphibia; order Anura; family Pelodytidae; genus Pelodytes; species Pelodytes ibericus. The sequence goes on from CM069857.1 coordinate 42,724,479, forward strand.
GTGTATAGTACACTGCAAATGCGCTGTGGATCAGTGAAACAGTTTTCTGAGCAGTGACATTTCTCGCCTGACTGCATTGTGTTTTTCAGAGGTTGGAGTAGGCTCCTTACTTCCAGTGAAGGAAAATCTTAATGCTTCAGCATACCAAGTCATTTTGGCCTTTTCGTCAAACACCAGTGCCTGACCACACAAATGCTCTAATGGGTGAATGGCCAAAAATTCCCACAGAAACACTCCAAAATCTTGTGGAAAGCCTTCCCAGAAGAGTGGAAGCTGTTATAGCTGCACAGGAGGGACCAACTACATGTTAATATCTATGTATTTAGTATGCAATGTCATAAAAGTCCCTGTTGGTGTAATGGTCAGGTGTCTCAATACTTTTGTCTTTATAGTGTACATTTTGTGTACCGTATGCATGTTCTTCATGATATTGTACAGTTATGAGTAGACTGAGAACAATTAGCAGCTCTCTGGATGAAAAAAGAATAATGCAAAAACTATTTCAGTTTGTGTTTACTGCTAATTAAATTCATTAATCCTTCAGCATTTCATTGTATTTATTTATTTGCATGGTTATCACAGGGCTTAAGGCTGATCATTATGATTCATGTTCAGAAACTCAATATGTGGTATGGAACACAGTAAACACTTCAACTAAACAACACGTGTAATACTGAAATAATGGAGTGCATTGAGCATTCTTGCGTTTTTATCCTATATATATTTTTCCCACAGAAATCAACAAGACAGTGCTGCAAGGGATTCTGGTTAAGGTTAGACTTTTCTGGGTTATGTAGATATGTTCAGTGGTGCTCAAATGAAGAGGTTTCATGCTATCGTTACCTCACCGTCAGTGGAGAAACAATAGGGAGAAACAGTAGGTGCAACTGTTTTATTTGTTGTTTGTTTAATTCCACTTTAAGACAAAATTAAAATTACACAATTAAAAATGTTTTCTAAAAATGTCTGTCATTAAATCCTAATTTTTCTAGATGTCATCAACTGCATCCCAACACCTTTAAGATTTTGTAGAAAATGACACATATTTACCAACAGGCAGTACAAAATGATGATAAATGTGTAATACATAAATAGACCCATTCAATACCATATCATTTTTAACAGTAGGACTGAGTATCACCGTTTATAGGGAGCTTTGTTGTTCCAATTTGAAAATAACATAGAAATGGAGAAGTGACTCAAGGGGGTAAATGGTTAAATAAAGGATTTAAGAAAAGAAAAAGGCCAACACCATCAGTCAATAAATGACAGGCAGATGTTTAATACAGGCACATGTAGTTGAGGTCAACATGGGGTCAGATAAAATGAATCCAGGCAAGAGGAGACATATATAGAATTAAAAAGAAGAAATATTACAGTGAAATAAATTAACTAACCCTCAACCAAAAATATGTTGAAGGAGATTATGCTGGATGGCAATCTGAAAACTTGGTAAGGCCATACAATACATTTAACTATCCCAATTAGTATATTTAATCGAACCCTTGTATTAGTTTGATACATTTGCTTCTGAAGAATTTTGACGTTTCAAGAAGAGTAACAACACAATGGTTGCTAAATATGTATTTATTTTATTTATAAACTACTGTATTGTAAAGAGAATATAGTCTATGTGCTTAATCATGAAATTCCTTATTTCATTGGTTTAATAATTGGAAGTACCAATTTCCCTTCTCTTGTAAAAAGCTCTCCCCCCTTTGTACAAAGTTCTCTTACTAGTAATTTTGTTAATAGATAAACATACTTAAATCACAAACCAACATAATAGAGATTGAACAAGATACAATGAAATTGAAGACTTCTGTGCTTGGACAGGATTTCTTTTACATGCAAATGCATACATTTAGGGAATCCTTGGGGACATCTTTCATAGTTTCGTGCTGTAGCCTGCTTTTGTAAGCAAAAAGGAGATGATTTTTTTTTTAAACAAGGCCTAAAATGTCATGTCAGGAGTTCTAATCCCCGAGAAAAATTCTGTAAATGCTAAGTTTTTGAATTGGGTATTGTAACGCATAAGAAACAAATATTGGAACAAACAGATGCATATTTAGTTTTGAAGCTTCGATTTATACCTCCATTTTTATGTCAATTTTTTTCAGTCTGGAGTGATTGTTTAACTTCTAAAGATTTAGGACTGTTTGTTGTATAGTGGATTCCTAAAGGGAAGGTCTGGTGACCAAAATGAATCCTCCAAATGTTAATGCATATTAAAGTGCTGTCAAGTACTTTAAAAGGCACATATTAAAATTTGAATTCGTTAAAATAAGAAATACTTACAGTTAAATTAAGAATTAAAATTTGTTAGGTTGCGTAGGAACCAATAGAAAATATATCCACCATTTCAATGGGATTTCCTGTTTCACTGGCAGGACCATCTAATGTACAACACCATGAAAACTTATTTCCCTGCTTGTAAGGCCTCACCCAGTTTGTAGACTCATCCAAGCTGTTCCAGTGATCTCAGTATTCTTTTGCTTTGCTCACTTGTTTATTTCCTATGCTCGCTACTGCTTTTGCTTTCCTCTCTGGTCTTGCTTATTACCTATACTCGTTCCTAACGTTGTTTTGCATACGTGTAACTTGTTCATCCCTCTCTCACTCGGCCACAGAGTGGTGGTCCCACAAAGGGATAACCCTTCCCTTGCTCGGCCACATAGTGGTTTCCCCCACAGAGTGGCATCAATCTATAGATTGGTCACAGAGTGGTGCTCCCGCAAAGTGGCAATCCTTCCCTTGCTTGGCCACTGACTGATACTCCACCAGAGTGGCACCTTCCCAATCTGGCTACAGTCCAGATCCTGCCCTGTTCCAGAGTAGCCCCTACCTGTGAGCACTCCGTGATATATGGCCAGGGAATCTGTACGTGTGATAGCTTCTGTTCCCTTAAAGAAGTTATCCAGCAAAGCAGTAGTACTGGTCGCCTCTGGAGGTTGCTCATGAAATTGTAGGCTATGTCTGCTCTTATGCCCTGTATCCTGATTTCCTGTATTTCTCTGCCCTGTCTCAGAACTCTGTTAAACTCTCATATTTCTGTTACTTTAGTTTCTGCTCTAATCCATTTATGGTTTTCTTGCTCTCTGTTATACTATTGCTCCTTTCCAGGTTTTCTTTGTTTCCTCTTGCTTAGTTCCTCTATAAATGCAACCACACCCATTTACTCTGTTTGCTTCCTTCAGTTCTGCAGGTAATTTCTCTGTTTGGATGTCTGTGTATTGTTATTAGTTTGCTATTCAGTTTTAGCGTAGGGACTTGTCTTATTGTGAGGTACCTTGACATGGTTGGCAAGCTATACGTTATGGCCATGAGTGACCCAATCCTCACTATTTAATCTAAGAGTGTTAGGTCAGTTCCTGCATGTTTGTTTGTATATATATATATTTTCTCTTATCCTCTCTCCCTGAAGCACCTGAGGATCTCAGCTCCTCTCCCCTAACCCCATGTCCAGCTTGGTTCCCCTTATGAAGCATCTGAGGATCTAGGCTCCTCACTCCATCCCTTGTGTTCGTTTAGCCCTTACCCTGTTCTCTGTATGCTGTTCTGTGTTATATTTGTATCTCTGTATGTCTCCTTAGTTATGGCTTATACTTTGCCCTTACTTGAATGCTTTAGTTCTCCCTTTGCATCTTGCTCTTTTCTGCAGCCCTGCACTGTGTATTTCTGCTCTGCTTCAGTCCTTTTGTACTTGCTTTGCTCTGCTTGGTTCATCTCTTTGATTTATCATGCTACATCCTGCCAACTGGTTTGAGTTATACTCCATGCTTGAAGCAGGATGTTTGCAGGATCACTTCAGTTATCCCCTAGCCATCACTGGATTCCACAGCTGCTTCACAGGGCCTGGGAACGTGGCTCCATGAACTTGGGGGTCTCGAACCACTGAGGGATTGCAGTTACCCAGCACCAGGCCCTGTGTATCCATTTCCAGGGCATTGAACTCCTGCATCGGGCGCTCAGGGTCCCATAACCTCCTGGACCCGTCCTTGACATATGTTTCTAGTCAGGGGTCTGACACTGCAACTGTGTTTGCGTGACCTGATCACAATGCAATGGGATTTTATCTCTGATTAGGTCAAGTGCACAATAAACTTGTTGTTATTGTTTAGGATTAGGGTTTAGGGTTACTATTAAGGGCTAGCATTAGGGTTCAGGTTATTAGGGATTAGTTTTGGGATTCGGGCTTAGTATTAGGGTTGGGAATTCATTTATTGGGATATTAGAAATTCTAATATCTAAACATTTACCTTTTATTATACAAGAATCCAAGTCTGATAGCGATGGCAAAGCCATTTTTATAAAAGGCCATATCGGCACACAAATTATAACAATAGGCAATGTGGATGCCCCTAACGTTGATCAAAACCATTTTATATGCTCCATTCTCACAGTATTCGCTGACAACCGGGAATTGGGATCCTAGGCAGAGACCTGAACATGGTGATGGATCCTCTCCTGGACACCTCCACCGGGGCGACACATCTGCAATACACCAAGATTAGATAGGTAAAAAAAAGCTTTACACACTTCCCAACTTGTAGACACCTGGAGGATGCTGAACCCCCACACGAAAGATTACACTTATTACTCTCCCCCCCACATGAGATACTCCCACATAGACCACCTGTTAATTTCCCATAGATACCTGGGTATGGTTAAAAAGGCCTCCATAAGCGCCATCACCTGGAGCGACCACGCCCCATTAACTATTGTGCTTCACATCCCAACCTTTCCTTGCCGCTCTCCTAACTGGAGGTTAAATGATAATATCCTAAAGAACACAACCCATGTAAATAAATTAACTGATGTTCTAATACATTATTTTACTGAAAATGAAACACCTGACTGCTCCCTCCCCATGATTTGGAAGGCCCACAAGACAGTCGTAAGGGGCCACATGATCAGCATCGCCTCTTATGACAAAAAAACTTTATGCTCTAGTTACCAACCCAATATCTATATTAAACTCAGACGTCAAACTCTTTGAGAAAATACTAGCCACCCACTTGAAAGACTATATACCATCCTTATTAAAACTAGACCAGGTGGGTTTTGTCCCTGGGCGTGAATCCAGGGACAATACTACTAGGCTCATTAACTTAATTTACCAATCGCACACCCAAGATATCCCAACCCTTCTACTCTCAATCAATGCTGGGAAGGCATTTGACAAGTTGAACTGGGCCTTCCTCTTTTCCACCCTGGAGCACCTGGGCTTTGGCTGGGGCATGCTGGGTTGGATAAAGGCACTGTATAATTTCCCTACTGCATGTGTTTGTGTGAACGGTGCGCTGTCGGGCCCAGTCACCCTGTCAAATGGCACAAGACAGGGATGCCCACTTTCTCCTCTGTTGTTTATCCTAGTAATGGAACCTTTCTTGGAAGCAGACCGGACTAACCCCAATATTCTTGGCCTTAAGATAAGCCCAAACGACCACAAAGTCTCTGCATTCATAGACGACTTGCTCTTAGTAGTATCTGATCCTCACATATCCCTACCCAACCTAGTACAGGAAATGGAAACTTCTGGTCATCTCTCCCATTTTAAAGCCAATATTTCCAAATCTGGGACCTTAAACCTTTCTATCCGGCCGGATCTTGAAGCTCTACTAAGATCGAACTCCCCATTCAAATGAGCCCTCTCCAACATCAAATATCTAGGGATCTGCATCCCAAGTGACCTCTCCCTCTTTTACCCCTTAAACTTCCTACCCCTCATAACAACCATTTAGGTCGACAAGTCCAGATGGTCAGTGAAACACATTTCATGGATCGGACGCATAAGTGTGGTTAAGATGAATGTCCTTCCTAGACCCATTACCCATCTCAATACCCAAATCTTACTTCACAGATCCCAAAAACCTCATTACACGCTACATATGGGGTAACAATCACCCCCAATACCTTACTTGACCCAAACACCTGGGATGAGTCTCTCATCCTGACCCAGAAACATACTAAACTGCCGTTCACCTAGCTAGAATAGTGGACTGGATGAGACCGTCCAACAAACTCTGGGTATCTACTGAACAACGGGGGCTCATGGTCCCAAAACCAACCACAGCTTGGCTCACCAATGCAAAGTGGACTCCCCATCCCACCCCACGGTGCCCCCTACACTACGCATATGGCAACACACCACTGACCGATGCAAGCTGAGAGGAATGCCCTCTCCTTTAACATAACTGATTTTTTTAATGTCCAATTTCCCCCGGGTTTTAATGTCCAGACAGTATGCAACCTCTTCTCCGAGGAAATACGCTACCCCAGACTATGGCACCTGATGCAAGACAAACAAATCAAATCATACGAGTCCCTCACTTTGGACAGACCCAAAGACCTCTCCAGACTCCACACTTATAGGGAGGTTCATCACTAAGTCACTTCCCTCTTACAGACACACCAATACCCAGAAACCATGACATCCCTTGAAGCACTTTGCCGCATTAAGGATCTACCCTACAAACTCATATCCTAAATACAAATTACACTCCTGAGCGCTCACCCTAAGACAAAACCATATTACATTCGGTTGTGGGAAAGAGATGCTCAAACCAGCCTTTCTGAATCTAAATAGACCAAAATCTCAACACTATACCATAAGAGCACTCCATACGTCTTAGCACAAGAAAATACATTTAAGTTCTTAACTAGGTGGTACAGGGCCCCCGCGACTCTACAATTTTTTTTTTAAATGTATCAGATACCTGCTGGTGCTGCGAAACCCATGAAGGGGACTACTTGCAAATTTGGTGAACATGCACTATGCTGAAGCCATTCTGAGATTTGGTCCTTAACAACATCCAGTCTATAGATGACCCTGACTTCCAAACAAGCCCCCTACAGGTCTTATTGCGCCATACTTCATGCACCATAAAGAGTTACAAACACTCCTTAACACCACCCTTACTCAATGCAGCAAAAATGCTAATCCCTAAATTCTGGAGCCAAACAAAATCACCAACATCTGCGGAATGGGTCGCCTTGGTGGAGCAGATCAGGAAAATGGAGGAACTAATACTCACCTCTCAAGGTAAGGGAATGGAAGCCCATACTAAATGACTCCCATGGACATGGTTCCTAGAGTCAGAACCTTTTCTATAAATTGTTACCACCATGCCACACACTATGTTGTAACAGGGGACATGAATATACCCTATGATAAAATACACTCTAAGTATAACCCACACTGCAATTACATTAAATATAGGGCTGGGAGCCAACGCCCACTGTTCCCAACAGATTCAACCTTCTCTGTCCAGAGAGACCATAAAAGACCACCTCTAGTTTATGTTTTGATGTTCAAGTGTTTAAGTTTTTATTATCGATTGAATGCTGTACCACTGTCAACTGAAGAATTCCTCTAAAGTGTCTATTACCAAAGACAGGTTTCAACACCTAAACTGCATACTACTACTGTTCACCAACCCTCCACCTCGGTGTTATGTTCATAGCACAATTTCTTCCTTGCCAATGTTTCCAATGCTAGACAGATGTACCTTGTTCCCATGTATATTATCCCATTCTCCCCCCATATTTATCTGTAACAACCAACGATCTTGCTTCCTTCATCATAGTTGGATACAGCTAGATATTCCCAACACCTCTACACATTTGGATTACAAACCTGAATCCAATACAATGGAACAGGGGCCGGGAACAAACGATAACTTACTCGATCCAAAGCTCATTTCCACATAGTGCACATTGCATAGGTTCACTGCGTTAACATACACTGTCGTGCGGATACACCTGTGTATTATGATACCATAACAATGCACCCTACGTTGGACTTTTATTGTCACTGTTAAACCTGACATGTTCTGCACTGCCTTAATGCCTTATTGAAAATGTACGCACTTCATCACCATTATTGTTATTCTGTATTCTTTACATGTAAAATACCAATAAAGCAGATTTTAAACAAAAAAATGCATGTAATAATCTGCTTTGAGACATGTGATTTTCTAACCAAGCTTGTACAAATTGGTGGGAGTTGGGGCAAACTCCTTGTTGTAGGGAATAGTTTACAGTTTGTAGAATTCATGAAAGACGATTGAGTCCAGCTGTTAGGAGTTGTATATTTTCTTGCATTCCAGTGGCTTTTCATTAACTGCCATACTAGACAAAAACTGAATAAATATATATCTTTTTCTACTCCGCTCCTGTGAGATGGCATATGTTAGCTTCTCTGAACTTCAACACAAATATCAGTCATTATAGAAGAACTTGACCTGTTTTGAATTTTCTGCCCTCTGAGGTCTACTCAATAAAGGCTTATATTATAATAACCATTATAAAATATGACATCATTAAGACCTCTGAAAAGGACGTTATGCTTTTCTCAAGCTTCTGACCCACTGTAGCTGGCTGTATGGAGGGCTAGATTTTTATCTCTGTTGATCATTGCAACCTTCTATAATAAGGATGCTTGTGGCAGGGCTGGGTAATGGAGACTCAGCTCACACTGACGGACCCGCGTGGGTCGCGTGATGATGTCTCATCATGCACATTTGAATCATTTGAAATTGTCTATTTTTAAGTTCTGTCTGGAGTTTTTCTTTTTAAATTCTCTTACAGGTCCTTCTTTTAAGCAGGAATTCTATGTTGCATCACTAGCAGCTATACAGCAGCTATACATTGTATTTAACCTTCTCTTTGATCCAACCACCAATATTGTTTGTATACTTTCATTTTATTTTGATTATTTTAAATTATATAGTGCTTTATATCTTAAATATTAAATTCTGAAAAACATACTGCTGGCTTGTGTGTTTGACTGTATCCGTGTGTGATTATCTGACACTGTGCTTTATTTATGTGCGTGCATGACTGTGTGTGATTATGTATGTGCATGAATGGGGGAGATGAGGCAGCCTTTCGATTCTTTATCCTGGCAGAACAATGTCTTGGACCTGACCTGGTGAGTGCTTATTTGTGTGACAGCGTTCTTAGTCTGTGTGAGACAGCGTGCTTGTTGTGTGTGTCTGTGTGATAGAGTGTCCTTGGTCTGTGTGATACAGCGTGCTTGTTAGGTGTATCTGCGTGAGACAACGTTCTTGTTATGTGTGTCTGTGTCAGACAGCGTGCTTGTTATGTGTCTGACAGTGGGGTGTGTCTCACACAGGCACAGACCATCATCATTTCTAGCCTGCTGTGAACACCCGGCGAACAGACACTATAGTGTGGTGATCCCCCGCTCTCAACTGCATAAAAACAAAAACAAATTATCTTAGCAGTAAGGCCACCATGCGTGGACAACAAAATCCATGCCCCAGATCCAATTTTCTGGTCACCATGGTGCCCTGGCGCCTGGGGATTATTGAGCTCTGAAATATACCCAAAAATACCTATTGTTAATTAGCATCATATATATCCATCTGTATGCTGCCTAAGCACGTGAGATTATTTACTCCACTGCCATCAAGTCTGCCCTATGGCACCGCTTTTGTATATTATTTCAATAGAACCCCTAGCCATTATGATTAGAGATAACTAGAGAAGACACGGAATACAGACAAAGGATAATGAATATAAAATAACACAGTACGCCGATGATGTTCTTCTGTCCCTGTCCAGACCAGAGGTCTCTATATCAGAAGTGTTAAAAACAATCGATCATTACTCCCAAAACCCAAATTATAACAGCAAATATAGAAAAAGTAAAATTAGATCTGCTTAGATCACAACATCATTTTGATTGGGGCAAAATAAGGATTCACTATCTGTGTGTAGGTTTAGACTTCGATTACACAAGCTCTAATGTGAATAACTATCTGGATTTATTAACCCAGTGACAAGACATTTTCACCTTGACTTTCCCTTGGTGACAATGGCTGTTTTGACATTTCTGGGGTGTTTGTGTTTAGCTGCAATTTTATTATTTCTCACATACAGTACTCACACAAATTATATGTTGTTTTTATCGTCATAAGAAGGGCTTTCATTAGATACCATTATGTTCATCATATCTTCTAATTTACTGCAAAAAAAATCATAAAATATGATGGAAAAAAAAAAAAAAACCTTTTTCTAACTTTGACCTAAAATATAATTTACACAAATAAAATCATTAAAAAAGACACCATCTAAATAGTCTCTAAATGATGTCCCGAGTTCAAAAATATGCATGTTTCCATATTTTTCATTATTTTTTTGCGAGTTATGGGACAAAAAAATAGTGTTTTTTTCCTACATTGACCTTTTGACCCCAACCCGAACCCAAAATTTAACCCTAACACTAAATTTAACCCCAACTCTAATCCTTATTATATCCCTTAATATGTTTTAATTTTAATTTAATTTTAACCCTATCCCTTATGCTAAAAATTATTTAATTTTAACCCTATAGGCTAATGTAACTATATAACCAGTTTTTAATTAATTAAATATTTATTTTAAAAATTTTCCATTGCTATGCTACTTAACTACCACTAGGGGCAGTCAAGTAGCATATTCAGAGCGACGGAAGTGAAGTTACTTTCACTTCCAAAGCTCAGACTGGCAGAGGGCTTAACCATATTGACGGAGCATCATGCTCCGTCAATATGGCTCCCACGATCGCTCCGTGGGGTGATCGTGGGTGCTCCAGAATAGAAATTTCGGTGATCGTTGATCGGGAAAACCGCTTGATTCACCACAGGACGTGCCAGGCACGTCCTTTGTCGTTAAAGGAGTTTCTCCCAGGACGTGCCTGACACGTCATTTGTCGCGAAGGGGTTAAAGGACCTGAGACAGAAATTAATAAATTGGAAAGGCTTAGAAACGTCCTGGCTAGGAAGAATAAACATAGTAAATTCATATGTCATACCTAAAGTAATGTATTTATTTAGCACTATCCTCTTTAGGGTGCAACAAAAAATCTTGACCCAATTTCAATCTATGTTTGTTGAATTCATATGGATGAGACATAGACCTAGAATCTCCAAGACAATCCTTAAAAGAACACAAGATGGCAGAGTGGCACTCCCTGATATTATGGAATTACATGAGGCATGTATGATATCTCATTGTATGGATTGAATGAATATAAGATCAGTTGATTTAGAGATGGAAAGGGAAAATTCCCGCCCCTATGGACTTGATAAGATTTTCTGAAGTGACATAAAACAAATAAGTAAACTGGTTTTAGGAAACCCAACAGTGAGAGACGGACTGATCTCTATACATAAGCTTAAAAAAAATCTTATTTTGAAAAAACTATCCATTAATTTCGGGTTGGCTTAATAAAGAGATCGAAACACTGAAGGATATAATACAGGGACATCAAGTAAGTTAATTTCCAATCCTTCAACAGAAGTTTAACTTGTCAGGTAGAGATTTATTTACATATTTAAGAATAAAAAGTGATATAAATAAAAAAAGATGTCCTGATGGACCACACAGTTGATAACTATCTAAAAAATATATATAAATCAAAACAAATTTCCCACACAATAAAACTACTAAAAGATGGAGATAAACTAGATAAAACAAATTCAATGATAAAATGGGAAGCACTTTTGGAGCTCCCATTCCCATTGAAAGATTGGATACAGGCTCTGACTCTGGTTAGGCAGACAATACATATTATGGCCTTGCTGGAGCTACAGTACAAACTGGTATACCAGTAATACTTGGTTCCAACAAGATTACATAAGATATCCATCCAAAATTCAGAGCTATGTTGGCGATGCGGAAACGAAATAGGACATTTTTGCACATATGGTGGGATTGCAGACAATTGAATCTACTAAAAAAAGAGGATTTGAGAAAAGATAAAGAAAATATTTTAATTTATTGTCGACATAGCCCCGCAGATGTTTTGTTTCAAATGAACTTATAGTCTTGTAGGATGGAAGAGAAAAAACTTTTAATAAACATATTCATGGCACTCAAAATTGGAATAGCAAGATACTGGAGGAACCCTGACCCCATTTCCTGGACAGCAGAGGGTAATCAAATAGAATGCCAAAGAGAGATGGAATCGGGGTTCTACAGATTAAATTGTCAGAGTAAATTACGTGCAGAAATATGGTATCCATGCATCCTAATTACTAGATATCCTGAATAGTTTGGTGTAAGGTTTTGAAGCATTCCGAAATATGGTATCCATGGATCCTAAGTACTAGATATCCTGAATAGTTTGATGCAAGGTTTGAAGCAGGCCTCTATGTGATCAGGTAATAAGCCACGGCCAACCTCCAGACGTGCGAGAGGGCGACCCCCTGGATAAGATGGGGGATCTCCCTCTCACGCGAAGACTGGGGGAATGCAATGAGGCTTCTGAAAAGCTCTATCCATTGTATAAATTTGCACAAAACAAAGTTACAACACAAAATTAATATGAGGTGGTATATGGTTCCAACCAGAATGCATAAAATCAACAATGGTATATCCACTACTTGTTGGAGGTGCGACAGAGAAACGGGTACTTTGGAGCATATCTGGTGGGACTGTTTGGACCTAAAACCCACAATAGTCAAGCTTCAAAGTCTACTGAACGTTCTGTTAGACCTAACCCTAAATTTAAACCAGAAACATTTTTGTTTAACATACAACTACCAGGGAATAAGAGTGTGAAGAGCTTGGCAGTCCACATATTGATAGCAGCAAAAATATGTGTTGCAAGAAAATGAGATCATGCTTAAATTGATTTTCAATACAAAATGGAAGCTGCCTTTTTTCATAGGGTGGAGCAGATTGACTTTAATAAAAAAAGATATGGGCTCCTTGGATACCATATAAGAGTAAAGAACAACGCTAAATCAATCCCCCCCCCCCCCCCGCTTTTATCCCCAGCCCGGGACAAATACGAATGGAGTGTAAGTGTATGAGGGAAAGGTGTCTGTAGGTTTCAGATCCTTCCGATCCAATAGGTACATGCTCTACTGTTTAAATCACACCTTAAATGTTTTATTATAGCTTTATATAGCAATGTGATGAATTAATTGAACTTTAGCCACTGGAAGATCGGGAGACCATTCGCACTAAATTGTTTCCATAATAATAGTCGTATTAGGTATTTTGACCTCTGTATGTTTTTTGATACTTTAATAAAAAAATTTAAAAAAATAGGACACTGCGTGGGATCACCCCCATCTTGTTAGGATGTGAGGATGAATGGATGTTGAACAGGTATGAATGTATATACTTTGTGTTAAAACTAAAACATTACCAATGTTAAAATTAAAACATTACCATAAGTAATATATATTTATTGGTACTCTAAGGAATATAAAGCAAAGTATGTGTTTTGTAATCATTTATGTGATTTTTGATATTGAAATTTTGATACAAGAAATGAAATAGAGTTTGTTTGTTTTTAATATATGGATTTTTACCAGAAACCTGTTGATCTGCAGTCAAATGCACTACCACTGAGTAATATTCGCTTTCTTGCCATCAAATTCAAGACTCTTCATTTGTTTTATTTATTCAAAAAACAAGATATGACCTGAAGACTGGATATTATTTTTTTTTTACATATACAGCTATGGAGCATCTGAATTTGAACCAGAGACTAGACATGTGCAAAACTAAAATTTTCGTTTCGTTTTCGTCCATTCGGACGAAAATGTTATTTATTTCGTCTAAAACGAATTTCGTTCATTAGTGCATTCGTTTCAGACGAAATTCGTTAATTATTTTCGTTTCGTTAATTTTTTTCGTTCGTTTTATAGAATACAATGTAATACTATTGGCTTTCTATAAACCGAACGAGAGCCCCATTCATAAGAAATTCTTATGAATGGGGCTCTCGTTCGGTTCATAGAAAGGCAATAGTATTAATTGTATTCTATAAGCCGAAAGTCTATAAACCGAACGACTTTCGGTTTATAGACTTTCGGCTTATGGAATACATGTAATCCTATTGCTATTCTATAAACCGAACGACTTTCGGTTTATAGAATAGCCATAGGTTTACATGTATTACATAAGCCGAAAGTCTATAAACCGAAAGTCGTTCGGTTTATAGGCTGTCGGCATTTAACTAATAAGAGACAGAGTCTCCATTCATAAAATTATGAATGGAGACTTTGTCTCCGTGTAGTAAAATGCCGACAGCCTATAAACCGAACGTTCGGTTTATAGGCTGTCGGCTTATGGAATACATGTATTCCTATTGCTATTCTATAAACCGAAAGTCGTTCGGTTTATAGAATAGCAATAGGAATACATGTATTCCATAAGCCGACAGCCTATAAACCGAACGTTCGGTTTATAGGCTGTGGGCATTTTACTACACGGAGACAAAGTCTCCATTCATAATTTTATGAATGGAGACTCTGTCTCCGTGTAGTAAAATGCCGACAGCCTATAAACCGAACGTTCGGTTTATAGGCTGTCGGCTTATGGAATACATGTATTCCTATTGCTATTCTATAAACCGAACGACTTTCGGTTTATAGAATAGCCATAGGATTACATGTATTGCATAAGCCGAAAGTCTATAAACCGAAAGTCGTTCGGTTTATAGGCTGTCGGCATTTAACTATACAGAGACAGAGTCTCCATTCATAAAATTATGAATGGAGACTTTGTCTCCGTGTAGTAAAATGCCGAAAGCCTATAAACCGAACGATCCGTTTATAGACTTTCGGCTTATATAATACATGTAATCCTATGGCTATTCTATAAACCGAACGTTCGGTTTATAGAATAGCAATAGGAATACATGTATTCCATAAGCCGACAGCCTATAAACCGAACGTTCGGTTTATAGGCTGTGGGCATTTTACTACACGGAGACAAAGTCTCCATTCATAATTTTATGAATGGAGACTCTGTCTCCGTATAGTTAAATGCCGGCTTTTAACTATACGGAGACAAAGTCTCCATTTATAATTTTATGAATGGAGACTCTGTCTCCGTATAGTTAAATGCCGGTGTTCTGACAAATTTCTGGAGCAAATTCTCCTGCGCAATCGCAGGAGAATTTGCTCACTGCGCATGCGCATAAAGTTACAGCTGATAACTCAGCTGTAACTTTGTGACCACCGCGCATGCGCCAGCTGCGCAACCCACCTCCCGCCCCCTCACACCCCCTGCACACCCCTTCTTACCAGATCATCGACCACAGCGATACACAGCGCATGCGCACGCCTATCCAGCCGTTTGGGAATGTGCGCGTCCGTTGTTGTGTTCTTAAGGTGGTAAGTAACATGGGGCGTCGGGACATAAGGGGGCAAGCATCCTGGTGAGGGCTGCCTCATCTTGATGGGATTTGTGATCCTCCTGCTGCATCAATAATACAGCAGGAGGATCACAAATCCCATCAAGATGAGGCAGCCCTCACCAGGATGCTTGCCCCCTTATGTCCCGACGCCCCGTGTTACTTACCACCTTAAGAACACAACAACGGACGCGCGCATTCCCAAACGGCTGGATAGGCGTGCGCATGCGCTGTGTATCGCTGTGGTCGATGATCTGGTAAGAAGGGGTGTGCGGCGGGTGTGAGGGGGCGGGAGGTGGGTTGCGCAGCTGTCTCATGCACGGTGGTCACAAAGTTACAGCTGAGTTATCAGCTGTAACTTTATGCGCATGCGCAGTGAGCAAATTCTCCTGCGATTGCGCAGGAGAATTTGCTCCAGAAATTTGTCAGAACACCGGCTTTTAACTATACGGAGACAAAGTCTCCATTTATAATTTTATGAATGGAGACTCTGTCTCCGTATAGTTAAATGCCCACAGCCTATAAACCGAACGTTCGGTTTATAGGCTGTCGGCTTTTAACTATACGTTTGTCTCCATTCATAAATTTATGAATGGAGACTCTGTCTCCGTATAGTTAAATGCTATTGTATTCTATAAACCGACTCTATTTCGGCTTATAGAATGCAATAGTACTACGAATGGACGAATGAACGAATGATTTTCCTTTATTAACCATTCGTTCATTCGGCTTTAGTTAGCTTAGCATTTTCGTTCTTCGTTTTTCGGGCGAATGGACGAAAATGCAATTTTCGGACGAAAATGCATTCGTCCGAAAACGAATGCACATGTCTAGTATATATTCACATGTAAATTGCTTTTTTAATAAAAAATTATGATATAAATAAAATCTTATTTTTATTTCCTTTTATGTGACAAAGCTGCCTCTCTCTTTCCCTTGCCCCCAGATTTGTCGCTCTCCCCCCCTTAGTGTTGTCTCTCTCTCACCCTCCCTTTGGCTCCCCCCTCGCTCCCCTTGTGTCTGTCTCTTCCCCCCTTCCCTCCCCTTGTTTCTCTCTGCCCCCCCCCCCTTGTTATTCTGTCCCCCCCTCACCTGTTTCTTGCTCCCTGGTGGCTAGTGGGGGCAGCCGGGGGATGTATGCACTATACATAATAGACGGAAGTGTCGGGCAGCATGGAGGTTGTCTGCACGATTCGTGCAGACATCCCCCAGCTGCCCGATTCTCCCTGGTGGCTAGCGAGGGAGCGGAGGATGTCTGCGCGATGAGCGAGACCTCCCCTGCTGCCGCCCGGAACGACAGCCAGGACTTTTATGAGGAAGCCGGAAGTACCCAGCTTCATCATAGAAGTCCCGGCGGTCATGCCGGGCGGCAGCAGGAGAGGTCTCGCTCATCGCGCAGACATCCTCCGCTCCCTCGCTAGCCACCAGGGAGAATCGGGCAGCTGGGGGATGTCTGCACGAATCGTGCAGACAACCTCCATGCTGCCCGACACTTCCGTCTATTATGTATAGTGCATACATCCCCCGGCTGCCCCCACTAGCCACCAGGGAGCAAGAAACAGGTGAGGGGGGGACAGAATAACAAGGGGGGGGGGCAGAGAGAAACAAGGGGAGGGAAGGGGGGAAGAGACAGACACAAGGGGAGCGAGGGGGGAGCCAAAGGGAGGGTGAGAGAGAGACAACACTAAGGGGGGGAGAGCGACAAATCTGGGGGCAAGGGAAAGAGAGAGGCAGCATTGTCACATAAAAGGAAATAAAAACAAGATTTTTTTATATCATAATTTTTTATTTAAAAAGCAATTTACATGTGAATATATACTAGACATGTGCATTCGTTTTCGGACGAATGCATTTTCGTCCGAAAATTGCATTTTCGTCCATTCGCCCGAAAAACGAAGAACGAAAATGCTAAGCTAACTAAAGCCGGATGAACGAATGGTTAATAAAGGAAAATCATTCGTTCATTCGTCCATTCGTAGTACTATTGCATTCTATAAGCCGAAATAGAGTCGGTTTATAGAATACAATAGCATTTAACTATACGGAGACAGAGTCTCCATTCATAAAATTATGAATGGAGACTTTGTCTCCGTATAGTTAAATGCCCACAGCCTATAAACCGAACGTTCGGTTTATAGGCTGTCGGCATTTAACTATACGGAGACAGAGTCTCCATTCATAAAATTATAAATGGAGACTTTGTCTCCGTATAGTTAAAAGCCGGCATTTAACTATACAGAGACAGAGTCTCCATTCATAAAATTATGAATGGAGACTTTGTCTCCGTGTAGTAAAATGCCCACAGCCTATAAACCGAACGTTCGGTTTATAGGCTGTCGGCTTATGGAATACATGTATTCCTATTGCTATTCTATAAACCGAACTTTCGGTTTATAGAATAGCCATAGGATTACATGTATTACATAAGCCGAAAGTCTATAAACCGATCGTTCGGTTTATAGACTTTCGGCATTTTACTACACGGAGACAAAGTCTCCATTCATAATTTTATGAATGGAGACTCTGTCTCTGTATAGTTAAATGCCGACAGCCTATAAACCGAACGACTTTCGGTTTATAGACTTTCGGCTTATGTACTACATGTAATCCTATGGCTATTCTATAAACCGAAAGTCGTTCGGTTTATAGTTTAGCAATAGCATTACATGTATTCTATAAACCGAACGTCGTTCGTTTTAAAGACTTTCGGCTTATAGAATACTATTGGCTTTCTATAAACCGAACTAGAGTCGAGTCCCCATTCATAAGAAATTCTTATGAATGAGGAGGGACTCTAGTTAGGTTTATAGAATGCCAATAGTATTCTATAAGCCGAAAGTCTTTAAAACGAACGACGTTCGGTTTATAGAATGCATGTAATGCTATTGCTGTTCTATAAGCCGAATGTCTTTCGGCTTATAGAACAGCAATAGCATTACATGTATTCTATAAACCGAACGTCGTTTGTTTTAAAGACTTTCGGCTTATAGAATACATGCTGCTATTGGTTGTCTATAAACCGAAAGAGTCCCCATTCATACGAATAGGTCAATTGACCTATTCGTATGAATGGGAACTCAATTTCGGTTTATAGGAAGCTAATAGCATTACATGCATTCCATAAACCGAAAGTCATTCATGTCGGTTTATGGAATGTGTAGTACAATGCTATTGGTATTGTAAACCGACTCTATTTCGGTTTAGAATGCCAATAGCACGAATGGACGAATGGACGAATGAACGAATGATTTTCGTTTATTAACCATTCGTTCATTCGGATTTTGTTAGTTAAAATTTTCGTTATTCGTTTTTCGGACGAATGGACGAAAATGCTATTTTCGTCCGAAAATGCATTCGTCCGAAAACGAATGCACATGTCTACCAGAGACCTCTTGATCTGCAGTCAAATGCTCTACCACTGAGTTATACATGTTTTCTTGCTGTCAGATTCAAGACTCTTCATTTTTTTTTGTTTATTAATAAAAAAACATGTAATATGAAGACTGGCTAGTAAAAAAACAAATCTACATATAGATCTATTGAGCATCTGGATTGGAACCAAAGACCTCTTGATCTGAAGTTAAATGCTCCACCACTGAGCTATACTTCCACTGAGCTATGCGCTCTTTCATGATAGCAATTTCTAGACTTTCATTCCAAAAACAAGATAAAATATGAAAACTCGCTATTAAATAAATACTCTTTTTTACAGAGAGGGAGCATCTGGATTTGTATAGAGACCACTTGATCTGCAGTGAAGTGATCTACCACTGAGATATACTCCCTGCTTTAACAGCTGTTTCTAGACTCTTCATTTTTTTTATTACAAAAACAAGATATCATATGAAAATTGGCTATTAAATGAAAATAGTTATCCACAGATAGGGAGCATCTGGATTTGAACCAGAGTCCTCTTGATCTGCAGTCAAATGCACTACCACTGAGCTATACTCTCTTTCTTTATGGCAATTTTCAAGACTCTTCATTTTTTTTTTCATTCCAAAAACAAGATATAATATGAAAACTGGCTATTAAAAAAAAACTTTTTCTACAGATAGGGAGCATCTGGATTTGAACCAGAGACTTCTTGATCTGCAGTCAAATACTCTACACTAAACTATACTCCCTTTCATGATTGCAATTTCTAGACTCTTCATTTTTTTTTCATTCCAAAAACAAGATAAAATATGAAAACTGGCTATTAAAAAAAACCTCTTTCTACAGATAGGGAGCATCTGGATTTTAACCAGAAACCTATTGCTCTGCAGTCAAATGCTCTACCACTGAGCTATACTGCCTTTCTTGGGGTGACGGGGGGCGCACGACCCAAGTATTTGCTCCATTTACTGTCTGCTCTCAACTAAATGATTTGGGATGCCTAAATATGATGTGGGGGATGGCTATCATTACCTCTCTTGCCCCCGCCCCTGCCCCCCTTTCAGTAAGGGGGGGGGCATGGGCCAGGGTGACGGAGATGCGGCAATCCAGATATCTTTTTGGTACACTGTATGTTCCCACTGAACTATTCGGTATACCTACACATGATGTGGTGGAGAGATATCTCCCCATCCCCCCCCCCCCGATATGGGGATGAGATGGGGGGGACGAATTATGCCCGAATCCTAATGTGTCAGGGACAGAGCAGAGAGGCTACTTGAGGCCATAAGCCGATACACAAGACTTGTGGATAGATCGTAACCGCTTTAAATCTAGAATTTAGCATTATATATATATACGAATAAACATTCGTCATCGTAGACCTCCAACGGACACCCTCTCTACTACCTACCTTAAGTCGAGCAAAGCTCACTTAGAGCACAGTATAAATTGACTGTTGAACCCTTATACTGGGTTAAGATGATGCTCGGTCCCCAACGGGATCCGATCAATCAAGCTGGTATGAATGTGATGAATGCATGGAACCCCTGGACCGGTGACAAAATTAGATCCCAAATCCAGGTATGGTGATCAAGATAGGCACAATAAACTCGCAAGGACTAAATTCCCCGTATAAAAGGAGAATGCTTATGGAAATGCTTTACCACGAGAAACTGGACGTTGCATTTATACAAGAAACACACTGGGTTAAATCCACTAAAAAAATGATATATAATAGAAAGTATACACATATATTCACATCGAACTATCACAATAAAAAGAAAACCCGAGGAGTCATGATAATTATAAAAGACACACTTGCACTAGAAATTATACACAAAGTTATAGACAAACACGGTAGGTATATTATATTAGTTTGTAAATTAAATAACACTATATTCACCCTAGTCAATTTATATGCACCGAATGAAAACGCTATAATCTTTTTGGAAAAAATGTGGTCACAGGTAGAAAAAATAATACAAGGGCAACTTATTATGGGTGGAGATTTCAATATGATATCAGACACCGACTTGGACAAGAAATTGCAACCCAGCAAAAAAATCAGTCATACACAAATACAAGTAGCGAAAAAATTCGGGGAATTTATTATCAAAAATAACCTGATAGACGTCTGGAGAGCACTGAATCCTATCTCAAAAAATTACACCCACTATTCAGTTCCCCATAACTCATACTCCCGAATAGATCTCTTTCTGATCAACAGAGACTCATTCAGAGGTGAACTTAAGTGCGATATAGGAATAGCAACCTGGTCAGACCACTCACCAGTTACCCTATCCATAGATGAAGGAAGCACCAATAAAAAATTTAACTGGAAACTTAACAAATCTCTCCTAATGCAGGAACCAATTAAAAAGCAGATACAAAGGGATATAAATAACTTTTTTGCAGAAAATGAAAATGATGAAATCTCAAGATCCACACTATGGTGTACATTTAAGGCAGTGATACGGGGCAGCCTAATTAAAATAGGATCCATAGAGAAAAAAAAACAAGGTCTGACTTACCAACAACTACAAGCAGAATTATATATCCTAGAAAAAGAACATAAACAAACATTACAGGAGGAGATCTTAGAGAAAATAAAAGAGGTTAAACTCAAAATCAAACAAAGAGCAATGGAGAGGACTAGTAAAAATGTACTCTTCCTAAAACAAAAATGGTATACAAGGGGAAATAAGGCAGATAAACTCCTCTCAAACCTGTTGAAAAAACAGAGATCTAAAAACATAATAAATAAAATTGTTTATAAGGGAGAAACCCTGATCGACCCTGATAAGATAGGAATCGCATTTATAGACTTCTATCAGGACCTCTATCACATAAATAAAAATAACACAAACCTCCCAAGGGAGGAAGAAAGAGATAAAGTTGTCGAATATCTAAATAAGTTAAACCTGCCCAAACTAACACAGGACGAACAACAACTCCTGAACTCTCCATTCTCTGTAGAAGAGATTAGGGGCATAATAAGGAATCTGGAAAGGAATAAGTCTCCAGGTCCTGATGGATACTCTAACTTGTTCTTCCGAATCTACGAGGATGAAATCATCCCCTGCCTGCTAGGACTGTTTGACGAGATCAAAAATAATAAAGAAATGTCGAAAGAAATGCTCTGTGCTAATATTAGCCCAATATTGAAAGAAGGGAAGGAGAAAACTGAGATAAAAAATTATAGACCGATCTCCTTGATAAATACAGATGTCAAAATATACTCGGAGGTCCTGGCAGGCAGGCTTAGGAAAGTAATACACAGACTGATCCATGAGGACCAGTCAGGATTTATCCCAACACGATCAGCAACAGATAACATCAGGCGCAATTTGAACGCATTATTTCTGGCTCAAGCTCGGGGTGGGCAGGTGCTCTCCCTGTCTTTGGATGCCGAGAAGGCCTTCGACAGGGTCAGCTGGACCTACCTCGAGCTCACGCTCGAAACTTTTGGAATCAGAGGCACATTCTCGAATGCAGTGTGAGCACTATATAAAAACCCATGCGCGAGAATCATGGGATCCAGGGTGTCATCGCCCTGGTTTGATATTCATAATGGCACACGCCAGGGATGCCCTC
This sequence comes from Pelodytes ibericus, assembly GCA_036172795.1. Lineage (NCBI taxonomy): Eukaryota > Metazoa > Chordata > Amphibia > Anura > Pelodytidae > Pelodytes > Pelodytes ibericus. The sequence goes on from CM069857.1 coordinate 42,746,617, forward strand.
TGGCTCCTTTATTGTATGTTATCTCTCTAGAACCACTGGCGCAAAATATCAGGGATAACAAAGCTATCCAGGGGGTCAAGCTGCAGGAAGAGGAATTTAAAATATCACTCATAATGCTATCGCTTGAAAAACCTGAAGCATCAATTGAAGCTCTGATGAACGAGATTGACCAATTTGCAAATATCTCCTATTATAAACTGAATGTAGCAAAATGCCAAGCCCTAGTATGTTACCCAGACAATCATGAATTAACTAGCCTTAAAGAAAAATTTCCTTTCCTATGGAGGACAGATTACATAGAATATCTGGGAATAAAAATATCCTATGACCCCCAAAAAACCATCACTACCAACTATCTCCTAATGCTGAAAGACATCGCAAATAATCTTACCCAATGGAAAAAATTATATACATCCTGGTTTGGCAGAATTAATGTTCTAAATTACTACGTCCTCTCGCGTCTATATTTCCTGTTCCGCTCAATCCCTCTAAAAGTAGATCATAACATCCTGAAACAATTTAAAAAATGTTTTAATGAATTCGCCCGAGGGGGTAAATCCTCAAGAGTGACCTTTAAGATACTGTCTAGAACTCAGGCTCAGGGAGGAATTAGGATGCCAGATATGCTTAAAATATACCATACAGTCATGCTTACCCACCTTGCAAAGTGGACACACACAGACATAAAAAAAAATCCCTGGATGTTGATGGAACAATCCGGCGTCTCACTAGTAGACAACTTATTCTGCGAGAATCATGGGATCCAGGGTGTCATCGCCCTGGTTTGATATTCATAATGGCACACGCCAGGGATGCCCTCTGGCTCCTTTATTGTATGTTATCTCTCTAGAACCACTGGCGCAAAATATCAGGGATAACAAAGCTATCCAGGGGGTCAAGCTGCAGGAAGAGGAATTTAAAATATCACTCATAATGCTATCGCTTGAAAAACCTGAAGCATCAATTGAAGCTCTGATGAACGAGATTGACCAATTTGCAAATATCTCCTATTATAAACTGAATGTAGCAAAATGCCAATCCTATGACCCCCAAAAAATCATCACTACCAACTATCTCCTAATGCTGAAAGACATCGCAAATAATCTTACCCAATGGAAAAAATTATATACATCCTGGTTTGGCAGAATTAATGTTCTAAATTACTACGTCCTCTCGCGTCTATATTTCCTGTTCCGCTCAATCCCTCTAAAAGTAGATCATAACATCCTGAAACAATTTAAAAAAAAATTTAATGAATTCGCCCGAGGGGGTAAATCCTCAAGAGTGACCTTTAAGATACTGTCTAGAACTCAGGCTCAGGGAGGAATAAGGATGCCAGATATACTTAAAATATACCATACAGTCATGCTTACCCACCTTGCAAAGTGGACACACACACAGACATAAAAAAAAAATCCCTGGATGTTGATGGAACAATCCGGCGTCTCACTAGTAGACAACTTATTCTGCACAAATAAAAAAAAAAAACGTATCAATAACCCTATAGTGGACGACCTTTGTCATCTATGGGGAAAAATTAGGAAAAAATACCTCCCTACATATGAAATTAATAGATTTATACCATTAGACATAGTGGAAGAACGAATCAAGAATCTAGACCTAAAAACATGGAAGAAGGCGGGAATAAGTTCAATTGATCAGATAACAGTAGAGGGGAAAATCCAGCAATTCCCAGTTATAGCAAGTTGTTTTTCCCTGCAGCCAAGGGAGATCTAACCCTACTTAAGGGTAAAACACTACTTTGAAAGGGAGATAGCCCATCATCCTCACAGGAAAAACCAAGAAATGAATGATTTCTTCATGGCTACATGGAGAAAGAAGAGGGGTAAAAGAGCCTACGCAGCTCTAGACTATGTGGAGGAATTCCCTAGTTTACCAATAATAAAAAAATGGAGTAACGAACTAAATATATTGGGGGAAGAAAAAGACTGGTATAATGCAATACAGTCAACAAGAAGATCCACGCAATGTCTAAGTCTTTTAGAGGTCTATTATAAGACAATATACAGATGGCATTTAACACCAGTAAAACTGAAAAAAATGTACAATAATAATAACGATAATTGCTGGATGTGCCTAAATAATAAGGGAACATTAGTACACCAATGGTGGGAATGTCAGTTCATAAAAACCTCACCTTCCCACCATGCCTTAATGCTGTTTCATCTGGGGACGGAAAGATGGAACAGGGAAAAAAGAACACTCCTTATCCAAATATTATTGGCCTCGAAACTTATCATAGCTAGATCATGGAAAAAACCTGGCCAATTGATCAACTCGATTACCAGTCCTCGATGGAAAAGGTTACTATATGAACAATCATGAAAAAATGGATAGTATGTGGATGAATGATGCAAGGGATGAAGAACCACGCAAAAAATTAAAACTTTATTTAAAATAATTATATTGAATACAATTTTGAAAGGGAAAAAAAACAAAAAAGGGGGAAAGGGAGGTATTTATGCTAAATATAGAAAACTCAAATATGTAGTATAATTAACGTGCTGGACACTGGTACTCGCTTCTGGGCCTCCGGAGCACCCACCTATGATATCAATCCAAGATATACGGAGCCAAGGGGAGCGCGCGGTACGAACAGGGCAATATATACATGCCCACTATGTATGCATATGTTGTCCATTGTATATACCTACATTGTCTTAATATCATTCAAGATAAATAATTGTACTGAATAATACCACCTTTTGATACCCAAATAAAGAGAAGAAGAAAAAAAAAAAGAAAACTAGCTATTAATAAAAAACTCTTTCTACATTTAGGGAGCATCTGGATTTTAAACAGAGAACTCTTGATCTGCAGTCAAATGCTCTACCACTGAGCTATACTCCCTTTCTTGGTAGCATTTTCTAGACTCTTCATTTTTTTTTTCATTCTAAAAACAAGAAATAATATAAAAACTGGATATTAAAAGAAAATAGTTATTCACAGATAGGGAGCATCTGGATTTGAACCAGAGACCTCTTGATCTGCAGTCAAATGCACTACCACTGAGGTATACTCCATTTCTTGATTGCTTTTTCTAGACTCTTCATTTTTTTTTCCAAAAACAAGATAAATTATGAAAAGTGGCTATTAAGAAAAAAACTCTTTCCACAGATAGGGAGCATCTGGATTTGAACCAGAGACCTCTTGATCTGCAGTCAAATGCTCTACCACTGAAATATACTCCCTTTCTTGATAGCATGTTCTAGACTCTTCATTTTTTTTTCATTCCAAAAACAAGATATAATATGAAGACTGGCTATTAAAAAAAAACTCTTTCTACAGATAAGGAGCATCTGGATTTGAACCAGAGACCTCTTGATTTGCAGTCAAATGCTCTACCACTGAGCTATACTCCCTTTCTTGAAAGCATTTTCTAGACTCTTCCTTTTTTTTCCAAAAACAAGATATAATATGAAAACTGGCTATTAAAAAAAAACTCTTTCCACACATAGGGAGCATCTGGATTTGAACCAGAGACTTCTTGATCTGCAGTCAAATGGTCTACACTGAGATATACTCCATTTCATGATTGCTATTTCTAGACGCTTCACTTTTTTTTTTCATTCCAAAAACAAGATATAATATGAAAACTGGCTATTAAAAGAAAATAGTTATTCACAGATAGGGAGCATCTGGATTTGAACCAGAGACCTCTTGATCTGCAGTCAAATGTTCTACCACTGAGGTATACTCCATTTCTTGATAGCATTTTCTAGACTCTTCATTTTTTTTTCCAAAAACAAGATAAATTATGAAAACTGGCTATTAAAAAAAAACTCTTTCTACAGATAAGGAGCATCTGGATTTGAACCAGAGACCTCTTGATCTGCAGTCAAATGCTCTACCACTGAGCTATACTCCCTTTCTTGATAGCATTTCTAGACTCTTCATTTTTTTTATTATAAAAACAAGATATAATATGAAAACTGGCTATTAAAAGAAAATAGTTATACACAAATAGGGAGCATCTAGATTTGAACCAGAGACCTCTTGATCTGCAGTCAAATGCTCTACCACTGAGTTATACTCCCTTACTTAATAGCATTTTCTAGACTCTTCTTTTTTTTTCCATTACAAAAACAAGATATAATATGAAAACTGGCTATTAAAAGAAAATAGTTATCCACAGATAGGGAGCAGCTTAATTTGAATCAGAGACCTCTTGATCTGCACTCAAATGCTCCACCACTGAGCTATACTCCCTTTCTTGATAGCATTTCTAGACTCTTCATTTTTTTTTCATTCCAAAAACAAGATATAATATGAAAACTGGCTATTAAAAGAAAATAGTTATTTACAGATAGGGAGCATATGGATTTGAACCAGAGACCTCTTGATCTGCACTCAAATGCTCCACCACTGAGCTATACTCACTTTCTTGATAGCATTTCTAGACTCTTCATTTTTTTTTTCATTCCAAAAACAAGATATAATATGAAAACTGGCTATTAAAAGAAAATAGTTATTTACAGATAGGGAGCATCTTAATTTGAATCAGAGACCTCTTGATCTGCACTCAAATGCTCCACCACTGAGCTATACTCCCTTTCTTGATAGCATTTCTAGACTCTTCATTTTTTTTTCATTCCAAAAACAAGATATAATATGAAAACTGGCTATTAAAAGAAAATAGTTATTTACAGATAGGGAGCATATGGATTTGAACCAGAGACCTCTTGATCTGCACTCAAATGCTCCACCACTGAGCTATACTCCCTTTCTTGGCAGCATTTTCTAGACTCTTAATTTTTTTTAATTATAAAAACAAGATATAATATGAAAACTGGCTATTAAAAGAAAATAGTTATCCACAGATATGGAGCATCTGGATTTGAACCAGCGACCTCGCGATCTGCAGTCAAATGCTCTACCACTGAGCTATACTGCCTTTCTTGATAGAATTTTTTAGACTCTTCATTTTTTTTTTCATTCCAAAAACAAGATATAATATGAAAACTGGCTATTAAAAAAGAACACTTTCTACAGATAAGGAGCATCTGGATTTGAACCAGAGACCTCTTGATCTGTAGTCAAATGCTCTACCACTGAGCTATACTCCCTTTCTTGAAAGCATTTTCTAGATTCTTCATTTTTTTTTTTCATTCCAAAAACAAGATATAATATGAAAACTGGCTATTAAAAAAAAACTCTTTCTACAGATATGGAGCATCTATATTTGAACCAGAGACCTCTTGATCTGCAGTCAAATGCTCTACCACTGAGCTATACTCCCTTTCTTGAAAGCAATTTCTAGACTCTTCATTTTTTTTTCATTACAAAAAGAAGATATCATATGAAAACTGGCTATTAAAAGAAAATCTTTCTACAGATAGGGTACTTTTGGATTTGAACCAGAGACCTCTTGATCTGCAGTCAAATGCTCCACCACTGAGCTATACTCCCTTTCTTGATAGCATTTCTAGAATCTTCATTTTTTTTTCATTACAAAAACAAGATATAATATGAAAACTGGCTATTAAAAAAAAACTCTTTCTACACAAAGGGAGCATCTTGATTTGAACCAGAGACCTCTTGATCTGCAGTCAAATGCTCTACCACTGAGCTATACTCCATTTCTTGATAGCATTTCTAGACTCTTCATTTTTTTTTCATTCCAAAAACAAGATATCATATGAAAACTGGCTATTAAAAGAAAAGAGTTATCAACAGATAGGGAGCATCGGGATTTGAACCAGAGACCTCTTGATCTGCAGTCAAATGCTCTACCACTGAGCTATACTCGCTGTCTTGATATCATTTTCTAGACTCTTCATTTTTTTTTCATTCCAAAAACAAGATATAATATGAAAACTGGCTATTAAAAGAAAATAGTTACTCACAGACAGGGAGCATCTGGATTTGAACCAGAGACCTCTTGATTTGCAGTCAAATGCTCTACACTGAGCTATACTCCCTTTCATGATTGCAATTTCTAGACTCTTCACTTTTTTTTTCATTCCAAAAACAAGATATAATATGAAAACTGGCTATTAAAAGAAAATAGTTACTCACAGACAGGGAGCATCTGGATTTGAACCAGAGACCTCTTGATCTGCATTCAAATGCTCTACCACTGAGCTATACTCCCTTTCTTGATAGCAATTTCTAGACTCTTCACTTTTTTTTTCATTCCAAAAACAAGATATAATATGAAAACTGGCTATTAAAAGAAACCTCATTCAACAGACAGGGAGCATCTGGATTTGAACCAGAGACCTCTTGATCTGCAGTTAAATGTTCTACCACTGAGCTATACTCCCTTTCTTAGTAGCATTTTCTAGACTCTTCATTTTTTTTTCATTATAAAAACAAGATATAATCTGAAAACTGGCTATTAAAAGAAAGCTCTTTCAACAGAAAGGGAGCATCTGGATTTGAATCAGAGACCTCTTGATCTGCAGTCAAATGCTCTACCACTGAGCTATACTCCCTTTCTTGGTAGCATTTTCTAGACTCTTCATTTTTTTTTCATCATAAAAAAAAGATATAATCTGAAAACTGGCTATTAAAAGAAACGTCTTTCAACAGAAAAGGAGCATTTGGATTTGAACCAGAGACCTCTCAATCTGCAGTCAAATGCTCTACCACTGAGCTATACTCTCTTTCTAGATAGCATGTTCTAGACTCTTCATTTTTTTTTCATTCCAAAATCAAGATATAATATGAAAACTGTCTATTAAAAGAAAGGGTTATCAACAGATAGGGAGCATCGGGATTTGAACCAGAGACCTCTTGATCTGCAGTCAAATGCTCTACCACTGAGCTATACTCGCTGTCTTGATATCATTTTCTAGACTCTTCATTTTTTTTTCATTCCAAAAACAAGATATAATATGAAAACTGGCTATTAAAAGAAAATAGTTACTCACAGACAGGGAGCATCTGGATTTGAACCAGAGACCTCTTGATTTGCAGTCAAATGCTCTACACTGAGCTATACTCCCTTTCATGATTGCAATTTCTAGACTCTTCACTTTTTTTTTCATTCCAAAAACAAGATATAATATGAAAACTGGCTATTAAAAGAAAATAGTTACTCACAGACAGGGAGCATCTGGATTTGAACCAGAGACCTCTTGATCTGCATTCAAATGCTCTACCACTGAGCTATACTCCCTTTCTTGATAGCAATTTCTAGACTCTTCACTTTTTTTTTCATTCCAAAAACAAGATATAATATGAAAAATGGCTATTAAAAGAAACCTCTTTCAACAGACAGGGAGCATCTGGAATTGAACCAGAGACCTCTTGATCTGCAGTTAAATGTTCTACCACTGAGCTATACTCCCTTTCTTAGTAGCATTTTCTAGACTCTTCATTTTTTTTTCATTATAAAAACAAGATATAATCTGAAAACTGGCTATTAAAAGAAAGCTCTTTCAACAGAAAGGGAGCATCTGGATTTGAACCAGAGACCTCTTGATCTGCAGTCAAATGCTCTACCACTGAGCTATACTCCCTTTCTTGGTAGCATTTTCTAGACTCTTCATTTTTTTTTCATCATAAAAAAAAGATATAATCTGAAAACTGGCTATTAAAAGAAACGTCTTTCAACAGAAAAGGAGCATTTGGATTTGAACCAGAGACCTCTCAATCTGCAGTCAAATGCTCTACCACTGAGCTATACTCTCTTTCTAGATAGCATGTTCTAGACTCTTCATTTTTTTTTCATTCCAAAATCAAGATATAATATGAAAACTGTCTATTAAAAGAAAATAGTTATCGACAGAGAGGGAACATCTGGATTTGAACCAGAGACCTCTTAATTTGCAGTCAAATGCTCTACACTGAGCTATACTCCCTTTCATGATTGCAATTTCTAGACTCTTCACTTTTTTTTTCATTCCAAAAACAAGATATAATAATAAAAATGGCTATTAAAAGAACCCTCTTTCAACAGACAGGGAGCATCTGGATTTGAACCAGAGACCTCTTGATCTGCAGTCAAATGCTCTACCACTGAGCTATACTCCCTTTCTAGGTAGCATTTTCTAGATTGTTCTTTTTTTTTTTCATTCCAAAAACAAGATATAATATAAAAACTTGATATTCAAAAAAAACTTTATCTACAGATAGGGAGCATCTGGATTTGAACCAGAGACCTCTTGATCTGAAGTCAAATGCTCTACCACTGAGCTATACTCCGTTTCTTGATAGCATGTTCTAGACTCTTCATTTTTTTTTCATTCCAAAAACAAGTTATAATATAAAAACTGGATATTAAAAGAAAATAGTTATTCACGGACAGGGAGCATCTGGATTTGAACCAGAGACCTCTCGATCTGCAGTCAAATGCTCTACCACTGAGATATAATCCCTTTCTTGAAAGCATTTCTAGACTCTTCATTTTTTTTTTCATTCCAAAAACAAGATATAATAAGAAAACTGGCTATTAAAATAAACCTCTTTCAACAGATAGGGAGCATCTGGATTTGAACCAGAGACCTCTTGATCTGCAGTCAAATGCTCTACCACTGAGCTATACTCCCTTTCTTGATAGCATGTTCTAGACTCTTCATTTTTTTTTCATTCCAAAAACAAGATATAATAATAAAACTGGCTATTAAAAGAAACCTCTTTCAACAGATAGGGAGCATCTGGATTTGAACCAGAGACCTCTTGATCTGCAGTCAAATGCTCTACCACTGAGCTATACTCCCTTTCTTGATAGCAATTCTAGACTCTTCATTTTTTTTTCATTCCAAAAACAACATATAATATAAAAACTTGATATTCAAAAAAAACTTTTTCTACAGATAAGGAGCATCTGGATTTGAACCAGAGACCTCTTGATCTGCAGTCAAATGCTCTACCACTGAGCTATACTCTGTTTCTTGATAGCATGTTCTAGACTCTTCATTTTTTTTTCATTCCAAAAACAAGATATAATATAAAAACTGGATATTAAGAGAAAATAGTTATTCACAGACAGGGAGCATCTGGATTTGAACCAGAGACCTCTTGATCTGCAGTCAAATGCTCTACCACTGAGCTATACTCCCTTTCTTGATAGCATTTCTAGACTCTTCGTTTTTTTTTTTTCATTCCAAAAACAAGATATAATATGAAAACTGGCTATTAAAAGAAACCTCTTTCAAAAGACAGGGAGCATCTGGATTTGAACCAGAGACCTCTTGATCTGCAGTCAAATGCTCTACCACTGAGCTATACTCCCTTTCCTGGTAGCATTTTCTAGACTGTTCTTTTTTTTTTCATTATAAAAACAAGATATAATCTGAAAACTGGCTATTAAAAAAATACTCTTTCAACAGATAGGGAGCATCTGTATTTGAACCACAGACCTCATGATCTGCAGTCAAATGCTCTGCCACTGAGCTATACTCCCTTTCTTGATAGCATGTTCTAGACTCTTCATTTTTTTTTCATTCCAAAAACAAGTTATAATATAAAAACTGGATATTAAAAGAAAATAGTTATTCACAGACAGGGAGCATCTGGATTTGAACCAGAGACCTCTTGATCTGCAGTCAAATGCTCTACCACTGAGCTATACTCCCTTTCTTGATAGCATGTTCTAGACTCTTCATTTTTTTTTCATTCCAAAAACAAGTTATAATATAAAAACTGGATATTAAAAGAAAATAGTTATTCACGGACAGGGAGCATCTGGATTTGAACCAGAGACCTCTCGATCTGCAGTCAAATGCTCTACCACTGAGATATAATCCCTTTCTTGAAAGCATTTCTAGACTCTTCATTTTTTTTTTCATTCCAAAAACAAGATATAATAAGAAAACTGGCTATTAAAAGAAACCTCTTTCAACAGATAGGGAGCATCTGGATTTGAACCAGAGACATCTTGATCTGCAGTCAAATGCTCTACCACTGAGCTATACTCCCTTTCTTGATAGCAATTCTAGACTCTTCATTTTTTTTTCATTCCAAAAACAACATATAATATAAAAACTTGATATTCAAAAAAAACTTTTTCTACAGATAAGGAGCATCTGGATTTGAACCAAAGACCTCTTGATCTGCAGTCAAATGCTCTACCACTGAGCTATACTCTGTTTCTTGATAGCATGTTCTAGACTCTTCATTTTTTTTTCATTCCAAAAACAAGATATAATATAAAAACTGGATATTAAGAGAAAATAGTTATTCACAGACAGGGAGCATCTGGATTTGAACCAGAGACCTCTTGATCTGCAGTCAAATGCTCTACCACTGAGTTATACGCCCTTTCTTGATAGCATTTCTAGACTCTTCATTTTTTTTTTCATTCCAAAAACAAGATATAATATGAAAACTGGCTATTAAAAGAAAATAGTTATTTACAGATAGGGAGCATCTTAATTTGAATCAGAGACCTCTTGATCTGCAGTCAAATGCTCTACCACTGAGCTATACTCCCTTTCTTGATAGCAATTCTAGACTCTTCATTTTTTTTTTTATTCCAAAAACAAGATATAATATAAAAACTTGATATTCAAAAAAAACTTTTTCTACAGATAGGGAGCATCTGGATTTGAACCAGAGACCTTTTGATCTGCAGTCAAATGCTCTACCACTGAGCTATACTCCGTTTCTTGATAGCATGTTCTAGACTCTTCATTTTTTTTTCATTCCAAAAACAAGATATAATATAAAAACTGGATATTAAAAGAAAATAGTTATTCACAGACAGCGAGCATCTGTATTTGAACCAGAGACCTCTTGATCTGCAGTCAAATGCTCTACCACTGAGCTATACGCCCTTTCTTGATAGCTTGTTCTAGACTCTTCATTTTTTTTTCATTCCAAAAACAAGTTATAATATTAAAACTGGATATTAAAAGAAAATAGTTATTCACGGACAGGGAGCATCTGGATTTGAACCAGAGACCTCTTGATCTGCAGTCAAATGCTCTACCACTGAGCTATACTCCCTTTCTTGAAAGCATTTCTAGACTCTTCATTTTTTTTTCATTCCAAAAACAAGTTATAATATTAAAACTGGATATTAAAAGAAAATAGTTATTCACGGACAGGGAGCATCTGGATTTGAACCAGAGACCTCTTGATCTGCAGTCAAATGCTCTACCACTGAGCTATACTCCCTTTCTTGATAGCATGTTCTAGACTCTTCATTTTTTTTTCATTCCAAAAACAAGATATAATAATAAAACTGGCTATTATAAGAAACCTCTTTCAACAGATAGGGAGCATCTGGATTTGAACCAGAGACCTCTTGATCTGCAGTCAAATGCTCTACCACTGAGCTATACGCCCTTTCTTGATAGCATTTCTAGACTCTTCATTTTTTTTTCATTCCAAAAACAAGATATAATATAAAAACTGGATATTAAAAGAAAATAGTTATTCACAGACAGCGAGCATCTGGATTTGAACCAGAGACCTCTTGATCTGCAGTCAAATGCTCTACCACTGAGCTATACGCCCTTTCTTGATAGCTTGTTCTAGACTCTTCATTTTTTTTTCATTCCAAAAACAAGTTATAATATTAAAACTGGATATTAAAAGAAAATAGTTATTCATGGACAGGGAGCATCTGGATTTGAACCAGAGACCTCTTGATCTGCAGTCAAATGCTCTACCACTGAGCTATACTCCCTTTCTTGAAAGCATTTCTAGACTCTTCATTTTTTTTTCATTCCAAAAACAAAATATAATAAGAAAACTGGATATTAAAAGAAAATAGTTATTCACGGACAGGGAGCATCTGGATTTGAACCAGAGACCTCTTGATCTGCAGTCAAATGCTCTACCACTGAGCTATACTCCCTTTCTTGAAAGCATTTCTAGACTCTTCATTTTTTTTTTCATTCCAAAAACAAGATATAATATAAAAACTTGATATTCAAAAAAAACTTTTTCTACAGATAGGGAGCATCTGGATTTGAACCAGAGACCTCTTGATCTGCAGTCAAATGCTCTACCACTGAGATATACTCCGTTTCTTGATAGCAGGTTCTAGACTCTTCATTTTTTTTTCATTCCAAAAACAAGATATAATATAAAAACTGGATATTAAAAGAAAATAGTTATTCACAGACAGGGAGCATCTGGATTTGAACCAGAGACCTCTTGATCTGCAGTCAAAAGCTCTACCACTGAGCTATACTCCCTTTCTTGATAGCATGTTCTAGACTCTTCATTTTTTTTTCATTCCAAAAACAAGTTATAATATAAAAACTGGATATTAAAAGAAAATAGTTATTCACGGACAGGGAGCATCTGGATTTGAACCAGAGACCTCTTGATCTGCAGTCAAATGCTCTACCACTGAGCTATACTCCGTTTCTTGATAGCAGGTTCTAGACTCTTCATTTTTTTTTCATTCCAAAAACAAGATATAATATAAAAACTGGATATTAAAAGAAAATAGTTATTCACAGACAGGGAGCATCTGGATTTGAACCAGAGACCTCTTGATCTGCAGTCAAAAGCTCTACCACTGAGCTATACTCCCTTTCTTGATAGCATGTTCTAGACTCTTCATTTTTTTTTCATTCCAAAAACAAGTTATAATATAAAAACTGGATATTAAAAGAAACGTCTTTCAACAGACAGGGAGCATCTGGATTTGAACCAGAGACCTCTTGATCTGCAGTCAAATGCTCTACCACTGAGCTATACTCCCTTTCTTGGTAGCATTTTCTAGACTGTTCTTTTTTTTTTTCATTCCAAAAACAAGATATAATAAGAAAACTGGCTATTAAAAGAAACCTCTTTCAACAGATAGAGAGCATCTGGATTTGAACCAGAGACCTCTTGATCTGCAGACAAATGCTCTACCACTGAGCTATACTCCCTTTCTTGGTAGCATTTCTAGACTCTTCGTTTTTTTTTTTTCATTCAAAAAACAAGATATAATATGAAAACTGGCTATTAAAAGAAACCTCTTTCAACAGACAGGGAGCATCTGGATTTGAACCAGAGACCTCTTGATCTGCAGTCAAATGCTCTACCACTGAGCTTTACTCCTTTCTTGGTAGCATTTTCTAGACTGTTCTTTTTTTTTTCATTATAAAAACAAGATATAATCTGAAAACTGGCTATTAAAAAAAACCTCTTTCAACAGATAGGGAGCATCTGTATTTGAACCACAGACCTCATGATCTGCAGTCAAATGCTCTACCACTGAGCTATAATCCCTTTCTTGATAGCATGTTCTAGACTCTTCATTTTTTTTTTCATTCCAAAAACAAGTTATAATATAAAAACTGGATATTAAAAGAAAATAATTATTCACGGACAGGGAGCATCTGGATTTGAACCAGAGACCTCTTGATCTGCAGTCAAATGCTCTACCACTGAGATATACTCCCTTTCTTGAAAGCATTTCTAGACTCTTCATTTTTTTTTCATTCCAAAAACAAGATATAATAAGAAAACTGGCTATTAAAAGAAACCTCTTTCAACAGATAGGGTGCATCTGGATTTGAACCAGAGACCTCTTGATCTGCAGTCAAATGCTCTACCACTGAGCTATACTCCCTTTCTTGATAGCATGTTCTAGACTCTTCATTTTTTTTTCATTCCAAAAACAAGTTATAATATGAAAAATGGCTATTAAAAGAAACCGCTTTCAACAGACAGGGAGCATCTGGATTTGAACCAGAGACCTCTTGATCTGCAGTCAAATGCTCTACCACTGAGCTATACTCCGTTTCTTGATAGCAGGTTCTAGACTCTTCATTTTTTTTTTATTCCAAAAACAAGATATAATATAAAAACTGGATATTAAAAGAAAATAGTTATTCACAGACAGGGAGCATCTGGATTTGAACCAGAGACCTCTTGATCTGCAGTCAAAAGCTCTACCACTGAGCTATACTCCCTTTCTTGATAGCTTGTTCTAGACTCTTCATTTTTTTTTCATTCCAAAAACAAGTTATAATATAAAAACTGGATATTAAAAGAAAATAGTTATTCACGGACAGGGAGCATCTGGATTTGAACCAGAGACCTCTTGATCTGCAGTCAAATGCTCTACCACTGAGCTATACTCCCTTTCTTGAAAGCATTTCAAGACTCTTCATTTTTTTTTCATTCCAAAAACAAGATATAATAAGAAAACTGGCTATTAAAAGAAACCTCTTTCAACAGATAGGGAGCATCTGGATTTGAACCAGAGACCTCTTGATCTGCAGTCAAATGCTCTACCACTGAGCTATACTCCCTTTCTTGATAGCATGTTCTAGACTCTTCATTTTTTTTTTATTCCAAAAACAAGATATAATAATAAAACTGGCTATTATAAGAAACCTCTTTCAACAGATAGGGAGTATCTGGATTTGAACCAGAGACCTCTTGATCTGCAGTCAAATGCTCTACCACTGAGCTATACTCCCTTTCTTGGCAGCATTTTCTAGACTGTTCTTTTTTTTTTTCATTCCAAAAACAAGATATAATAAGAAAACTGTCTATTAAAAGAAACTTCTTTCAACAGATAGAGAGCATCTGGATTTGAACCAGAGACCTCTTGATCTGCAGTCAAATGCTCTACCACTGAGCTATACTCCCTTTCTTGATAGCGTTTCTAGACTCTTCGTTTTTTTTTTTTTCATTCAAAAAACAAGATATAATATGAAAACTGGCTATTAAAAGAAACATCTTTCAACAGACAGGGAGCATCTGGATTTGAACCAGAGACCTCTTGATCTGCAGTCAAATGCTCTACCACTGAGCTTTACTCCTTTCTTGGTAGCATTTTCTAGACTGTTTTTTTTTTTTCATTATAAAAACAAGATATAATCTGAAAACTGGCTATTAAAAAAAACCTCTTTCAACAGATAGGGAGCATCTGTATTTGAACCACAGACCTCATGATCTGCAGTCAAATGCTCTACCACTGAGCTATACTCCCTTTCTTGATAGCATGTTCTAGACTCTTCATTTTTTTTTCCATTCCAAAAACAAGTAATAATATGAAAAATGGCTATTAAAAGAAACCTCTTTCAACAGACAGGGAGCATCTGGATTTGAACCAGAGACCTCTTGATCTGCAGTCAAATGCTCTACCACTGAGCTATACTCCCTTTCTTGAAAGCATTTCTAGACTTTTCATTTTTTTTTTCATTCCAAAAACAAGATATAATAAGAAAACTGGCTATTAAAAGAAACCTCTTTCAATAGATAGGGTGCATCTGGATTTGAACCAGAGACCTCTTGATCTGCAGTCAAATGCTCTACCACTGAGCTATACGCCCTTTCTTGATAGCATTTCTAGACTCTTCATTTTTTTTTTATTCCAAAAACAAGACATAATAAGAAAACTGGCTATTAAAAGAAACCTCTTTCAACTGATAGGGAGTATCTGGATTTGAACCAGAGACTTCTTGATCTGCAGTCAAATGCTCTACCACTGAGCTATACTCCCTTTCTTGATAGCAATTCTAGACTCTTCATTTTTTTTTTCATTCCAAAAACAAGATATAATATAAAAACTTGATATTCAAAAAAAACTTTTTCTACAGATAGGGAGCATCTGGATTTGAACGAGAGACCTCTTGATCTGCAGTCAAATGCTCTACCACTGAGCTATACTCCGTTTCTTGATAGCAGGTTCTAGACTCTTCATTTTTTTTTCATTCCAAAAACAAGATATAATATAAAAACTGGATATTAAAAGAAAATAGTTATTCACAGACAGGGAGCATCTGGATTTGAAACAGAGACCTCTTGATCTGCAGTCAAACGCTCTACCACTGAGCTATACTCCCTTTCTTGGTAGCATTTTCTAGACTGTTCTTTTTTTTTTCATTCCAAAAACAAGATATAATAAGAAAACTGGCTATTAAAAGAAACCTCTTTCAACAGATAGAGAGCATCTGGATTTGAACCAGAGACCTCTTGATCTGCAGTCAAATGCTCTACCACTGAGCTATACTCCCTTTCTTGGTAGCATTTCTAGACTCTTCGTTTTTTTTTTTTTCATTCAAAAAACAAGATATAATATGAAAACTGGCTATTAAAAGAAACCTCTTTCAACAGACAGGGAGCATCTGGATTTGAACCAGAGACCTCTTGATCTGCAGTCAAATGCTCTACCACTGAGCTTTACTCCTTTCTTGGTAGCATTTTCTAGACTGTTCTTTTTTTTTTCATTATAAAAACAAGATATAATCTGAAAACTGGCTATTAAAAAAAACCTCTTTCAACAGATAGGGAGCATCTGTATTTGAACCACAGACCTCATGATCTGCAGTCAAATGCTCTACCACTGAGCTATACTCCCTTTCTTGATAGCATGTTCTAGACTCTTCATTTTTTTTTCATTCCAAAAACAAGATATAATATAAAAACTTGATATTCAAAAAAAACTTTTTCTACAGATAGGGAGCATCTGGATTTGAACCAGAGACCTCTTGATCTGCAGTCAAATGCTCTACCACTGAGCTATACTCCGTTTCTTGATAGCAGGTTCTAGACTCTTCATTTTTTTTTCATTCCAAAAACAAGATATAATATAAAAACTGGATATTAAAAGAAAATAGTTATTCACAGACAGGGAGCATCTGGATTTGAAACAGAGACCTCTTGATCTGCAGTCAAACGCTCTACCACTGAGCTATACTCCCTTTCTTGGTAGCATTTTCTAGACTGTTCTTTTTTTTTTCATTCCAAAAACAAGATATAATAAGAAAACTGGCTATTAAAAGAAACCTCTTTCAACAGATAGAGAGCATCTGGATTTGAACCAGAGACCTCTTGATCTGCAGTCAAATGCTCTACCACTGAGCTATACTCCCTTTCTTGGTAGCATTTCTAGACTCTTCGTTTTTTTTTTTTCATTCAAAAAACAAGATATAATATGAAAACTGACTATTAAAAGAAACCTCTTTCAACAGACAGGGAGCATCTGGATTTGAACCAGAGACCTCTTGATCTGCAGTCAAATGCTCTACCACTGAGCTTTACTCCTTTCTTGGTAGCATTTTCTAGACTGTTCTTTTTTTTTTCATTATAAAAACAAGATATAATCTGAAAACTGGCTATTAAAAAAAACCTCTTTCAACAGATAGGGAGCATCTGTATTTGAACCACAGACCTCATGATCTGCAGTCAAATGCTCTACCACTGAGCTATACTCCCTTTCTTGATAGCATGTTCTAGACTCTTCATTTTTTTTTCATTCCAAAAACAAGTTATAATATAAAAACTGGATATTAAAAGAAAATAGTTATTCACGGACAGGGAGCATCTGGATTTGAACCAGAGACCTCTTGATCTGCTGTCAAATGCTCTACCACTGAGATATACTCCCTTTCTTGAAAGCATTTCTAGACTCTTCATTTTTTTTTCATTCCAAAAACAAGATATAATAAGAAAACTGGCTATTAAAAGAAACCTCTTTCAACAGATACGGAGTATCTGGATTTGAACCAGAGACCTCTTGATCTGCAATCAAATGCTCTACCACTGAGCTATACTCCCTTTCTTGATAGTAGTTCTAGACTCTTCGTTTTTTTTTTTTCATTCCAAAAACAAGATATAATATGAAAACTGGCTATTAAAAGAAACGACTTTCAACAGACAGGGAGCATCTGGATTTGAACCAGAGACCTCTTGATCTGCAGTCAAATGCTCTACCACTGAGCTATACTCCCTTTCTTGGTAGCATTTTCTAGACTGTTCTTTTTTTTTTCATTCCAAAAACAAGATATAATAAGAAAACTGGCTATTAAAAGAAACCTCTTTCAACAGATAGAGAGCATCTGGATTTGAACCAGAGACCTCTTGATCTGCAGTCAAATGCTCTACCACTGAGCTTTACTCCTTTCTTGGTAGCATTTTCTAGACTGTTCTTTTTTTTTTCATTATAAAAACAAGATATAATATGAAAACTGGCTATTAAAAAAAAACTCTTTCAACAGATAGGGAGCATCTGTATTTGAACCACAGACATCATGATCTGCAGTCAAATGCTCTACCACTGAGCTATACTCCCTTTCTTGATAGCATGTTCTAGACTCTTCATTTTTTTTTCATTCCAAAAACAAGTTATAATATAAAAACTGGATATTAAAAGAAAATAGTTATTCACAGACAGGGAGCATCTGGATTTGAACCAGAGACCTCTTGATCTGCAGTCAAATGCTCTACCACTGAGCTATACTCGCTTTCTTGAAAGCATTTCTAGACTCTTCATTTTTTTTTTCATTCCATTCACAAGATATAATAAGAAAACTGGCTATTAAAAGAAACCTCTTTCAACAGATAGGGAGCATCTGGATTTGAACCAGAGACCTCTTGATCTGCAGTCAAATGCTCTACCACTGAGCTATACTCCGTTTCTTGATAGCAGGTTCTAGACTCTTCATTTTTTTTTCATTCCAAAAACAAGATATAATATAAAAACTGGATATTAAAAGAAAATAGTTATTCACAGACAGGGAGCATCTGGATTTGAACCAGAGACCTCTTGATCTGCAGTCAAATGCTCTACCACTGAGCTATACTCCCTTTCTTGAAAGCATTTCTAGACTCTTCATTTTTTTTTTATTCCAAAAACAAGATATAATAAGAAAACTGGCTATTAAAAGAAACCTCTTTCAACTGATAGGGAGTATCTGGATTTGAACCAGAGACTTCTTGATCTGCAGTCAAATGCTCTACCACTGAGTTATACTCCCTTTCTTGATAGCAATTCTAGACTCTTCATTTTTTTTTTTTCATTCCAAAAACAAGATATAATATAAAAACTTGATATTCAAAAAAAACTTTTTCTACAGATAGGGAGCATCTGGATTTGAACCAGAGACCTCTTGATCTGCAGTCAAATGCTCTACCACTGAGCTATACTCCGTTTCTTGATAGCAGGTTCTAGACTCTTCATTTTTTTTTCATTCCAAAAACAAGATATAATATAAAAACTGGATATTAAAAGAAAATAGTTATTCACAGACAGGGAGCATCTGGATTTGAAACAGAGACCTCTTGATCTGCAGTCAAACGCTCTACCACTGAGCTATACTCCCTTTCTTGGTAGCATTTTCTAGACTGTTCTTTTTTTTTTCATTCCAAAAACAAGATATAATAAGAAAACTGGCTATTAAAAGAAACCTCTTTCAACAGATAGAGAGCATCTGGATTTGAACCAGAGACCTCTTGATCTGCAGTCAAATGCTCTACCACTGAGCTATACTCCCTTTCTTGGTAGCATTTCTAGACTCTTCGTTTTTTTTTTTTCATTCAAAAAACAAGATATAATATGAAAACTGGCTATTAAAAGAAACCTCTTTCAACAGACAGGGAGCATCTGGATTTGAACCAGAGACCTCTTGATCTGCAGTCAAATGCTCTACCACTGAGCTTTACTCCTTTCTTGGTAGCATTTTCTAGACTGTTCTTTTTTTTTTCATTATAAAAACAAGATATAATCTGAAAACTGGCTATTAAAAAAAACCTCTTTCAACAGATAGGGAGCATCTGTATTTGAACCACAGACCTCATGATCTGCAGTCAAATGCTCTACCACTGAGCTATACTCCCTTTCTTGATAGCATGTTCTAGACTCTTCATTTTTTTTTCATTCCAAAAACAAGTTATAATATAAAAACTGGATATTAAAAGAAAATAGTTATTCACGGACAGGGAGCATCTGGATTTGAACCAGAGACCTCTTGATCTGCTGTCAAATGCTCTACCACTGAGATATACTCCCTTTCTTGAAAGCATTTCTAGACTCTTCATTTTTTTTTCATTCCAAAAACAAGATATAATAAGAAAACTGGCTATTAAAAGAAACCTCTTTCAACAGATACGGAGTATCTGGATTTGAACCAGAGACCTCTTGATCTGCAATCAAATGCTCTACCACTGAGCTATACTCCCTTTCTTGATAGTAGTTCTAGACTCTTCGTTTTTTTTTTTTCATTCCAAAAACAAGATATAATATGAAAACTGGCTATTAAAAGAAACGACTTTCAACAGACAGGGAGCATCTGGATTTGAACCAGAGACCTCTTGATCTGCAGTCAAATGCTCTACCACTGAGCTATACTCCCTTTCTTGGTAGCATTTTCTAGACTGTTCTTTTTTTTTTCATTCCAAAAACAAGATATAATAAGAAAACTGGCTATTAAAAGAAACCTCTTTCAACAGATAGAGAGCATCTGGATTTGAACCAGAGACCTCTTGATCTGCAGTCAAATGCTCTACCACTGAGCTTTACTCCTTTCTTGGTAGCATTTTCTAGACTGTTCTTTTTTTTTTCATTATAAAAACAAGATATAATATGAAAACTGGCTATTAAAAAAAAACTCTTTCAACAGATAGGGAGCATCTGTATTTGAACCACAGACATCATGATCTGCAGTCAAATGCTCTACCACTGAGCTATACTCCCTTTCTTGATAGCATGTTCTAGACTCTTCATTTTTTTTTCATTCCAAAAACAAGTTATAATATAAAAACTGGATATTAAAAGAAAATAGTTATTCACAGACAGGGAGCATCTGGATTTGAACCAGAGACCTCTTGATCTGCAGTCAAATGCTCTACCACTGAGCTATACTCGCTTTCTTGAAAGCATTTCTAGACTCTTCATTTTTTTTTTCATTCCATTCACAAGATATAATAAGAAAACTGGCTATTAAAAGAAACCTCTTTCAACAGATAGGGAGCATCTGGATTTGAACCAGAGACCTCTTGATCTGCAGTCAAATGCTCTACCACTGAGCTATACTCCGTTTCTTGATAGCAGGTTCTAGACTCTTCATTTTTTTTTCATTCCAAAAACAAGATATAATATAAAAACTGGATATTAAAAGAAAATAGTTATTCACAGACAGGGAGCATCTGGATTTGAACCAGAGACCTCTTGATCTGCAGTCAAATGCTCTACCACTGAGCTATACTCCCTTTCTTGAAAGCATTTCTAGACTCTTCATTTTTTTTTTATTCCAAAAACAAGATATAATAAGAAAACTGGCTATTAAAAGAAACCTCTTTCAACTGATAGGGAGTATCTGGATTTGAACCAGAGACTTCTTGATCTGCAGTCAAATGCTCTACCACTGAGTTATACTCCCTTTCTTGATAGCAATTCTAGACTCTTCATTTTTTTTTTTTCATTCCAAAAACAAGATATAATATAAAAACTTGATATTCAAAAAAAACTTTTTCTACAGATAGGGAGCATCTGGATTTGAACCAGAGACCTCTTGATCTGCAGTCAAATGCTCTACCAATGAGTTATAATCCCTTTCTTGATAGCATGTTCTTGACTCTTCATTTTTTTTTCATTCCAAAAACAAGATATAATAAGAAAACTGGCTATTAAAAGAAAATAGTTATCCACAGATAGGAAGAATTTGGATTTGAACCAGAGACCTCTTGATTTGCAGTCAAATGCTCTACCACTGAGCTATACTCCCTTTCTTGATAGCACATTCTGGACTCTTCATTTTTTTTTTATTCCAAAAACAAGATATAATAATAAAACTGGCTATTAAAAGAAACCTCTTTCAATAGAGAGGGAGCATCTGGATTTGAACCAGAGACCTCTTGATCTGCAGTCAAATGCTCTACCACTGAGCTATACTCCCTTTCTTGATAGCAGTTCTAGACTCTTCATTTTTTTTTTCATTTCAAAAACAAGATATAATATAAAAACTTGATATTCAAAAAAAACTTTTTCTACAGATAGGGAGCATCTAGATTTGAACCAGAGACCTCTTGATATGCAGTCAAATGCTCTACCACTGAGCTATACTCTATTTCTTGAAAGCATGTTCTAGACTCTTCATTTTTTTTCATTCCAAAAACAAGATATAATATAAAAACTGGATATTAAGAGAAAATAGTTATTCACAGATAGGGAGCATCTGTATTTGAACCACAGACCTCATGATCTGCAGTCAAATGCTCTACCACTGAGCTATACTCCCTTTCTTGATAGCATGTTCTAGACTATTCATTTTTTTTTTCATTCCAAAAACAAGATATAATAATAAAACTGGCTATTACAAGAAACCTCTTTCAACAGATAGGGAGTATCTGGATTTGAACCAGAGACCTCTTGATCTGCAGTCAAATGCTCTACCACTGAGCTATACTCCCTTTCTTGATAGTATTTCTAGACTCTTCGTTTTTTTTTTTTTCATTCCAAAAACAAGATATAATATGAAAACTGGCTATTAAAAGAAACGTCTTTCAACAGACAGGGAGCATCTGGATTTGAACCAGAGACCTCTTGATCTGCAGTCAAATGCTCTACCACTGAGCTATACTCCCTTTCTTGGCAGCATTTTCTAGACTGTTCTTTTTTTTTTTCATTCCAAAAACAAGATATAATAAGAAAACTGGCTATTAAAAGAAACCTCTTTCAACAGATAGAGAGCATCTGGATTTGAACCAGAGACCTCTTGATCTGCAGTCAAATGCTCTACCACTGAGCTATACTCCCTTTCTTGCTAGCATTTCTAGACTCTTCGTTTTTTTTTTTTCATTCAAAAAACAAGATATAATATGAAAACTGGCTATTAAAAGAAACCTCTTTAAACAGACAGGGAGCATCTGGATTTGAACCAGAGACCTCTTGATCTGCAGTCAAATGCTCTACCACTGAGCTATACTCCCTTTCTTGAAAGCATTTCTAGACTCTTCATTTTTTTTTTCATTCCAAAAACAAGATATAATAAGAAAACTGGCTATTAAAAGAAACCTCTTTCAACAGATAGGGTGCATCTGGATTTGAACGAGAGACCTCTTGATCTGCAGTCAAATGCTCTACCACTGAGCTATACGCCCTTTCTTGATAGCAATTCTAGACTCTTCATTTTTTTTTTATTCCAAAAACAAGATATAATAAGAAAACTGGCTATTAAAAGAAACCTCTTTCAACTGATAGGGAGTATCTGGATTTTAACCAGAGACTTCTTGATCTGCAGTCAAATGCTCTACCACTGAGCTATACTCCCTTTCTTGATAGCAATTCTAGACTCTTCATTTTTTTTTTCATTCCAAAAACAAGATATAATATAAAAACTTGATATTCAAAAAAAACTTTTTCTACATATAGGGAGCATCTGGATTTGAACCAGAGACCTCTTGATCTGCAGTCAAATGCTCTACCACTGAGCTATTCTCCGTTTCTTGATAGCAGGTTCTAGACTCTTCATTTTTTTTTCATTCCAAAAACAAGATATAATATAAAAACTGGATATTAAAAGAAAATAGTTATTCACAGACAGGGAGCATCTGGATTTGAACCAGAGACCTCTTGATCTGCAGTCAAATGCTCTACCACTGAGCTATACTCCCTTTCTTGGTAGCATTTTCTAGACTGTTCTTTTTTTTTTCATTATAAAAACAAGATATAATCTGAAAACTGGCTATTAAAAAAAAACTCTTTCAACAGATAGGGAGCATCTGTATTTGAACCACAGACCTCATGATCTGCAGTCAAATGCTCTACCACTGAGCTATACTCCCTTTCTTGATAGCATGTTCTAGACTCTTCATTTTTTTTTCATTCCAAAAACAAGTTATAATATAAAAACTGGATATTAAAAGAAAATAGTTATTCACAGACAGGGAGCATCTGGATTTGAACCAGAGACCTCTTGATCTGCAGTCAAATGCTCTACCAATGAGCTATAATCCCTTTCTTGATAGCATGTTCTTGACTCTTAATTTTTTTTTCATTCCAAAAACAAGATATAATAATAAAACTGGTTATTAAAAGAAACCTCTTTCAACAGATAGGGAGCATCTGGATTTGAACCAGAGACCTCTTGATCTGCAGTCAAATGCTCTACCACTGAGATATACTCCCTTTCTTGATAGCAATTCCAGACTCTTCATTTTTTTTTTCATTCCAAAAACAAGATATAATATAAAAACTTGATATTCAAAAAAAACTTTTTCTACAGATAGGGAGCATCTGGATTTGAACCAGAGACCTTTTGATCTGCAGTCAAATGCTCTACCACTGAGATATACTCCGTTTCTTGATAGCATGTTCTAGACTCTTCATTTTTTTTTCATTCCAAAAACAAGTTATAATATAAAAACTGGATATTAAAAGAAAATAGTTATTCACGGACAGGGAGCATCTGGATTTGAACCAGAGACCTCTTGATCTGCAGTCAAATGCTCTACCACTGAGCTATACTCCCTTTCTTGAAAGCATTTCTAGACTCTTCATTTTTTTTTCATTCCAAAAACAAGATATAATAAGAAAACTGGCTATTAAAAGAAACCTCTTTCAACAGATAGGGAGCATCTGGATTTGAACCAGAGACCTCTTGATCTGCAGTCAAATGCTCTACCACTGAGCTATACTCCCTTTCTTGATAGCATGTTCTAGACTCTTCATTTTTTTTTCATTCCAAAAACAAGATATAATAATAAAACTGGCTATTATAAGAAACCTCTTTCAACAGATAGGGAGTATCTGGATTTGAACCAGAGACCTCTTGATCTGCAGTCAAATGCTCTACCACTGAGCTATACTCCCTTTCTTGATAGTATTTCTAGACTCTTCGTTTTTTTTTTTTCATTCCAAAAACAAGATATAATATGAAAACTGGCTATTAAAAGAAACGTCTTTCAACAGACAGGGAGCATCTGGATTTGAACCAGAGACCTCTTGATCTGCAGTCAAATGCTCTACCACTGAGCTATACTCCCTTTCTTGGCAGCATTTTCTAGACTGTTCTTTTTTTTTTCATTCCAAAAACAAGATATAATAAGAAAACTGGCTATTAAAAGAAACCTCTTTCAACAGATAGAGAGCATCTGGATTTGAACCAGAGACCTCTTGATCTGCAGTCAAATGCTCTACCACTGAGCTATACTCCCTTTCTTGCTAGCATTTCTAGACTCTTCGTTTTTTTTTTTTTCATTCAAAAAACAAGATATAATATGAAAACTGGTTATTAAAAGAAACCTCTTTCAACAGATAGGGAGCATCTGGATTTGAACCAGAGACCTCTTGATCTGCAGTCAAATGCTCTACCACTGAGATATACTCCCTTTCTTGATAGCAATTCTAGACTCTTCATTTTTTTTTTCATTCCAAAAACAAGATATAATATAAAAACTTGATATTCAAAAAAAACTTTTTCTACAGATAGGGAGCATCTGGATTTGAACCAGAGACCTTTTGATCTGCAGTCAAATGCTCTACCACTGAGCTATACTCCGTTTCTTGATAGCATGTTCTAGACTCTTCATTTTTTTTTCATTCCAAAAACAAGTTATAATATAAAAACTGGATATTAAAAGAAAATAGTTATTCACGGACAGGGAGCATCTGGATTTGAACCAGAGACCTCTTGATCTGCAGTCAAATGCTCTACCACTGAGCTATACTCCCTTTCTTGAAAGCATTTCTAGACTCTTCATTTTTTTTCATTCCAAAAACAAGATATAATAAGAAAACTGGCTATTAAAAGAAACCTCTTTCAACAGATAGGGAGCATCTGGATTTGAACCAGAGACCTCTTGATCTGCAGTCAAATGCTCTACCACTGAGCTATACTCCCTTTCTTGATAGCATGTTCTAGACTCTTTTTTTTTCATTCCAAAAACAAGATATAATAATAAAACTGGCTATTATAAGAAACCTCTTTCAACAGATAGGGAGTATCTGGATTTGAACCAGAGACCTCTTGATCTGCAGTGAAATGCTCTACCACTGAGCTATACTCCCTTTCTTGATAGTATTTCTAGACTCTTCGTTTTTTTTTTTCATTCCAAAAACTAGATAGGGTGCATCTGGATTTGAACCAGAGACCTCTTGATCTGCAGTCAAATGCTCTACCACTGAGCTATACTCCCTTTCTTGACAGCATGTTCTAGACTCTTCATTTTTTTTTCATTCCAAAAACAAGATATAATAATAAAACTGGCTATTATAAGAAACCTCTTTCAACAGATAGGGAGCATCTGGATTTGAACCAGAGACCTCTTGATCTGCAGTCAAATGCTCTACCACTGAGCTATACTCCCTTTCTTGATAGCATGTTCTAGACTCTTTTTTTTTCATTCCAAAAACAAGATATAATAATAAAACTGGCTATTATAAGAAACCTCTTTCAACAGATAGGGAGTATCTGGATTTGAACCAGAGACCTCTTGATCTGCAGTGAAATGCTCTACCACTGAGCTATACTCCCTTTCTTGATAGTATTTCTAGACTCTTCGTTTTTTTTTTTCATTCCAAAAACTAGATAGGGTGCATCTGGATTTGAACCAGAGACCTCTTGATCTGCAGTCAAATGCTCTACCACTGAGCTATACTCCCTTTCTTGACAGCATGTTCTAGACTCTTCATTTTTTTTTCATTCCAAAAACAAGATATAATAATAAAACTGGCTATTATAAGAAACCTCTTTCAACAGATAGGGAGCATCTGGATTTGAACCGGAGACCTCTTGATCTGCAGTCAAATGCTCTACCACTGAGCTATACTCCCTTTCTTGATAGCATTTCTTGACTCTTCGTTTTTTTTTTTCATTCCAAAAACAAGATATAATATGAAAACTGGCTATTAAAAGAAACCTCTTTCAACAGACAGGGAGCATCTGGATTTGAACCAGAGACCTCTTGATCTGCAGTCAAATGCTCTACCACTGAGCTATACTCCCTTTCTTGGTAGCATTTTCTAGACTGTTCTTTTTTTTTCATTATAAAAACAAGATATAATCTGAAAACTGGCTATTAAAAAAAACCTCTTTCAACAGATAGGCAGCATCTGTATTTGAACCACAGACCTCATGATCTGCAGTCAAATGCTCTACCACTGAGCTATACTCCCTTTCTTGATAGCATGTTCTAGACTCTTCATTTTTTTTTTCATTCCAAAAACAAGTTATAATATAAAAACTGGATATTAAAAGAAAATAGTTATTCACAGACAGGGAGCATCTGGATTTGAACCAGAGACCTCTTGATCTGCAGTCAAATGCTCTACCACTGAGCTATACTCGCTTTCTTGAAAGCATTTCTAGACTCTTCATTTTTTTTTTCATTCCATTCACAAGATATAATAAGAAAACTGGATATTAAAAGAAAATAGTTATTCACAGACAGGGAGCATCTGGATTTGAACCAGAGACCTCTTGATCTGCAGTCAAATGCTCTACCACTGAGCTATACTCCCTTTCTTGGTAGCATTTTCTAGACTGTTCTTTTTTTTTTCATTATAAAAACAAGATATAATCTGAAAACTGGCTATTAAAAAAAAACTTTCAACAGACAGGGAGCATCTGGATTTGAACCAGAGACCTCTTGATCTGCAGTCAAATGCTCTACCACTGAGCTATACTCCCTTTCTTGGCAGCATTTTCTAGACTGTTCTTTTTTTTTTCATTCCAAAAACAAGATATAATAAGAAAACTGGCTATTAAAAGAAACCTCTTTCAACAGATAGAGAGCATCTGGATTTGAACCAGAGACCTCTTGATCTGCAGTCAAATGCTCTACCACTGAGCTATACTCCCTTTCTTGCTAGCATTTCTAGACTCTTCGTTTTTTTTTTTTTCATTCAAAAAACAAGATATAATATGAAAACTGGTTATTAAAAGAAACCTCTTTCAACAGATAGGGAGCATCTGGATTTGAACCAGAGACCTCTTGATCTGCAGTCAAATGCTCTACCACTGAGATATACTCCCTTTCTTGATAGCAATTCTAGACTCTTCATTTTTTTTTTCATTCCAAAAACAAGATATAATATAAAAACTTGATATTCAAAAAAAACTTTTTCTACAGATAGGGAGCATCTGGATTTGAACCAGAGACCTTTTGATCTGCAGTCAAATGCTCTACCACTGAGCTATACTCCGTTTCTTGATAGCATGTTCTAGACTCTTCATTTTTTTTTCATTCCAAAAACAAGTTATAATATAAAAACTGGATATTAAAAGAAAATAGTTATTCACGGACAGGGAGCATCTGGATTTGAACCAGAGACCTCTTGATCTGCAGTCAAATGCTCTACCACTGAGCTATACTCCCTTTCTTGAAAGCATTTCTAGACTCTTCATTTTTTTTCATTCCAAAAACAAGATATAATAAGAAAACTGGCTATTAAAAGAAACCTCTTTCAACAGATAGGGAGCATCTGGATTTGAACCAGAGACCTCTTGATCTGCAGTCAAATGCTCTACCACTGAGCTATACTCCCTTTCTTGATAGCATGTTCTAGACTCTTCATTTTTTTTTCATTCCAAAAACAAGATATAATAATAAAACTGGCTATTATAAGAAACCTCTTTCAACAGATAGGGAGTATCTGGATTTGAACCAGAGACCTCTTGATCTGCAGTGAAATGCTCTACCACTGAGCTATACTCCCTTTCTTGATAGTATTTCTAGACTCTTCGTTTTTTTTTTTCATTCCAAAAACAAGATATAATATGAAAACTGGCTATTAAAAGAAACCTCTTTCAACAGACAGGGAGCATCTGGATTTGAACCAGAGACCTCTTGATCTGCAGTCAAATGCTCTACCACTGAGCTTTACTCCTTTCTTGGTAGCATTTTCTAGACTGTTCTTTTTTTTTCATTATAAAAACAAGATATAATCTGAAAACTGCCTATTAAAAAAAACCTCTTTCAAAAGATAGGGAGCATCTGTATTTGAACCACAGACCTCATGATCTGCAGTCAAATGCTCTACCACTGAGCTATACTCACTTTCTTGATAGCATGTTCTAGACTCTTCATTTTTTTTTCATTCCAAAAACAAGTTATAATATGAAAAATGGCTATTAAAAGAAACCTCTTTCAACAGACAGGGAGCATCTGGATTTGAACCAGAGACCTCTTGATCTGCAGTCAAATGCTCTACCACTGAGCTATACTCCCTTTCTTGAAAGCATTTCTAGACTCTTCATTTTTTTTTTCATTCCAAAAACAAGATATAATAAGAAAACTGGCTATTAAAAGAAACCTCTTTCAACAGATAGGGTGCATCTGGATTTGAACCAGAGACCTCTTGATCTGCAGTCAAATGCTCTACCACTGAGCTATACTCCCTTTCTTGACAGCATGTTCTAGACTCTTCATTTTTTTTTCATTCCAAAAACAAGATATAATATGAAAACTGGCTATTAAAAGAAACCTCTTTCAACAGACAGGGAGCATCTGGATTTGAACCAGAGACCTCTTGATCTGCAGTCAAATGCTCTACCACTGAGCTATACTCCCTTTCTTGGTAGCATTTTCTAGACTGTTCTTTTTTTTTCATTATAAAAACAAGATATAATCTGAAAACTGGCTATTAAAAAAAACCTCTTTCAACAGATAGGGAGCATCTGTATTTGAACCACAGACCTCATGATCTGCAGTCAAATGCTCTACCACTGAGCTATACTCCCTTTCTTGATAGCATGTTCTAGACTCTTCATTTTTTTTTCATTCCAAAAACAAGTTATAATATAAAAACTGGATATTAAAAGAAAATAGTTATTCACAGACAGGGAGCATCTGGATTTGAACCAGAGACCTCTTGATCTGCAGTCAAATGCTCTACCACTGAGCTATACTCGCTTTCTTGAAAGCATTTCTAGACTCTTCATTTTTTTTTTCATTCCATTCACAAGATATAATAAGAAAACTGGATATTAAAAGAAAATAGTTATTCACAGACAGGGAGCATCTGGATTTGAACCAGAGACCTCTTGATCTGCAGTCAAATGCTCTACCACTGAGCTATACTCCCTTTCTTGGTAGCATTTTCTAGACTGTTCTTTTTTTTTTCATTATAAAAACAAGATATAATCTGAAAACTGGCTATTAAAAAAAAACTTTCAACAGATAGGGAGCATCTGTATTTGAACCACAGACCTCATGATCTGCAGTCAAATGCTCTACCACTGAGCTATACTCCCTTTCTTGATAGCATGTTCTAGACTCTTCATTTTTTTTTCATTCCAAAAACAAGTTATAATATAAAAACTGGATATTAAAAGAAAATAGTTATTCACAGACAGGGAGCATCTGGATTTGAACCAGAGACCTCTTGATCTGCAGTCAAATGCTCTACCAATGAGCTATAATCCCTTTCTTGATAGCATGTTCTTGACTCTTAATTTTTTTTTCATTCCAAAAACAAGATATAATAATAAAACTGGTTATTAAAAGAAACGTCTTTCAACAGATAGCGAGCATCTGGATTTGAACCAGAGACCTCTTGATCTGCAGTCAAATGCTCTACCACTGAGATATACTCCCTTTCTTGATAGCAATTCTAGACTCTTCATTTTTTTTTTCATTCCAAAAACAAGATATAATATAAAAACTTGATATTCAAAAAAAACTTTTTCTACAGATAGGGAGCATCTGGATTTGAACCAGAGACCTTTTGATCTGCAGTCAAATGCTCTACCACTGAGCTATACTCCGTTTCTTGATAGCATGTCAAATGCTCTACCACTGAGCTATACTCCCTTTCCTGATAGCATGTTCTAGACTGTTCATTTTTTTTTCATTCCAAAAACAAGTTATAATATAAAAACTGGATATTAAAAGAAAATAGTTACTCACAGACAGGGAGCATCTGGATTTGAACCAGAGACCTCTTGATCTGCAGTCAAATGCTCTACCACTGAGCTATACTCGCTTTCTTGAAAGCATTTCTAGACTCTTCATTTTTTTTTTCATTCCATTCACAAGATATAATAAGAAAACTGGCTATTAAAAGAAACCTCTTTCAACAGATAGGGAGCATCTGGATTTGAACCAGAGACCTCTTGATCTGCAGTCAAATGCTCTACCACTGAGCTATTCTCCGTTTCTTGATAGCAGGTTCTAGACTCCTCATTTTTTTATTTCATTCCAAAAACAAGATATAATATAAAAACTGGATATTAAAAGAAACTAGTTATTCACAGGCAGGGAGCATCTGGATTTGAACCAGAGACCTCTTGATCTGCAGTCAAATGCTCTACCACTGAGCTATACTCCCTTTCTTGGTAGCATTTTCTAGACTGTTCTTTTTTTTTCATTATAAAATCAAGATATAATCTGAAAACTGGCTATTAAAAAAAAACTCTTTCAACAGATAGGGAGCATCTGTATTTGAACCACAGACCTCATGATCTGCAGTCAAATGCTCTACCACTGAGCTATACTCCCTTTCTTGATAGCATGTTCTAGACTCTTCATTTTTTTTTTCATTCCAAAAACAAGTTATAATATAAAAACTGGATATTAAAAGAAAATAGTTATTCACAGACAGGGAGCATCTGGATTTGAACCAGAGACCTCTTGATCTGCAGTCAAATGCTCTACCAATGAGCTATAATCCCTTTCTTGATAGCATGTTCTTGACTCTTAATTTTTTTTTCATTCCAAAAACAAGATATAATAATAAAACTGGTTATTAAAAGAAACCTCTTTCAACAGATAGGGAGCATCTGGATTTGAACCAGAGACCTCTTGATCTGCAGTCAAATGCTCTACCACTGAGCTCTACTCCCTTTCTTGATAGCAATTCTAGACTCTTCATTTTTTTTTCATTCCAAAAACAAGATATAATATAAAAACTTGATATTCAAAAAAAACTTTTTCTACAGATAGGGAGCATCTGGATTTGAACCAGAGACCTTTTGATCTGCAGTCAAATGCTCTACCACTGAGCTATACTCCGTTTCTTGATAGCATGTCAAATGCTCTACCACTGAGCTATACTCCCTTTCTTGATAGCATGTTCTAGACTGTTCATTTTTTTTTCATTCCAAAAACAAGTTATAATATAAAAACTGGATATTAAAAGAAAATAGTTACTCACAGACAGGGAGCATCTGGATTTGAACCAGAGACCTCTTGATCTGCAGTCAAATGCTCTACCACTGAGCTATACTCGCTTTCTTGAAAGCATTTCTAGACTCTTCATTTTTTTTTTCATTCCATTCACAAGATATAATAAGAAAACTGGCTATTAAAAGAAACCTCTTTCAACAGATAGGGAGCATCTGGATTTGAACCAGAGACCTCTTGATCTGCAGTCAAATGCTCTACCACTGAGCTATTCTCCGTTTCTTGATAGCAGGTTCTAGACTCTTCATTTTTTTTTCATTCCAAAAACAAGATATAATATAAAAACTGGATATTAAAAGAAAATAGTTATTCACAGACAGGGAGCATCTGGATTTGAACCAGAGACCTCTTGATCTGCAGTCAAATGCTCTACCACTGAGCTATACTCCCTTTCTTGGTAGCATTTACTAGACTGTTCTTTTTTTTTTCATTATAAAAACAAGATATAATCTGAAAAATGGCTATTAAAAAAAAACTCTTTCAACAGATAGGGAGCATCTGTATTTGAACCACAGACCTCATGATCTGCAGTCAAATGCTCTACCACTGAGCTATACTCCCTTTCTTGATAGCATGTTCTAGACTCTTCATTTTTTTTTTCATTCCAAAAACAAGTTATAATATAAAAACTGGATATTAAAAGAAAATAGTTATTCACAGACAGGGAGCATCTGGATTTGAACCAGTGACCTCTTGATCTGCAGTCAAATGCTCTACCAATGAGCTATAATCCCTTTCTTGATAGCATGTTCTTGACTCTTAATTTTTTTTTCATTCCAAAAACAAGATATAATAATAAAACTGGTTATTAAAAGAAACCTCTTTCAACAGATAGGGAGCATCTGGATTTGAACCAGAGACCTCTTGATCTGCAGTCAAATGCTCTACCTCTGAGCTATACTCCCTTTCTTGATAGCAATTCTAGACTCTTCATTTTTTTTTCATTCCAAAAACAAGATATAATATAAAAACTTGATATTCAAAAAAAACTTTTTCTACAGATAGGGAGCATCTGGATTTGAACCAGAGACCTTTTGATCTGCAGTCAAATGCTCTACCACTGAGCTATACTCCGTTTCTTGATAGCATGTTCTTGTCTCTTCATTTTTTTTTCATTCCAAAAACAAGATATAATATAAAAACTGGATATTAAAAGAAAATAGTTATTCACAGACAGGGAGCATCTGGATTTGAACCAGAGACTTCTTGATCTGCAGTCAAATGCTCTACCACTGAGCTATACGCCCTTTCTTGATAGCATTTCTAGACTCTTCATTTTTTTTTTATTCCAAAAACAAGATATAATAAGAAAACTGGCTATTAAAAGAAACCTCTTTCAACTGATAGGGATTATCTGGATTTGAACCAGAGACTTCTTGATCTGCAGTCAAATGCTCTACCACTGAGCTATACTCCCTTTCTTGATAGCAATTCTAGACTCTTCATTTTTTTTTTCATTCCAAAAACAAGATATAATATAAAAACTTGATATTCAAAAAAAACTTTTTCTACAGATAGGGAGCATCTGGATTTGAACCAGAGACCTCTTGATCTGCAGTCAAAAGCTCTACCACTGAGCTATACTCCATTTCTTGATAGCAGGTTCTAGACTCTTCATTTTTTTTTCATTCCAAAAACAAGATATAATATAAAAACTGGATATTAAAAGAAAATAGTTATTTACAGACAGGGAGCATCTGGATTTGAACCAGAGACCTCTTGATCTGCAGTCAAAAGCTCTACCACTGAGCTATACTCCCTTTCTTGATAGCATGTTCTAGACTCTTCATTTTTTTTTTCATTCCAAAAACAAGTTATAATATGAAAAATGGCTATTAAAAGAAACCTCTTTCAACAGACAGGGAGCATCTGGATTTGAACCAGAGACCTCTTGATCTGCAGTCAAATGCTCTACCACTGAGCTATACTCCCTTTCTTGAAAGCATTTCTAGACTCTTCATTTTTTTTTTCATTCCAAAAACAAGATATAATAAGAAAACTGGCTATTAAAAGAAACCTCTTTCAACAGATAGGGTGCATCTGGATTTGAACCAGAGACCTCTTGATCTGCAGTCAAATGCTCTACCACTGAGCTATACTCCCTTTCTTGATAGCATGTTCTAGACTCTTCATTTTTTTTTCATTCCAAAAACAAGATATAATAATAAAACTGGCTATTATAAGAAACCTCTTTCAACAGATAGGGAGCATCTGGATTTGAACCAGAGACCTCTTGATCTGCAGTCAAATGCTCTACCACTGAGCTATACTCCCTTTCTTGATAGCATTTCTAGACTTTTCATTTTTTTTTCATTCCAAAAACAAGATATAATATGAAAACTGGCTATTAAAAGAAACCTCTATCAACAGACAGGGAGCATCTGGATTTGAACCAGAGACCTCTTGATCTGCAGTCAAATGCTCTACCACTGAGCTATACTCCCTTTCTTGATAGCATTTCTAGGCACGTCATTTTTTTTTCATTCCAAAAACAAGATATAATATGAAAACTGTCTATTAAAAAAAAACTCTTACAACAGAAAGGGAGCATCTGGATTTGATCCAGAGACCTCTTGATCTGCAGTCAAATGCTCTACCACTGAGCTATACTCCCTTTATTGACAGCATTTCTAGACTCTTCATTTTTTTTTTAATTCCAAAAACAAGATATAATATAAAAACTGGATATTAAAAAAAAAACTCTTTCTACAGATAAGGAGCATCTGGATTTGAACCAGAGACCTCTTGATCTGCAGTCAAATGCTCTACCACTGAGCTATACTCCCTTTCTTGATAGCATGTGCTAGACTCTTCATTTTTTTTTCATTCCAAAAACAAGATATAATAATAAAACTGGTTATTAAAAGAAACCTCTTTCAACAGATAGGGAGCATCTGGATTTGAACCAGAGACCTCTTGATCTGCAGTCAAATGCTCTACCACTGAGCTATACTCCCTTTCTTGATAGCAATTCTAGACTCTTCATTTTTTTTTCATTCCAAAAACAAGATATAATATAAAAACTTGATATTCAAAAAAAACTTTTTCTACAGATAGGGAGCATCTGGATTTGAAACAGAGACCTTTTGATCTGCAGTCAAATGCTCTACCACTGAGCTATACTCCGTTTCTTGATAGCATGTCAAATGCTCTACCACTGAGCTATACTCCCTTTCTTGATAGCATGTTCTAGACTGTTCATTTTTTTTTCATTCCAAAAACAAGTTATAATATAAAAACTGGATATTAAAAGAAAATAGTTATTCACAGATAGGGAGCATCTGGATTTGAACCAGAGACCTCTTGATCTGCAGTCAAATGCTCTACCACTGAGCTATTCTCCGTTTCTTGATAGCAGGTTCTAGACTCTTCATTTTTTTTTCATTCCAAAAACAAGATATAATATAAAAACTGGATATTAAAAGAAAATAGTTATTCACAGACAGGGAGCATCTGGATTTGAACCAGAGACCTCTTGATCTGCAGTCAAATGCTCTACCACTGAGCTATACTCCCTTTCTTGGTAGCATTTTCTAGACTGTTCTTTTTTTTTTCATTATAAAAACAAGATATAATCTGAAAACTGGCTATTAAAAAAAAACTCTTTCAACAGATAGGGAGCATCTGTATTTGAACCACAGACCTCATGATCTGCAGTCAAATGCTCTACCACTGAGCTATACTCCCTTTCTTGATAGCATGTTCTAGACTCTTCATTTTTTTTTTCATTCCAAAAACAAGTTATAATATAAAAACTGGATATTAAAAGAAAATAGTTATTCACAGACAGGGAGCATCTGGATTTGAACCAGAGACCTCTTGATCTGCAGTCAAATGCTCTACCAATGAGCTATAATCCCTTTCTTGATAGCATGTTCTAGACTCTTCATTTTTTTTTCATTCCAAAAACAAGATATAATAATAAAACTGGCTATTATAAGAAACCTCTTTCAACAGATAGGGAGCATCTGGATTTGAACCAGAGACCTCTTGATCTGCAGTCAAATGCTCTACCACTGAGCTATACTCCCTTTCTTGATAGCATTTCTAGACTTTTCATTTTTTTTTCATTCCAAAAACAAGATATAATATGAAAACTGGCTATTAAAAGAAACCTCTATCAACAGACAGGGAGCATCTGGATTTGAACCAGAGACCTCTTGATCTGCAGTCAAATGCTCTACCACTGAGCTATACTCCCTTTCTTGATAGCATTTCTAGGCACGTCATTTTTTTTTCATTCCAAAAACAAGATATAATAATAAAACTGGCTATTAAAAGAAACCTCTTTCAACAGATAGGGAGCATCTGGATTTGAACCAGAGACCTCTTGATCTACAGTCAAATGCTCTACCACTGAGCTATACTCCCTTTCTTGATAGCATGTTCTAGACTCTTCATTTTTTTTTCATTCCAAAAACAAGTTATAATATGAAAAATGGCTATTAAAAGAAACCTCTTTCAACAGACAGGGAGCATCTGGATTTGAACCAGAGACCTCTTGATCTGCAGTCAAATGCTCTACCACTGAGCTATACTCCCTTTCTTGAAAACATTTCTAGACTCTTCTTTTTTTTTTTCATTCCAAAAACAAGATATAATAAGAAAACTGGCTATTAAAAGAAACCTCTTTCAACAGATAGGGTGCATCTGGATTTGAACCAGAGACCTCTTGATCTGCATTCAAATGCTCTACCACTGAGCTATACTCCCTTCCTTGATAGCATGTTCTAGACTCTTCATTTTTTTTTCATTCCAAAAACAAGTTATACTATAAAAACTGGATATTAAAAGAAAATAGTTATTCACAGACAGAGAGCATCTGGATTTGAACCAGAGACCTCTTGATCTGCAGTCAAATGCTCTACCACTGAGATATACTCCCTTTCTTGATAGCATTTCTAGGCACGTCATTTTTTTTTCATTCCAAAAACAAGATATAATATGAAAACTGGCTATTAAAAAAAAACTCTTTCAACAGATAGGGAGCATCTGGATTTGAACCAGAGACCTCTTGATCTGCAGTCAAATGCTCTACCACTGAGCTATACTCCCTTTCTTGATAGCATGTGCTAGACTCTTCATTTTTTTTTCATTCCAAAACAAAGTTATAATATAAAAACTGGACATTAAAAGAAAATAGTTATTCACAGACAGGGAGCATCTGGATTTGAACCAGAGACCTCTTGATCTGCAGTCAAATGCTCTACCACTGAGCTATACTCCCTTTCTTGATAGCATTTCTAGGCTCTTCATTTTTTTTTTTATTCCAAAAACAAGATATAATATAAAAACTGGATATTAAAAAAAAAACTCTTTCTACAGATAAGGAGCATCTGGATTTGAACCAGAGACCTCTTGATCTGCAGTCAACTGCTCTACCACTGAGCTATACTCCCTTTCTTGATAGCATTTCTAGACTCTTCATTTTTTTTTTCATTCCAAAAACAAGATATAATATGAAAACTGGCTATTAAAAGAAACCTCTTTCAACAGACGGGGAGCATCTGGATTTGAACTAGAGACCTCTTGATCTGCAGTCAAATGCTCTACCACTGAGCTATACTCCCTTTCTTGTTAGCATTTCTAGACTTTTCATTTTTTTTTCATTCCAAAAACAAGATATAATATGAAAACTGGCTATTAAAAGAAACCTCTATCAACAGACAGGGAGCATCTGGATTTGAACCAGAGACCTCTTGATCTGCAGTCAAATGCTCTACCACTGAGCTATACTCCCTTTCTTGATAGCATTTCTAGGCACGTCATTTTTTTTTCATTCCAAAAACAAGATATAATATGAAAACTGGCTATTAAAAAAAAACTCTTTCAACAGAAAGGGAGCATCTGGATTTGAACCAGAGACCTCTTGATCTGCAGTCAAATGCTCTACCACTGAGCTATACTCCCTTTATTGACAGCATTTCTAGACTCTTCATTTTTTTTTTAATTCCAAAAACAAGATATAATATAAAAACTGGATATTAAAAAAAAAACTCTTTCTACAGATAAGGAGCATCTGGATTTGAACCAGAGACCTCTTGATCTGCAGTCAAATGCTCTACCACTGAGCTATACTCCCTTTCTTGATAGCATTTCTAGACTCTTCGTTTTTTTTTTTCATTCCAAAAACAAGATATAATATGAAAACTGGCTATTAAAAGAAACCTCTTTCAACAGACGGGGAGCATCTGGATTTGAACTAGAGACCTCTTGATCTGCAGTCAAATGCTCTACCACTGAGCTATACTCCCTTTCCTGATAGCATTTCTAGACTCTTCATTTTTTTTTCATTCTAAAAACAAGATATAATATGAAAAATGGCTATTAAAAAAAAACTCTTTCAACAGATAGGGAGCTTCTGGATTTGAACCAGAGACCTCTTGATCTGCAGTCAAATGCTCTACCACTGAGCTATACTCCCTTTCTTGATAGCATTTCTAGGCACGTCATTTTTTTTTCATTCCAAAAACAAGATATAATATGAAAACTGGCTATTAAAAAAAAACTCTTTCAACAGAAAGGGAGCATCTGCATTTGAACCAGAGACCTCTTGATCTGCAGTCAAATGCTCTACCACTGAGCTATACTCCCTTTATTGACAGCATTTCTAGACTCTTCATTTTTTTTTTAATTCCAAAAACAAGATATAATATAAAAACTGGATATTAAAAAAAAAACTCTTTCTACAGATAAGGAGCATCTGGATTTGAACCAGAGACGTCTTGATCTGCAGTCAAATGCTCTACCACTGAGCTATACTCCCTTTCTTGATAGCATGTGCTAGACTCTTCATTTTTTTTTCATTCCAAAAACAAGATATAATATGAAAAATGGCTATTAAAAAAAAACTCTTTCAACAGATAGGGAGCTTCTGGATTTGAACCAGAGACCTCTTGATCTGCAGTCAAATGCTCTACCACTGAGCTATACTCCCTTTCTTGATAGCATTTCTAGGCACGTCATTTTTTTTTCATTCCAAAAACAAGATATAATATGAAAACTGGCTATTAAAAAAAAACTCTTTCAACAGAAAGGGAGCATCTGGATTTGAACCAGAGACCTCTTGATCTGCAGTCAAATGCTCTACCACTGAGCTATACTCCCTTTATTGACAGCATTTCTAGACTCTTCATTTTTTTTTTAATTCCAAAAACAAGATATAATATAAAAACTGGATATTAAAAAAAAAACTCTTTCTACAGAAACGGAGCATCTGGATTTGAACCAGAGACCTCTTGATCTGCAGTCAAATGCTCTACCACTGAGCTATACTCCCTTTCTTGATAGCATGTGCTAGACTCTTCATTTTTTTTTCATTCCAAAAACAAGATATAATAATAAAACTGGCTATTAAAAGAAACCTCTTTCAACAGATAGGGAGCATCTGGATTTGAACCAGAGACCTCTTGATCTACAGTCAAATGCTCTACCACTGAGCTATACTCCCTTTCTTGATAGCATTTCTAGGCTCTTCATTTTTTTTTTTATTCCAAAAACAAGATATAATATAAAAACTGGATATTAAAAAAAAAACTCTTTCTACAGATAAGGAGCATCTGGATTTGAACCAGAGACCTCTTGATCTGCAGTCAAATGCTCTACCACTGAGCTATACTCCCTTTCTTGATAGCATTTCTAGACTCTTCATTTTTTTTTTCATTCCAAAAACAAGATATAATATGAAAACTGGCTATTAAAAGAAACCTCTTTCAACAGAAGCGGGGAGCATCTGGATTTGAACTAGAGACCTCTTGATCTGCAGTCAAATGCTCTACCACTGAGCTATACTCCCTTTCTTGATAGCATTTCTAGACTTTTCATTTTTTTTTCATTCCAAAAACAAGATATAATATGAAAACTGGCTATTAAAAGAAACCTCTATCAACAGACAGGGAGCATCTGGATTTGAACCAGAGACCTCTTGATCTGCAGTCAAATGCTCTACCACTGAGCTATACTCCCTTTCTTGATAGCATTTCTAGGCACGTCATTTTTTTTTCATTCCAAAAACAAGATATAATATGAAAACTGGCTATTAAAAAAAAACTCTTTCAACAGAAAGGGAGCATCTGGATTTGAACCAGAGACCTCTTGATCTGCAGTCAAATGCTCTACCACTGAGCTATACTCCCTTTATTGACAGCATTTCTAGACTCTTCATTTTTTTTTTAATTCCAAAAACAAGATATAATATAAAAACTGGATATTAAAAAAAAAACTCTTTCTACAGATAAGGAGCATCTGGATTTGAACCAGAGACCTCTTGATCTGCAGTCAAATGCTCTACCACTGAGCTATACTCCCTTTCTTGATAGCATGTGCTAGACTCTTCATTTTTTTTTCATTCCAAAAACAAGATATAATAATAAAACTGGCTATTAAAAGAAACCTCTTTCAACAGATAGGGAGCATCTGGATTTGAACCAGAGACCTCTTGATCTACAGTCAAATGCTCTACCACTGAGCTATACTCCCTTTCTTGATAGCATTTCTAGACTCTTCGTTTTTTTTTTCATTCCAAAAACAAGATATAATATGAAAACTGGCTATTAAAAAAAAACTCTTTCAACAGATAGGGAGCATCTGGATTTGAACCAGAGACCTCTTGATCTGCAGTCAAATGCTCTACCACTGAGCTATACTCCCTTTATTGACATCATTTCTAGACTCTTCATTTTTTTTTTAATTCCAAAAACAAGATATAATATGAAAACTGGCTATTAAAAGAAACCTCTTTCAACAGACGGGGAGCATCTGGATTTGAACTAGAGACCTCTTGATCTGCAGTCAAATGCTCTACCACTGAGCTATACTCCCTTTCTTGATAGCATTTCTAGACTCT
The DNA here is from genome assembly GCA_036172795.1 of Pelodytes ibericus. Taxonomy (NCBI): domain Eukaryota; kingdom Metazoa; phylum Chordata; class Amphibia; order Anura; family Pelodytidae; genus Pelodytes; species Pelodytes ibericus. The sequence goes on from CM069857.1 coordinate 42,787,235, forward strand.
TCGTTTTTTTTTTCATTCCAAAAACAAGATATAATATGAAAACTGGCTATTAAAAGAAACCTCTTTCAACAGACGGGGAGCATCTGGATTTGAACTAGAGACCTCTTGATCTGCAGTCAAATGCTCTACCACTGAGCTATACTCCCTTTCTTGATAGCATTTCTAGACTCTTCATTTTTTTTTCATTCTAAAAACAAGATATAATATGAAAACTGGCTATTAAAAGAAACCTCTATCAACAGACAGGGAGCATCTGGATTTGAACCAGAGACCTCTTGATCTGCAGTCAAATGCTCTACCACTGAGCTATACTCCCTTTCTTGATAGCATTTCTAGGCACGTCATTTTTTTTTCATTCCAAAAACAAGATATAATATGAAAACTGGCTATTAAAAAAAAACTCTTTCAACAGATAGGGAGCATATGGATTTGAACCAGAGACCTCTTGATCTGCAGTCAAATGCTCTACCACTGAGCTATACTCCCTTTCTTGATAGCATGTGCTAGACTCTTCATTTTTTTTTCATTCCAAAAAAAAGTTATAATATAAAAACTGGACATTAAAAGAAAATAGTTATTCACAGACAGGGTTTGAACCAGAGACCTCTTGATCTGCAGTCAAATGCTCTACCACTGAGCTATACTCCCTTTCTTGATAGCATTTCTAGGCTCTTCATTTTTTTTTCATTCCAAAAACAAGATATAATATGAAAACTGGCTATTAAAAAAAAACTCTTTCAACAGATAGGGAGCATCTGGATTTGAACCAGAGACCTCTTGATCTGCAGTCAAATGCTCTACCACTGAGCTATACTCCATTTATTGACAGCATTTCTAGACTCTTCATTTTTTTTTTAATTCCAAAAACAAGATATAATATAAAAACTGCTTATTAAAAAAAAACTCCTTCAACAGATAGGGAGCATCTGGATTTGAACCAGAGACCTCTTGATCTGCAGTCAAATGCTCTACCACTGAGCTATACTCCCTTTCTTGATAGCATGTGCTAGACTCTTCATTTTTTTTTTCATTCCAAAAAAAAGTTATAATATAAAAACTTGACATTAAAAGAAAATAGTTATTCACAGAGAGGGAGCATCTGGATTTGAACCAGAGACCTCTTGATCTGCAGTCAAATGCTCTACCACTGAGCTATACTCCCTTTCTTGAAAGCATTTCTAGACTCTTCATTTTTTATTTTATTCCAAAAACAAGATATAATAAGAAAACTGGCTATTAAAAGAAACCTCTTTTAACAGATAGGGAACATCTGGATTTGAACCAGAGACCTCTTGATCTGCAGTCAAATGCTCTACCACTGAGCTATACTCCCTTTCTTGATAGCAAATTCTGGACTCTTCATTTTTTTTTCATTCCAAAAACAAGATATAATAATAAAACTGGTTATTAAAAGAAACCTCTATCAACAGACAGGGAGAATCTGGACTTGAACCAGAGACCTCTTGATCTGCAGTCAAATGCTCTACCACTGAGCTATACTCCCTTTCTTGATAGCATTTCTAGGCACGTCATTTTTTTTTCATTCCAAAAACAAGATATAATATGAAAACTGGCTATTAAAAAAAAACTCTTTCAACAGATAGGGAACATCTGGATTTGAACCAGAGACCTCTTGATCTGCAGTCAAATGCTCTACCACTGAGCTATACTCCCTTTATTGACAGCATTTCTAGACTCTTCATTTTTTTTTTAATTCCAAAAACAAGATATAATATAAAAACTGGATATTAAAAAAAAAACTCTTTCTACAGATAAGGAGCATCTGGATTTGAACCAGAGACCTCTTGATCTGCAGTCAAATGCTCTACCACTGAGCTATACTCCCTTTCTTGATAGCATGTGCTAGACTCTTCATTTTTTTTTCATTCCAAAAACAAGATATAATAATAAAACTGGCTATTAAAAGAAACAACTTTCAACAGATAAGGAGCATCTGGATTTGAACCAGAGACCTCTTGATCTGCAGTCAAATGCTCTACCACTGAGCTATACTCCCTTTCTTGATAGCATTTCTAGACTCTTCGTTTTTTTTTTCATTCCAAAAACAAGATATAATATGAAAACTGGCTATTAAAAGAAACCTCTTTCAACAGAGAGGGAGCATCTGGATTTGAACCAGCGACCTCTTGATCTGCAGTCAAATGCTCTACCACTGAGCTATACTCCCTTTCTTGATAGCATTTCTAGACTCTTCATTTTTTTTTCATTCCAAAAACAAGATATAATATGAAAACTGGCTATTAAAAGAAACCTCTTTCAACAGACGGGGAGCATCTGGATTTGAACTAGAGACCTCTTGATCTGCAGTCAAATGCTCTACCACTGAGCTATACTCCCTTTCTTGGTAGCATTTCTAGACTCTTCGTTTTTTTTTTCATTCCAAAACCAAGATATAATATGAAAACTGGCTATTAAAAGAAACCTCTTTCAACAGACGGCGAGCATCTGGATTTGAACTAGAGACCTCTTGATCTGCAGTCAAATGCTCTACCACTGAGCTATACTCCCTTTCCTGATAGCATTTCTAGACTCTTCATTTTTTTTTCATTCCAAAAACAAGATATAATATGAAAACTGGCTATTAAAAGAAACCTCTATCAACAGACAGGGAGCATCTGGATTTGAACCAGAGACCTCTTGATCTGCAGTCAAATGCTCTACCACTGAGCTATACTCCCTTTCTTGATAGCATTTCTAGGCTCTTCATTTTTTTTTCATTCCAAAAACAAGATATAATATGAAAAATGGCTATTAAAAAAAAACTCTTTCAACAGATAGGGAGCATCTAGATTTGAACCAGAGACCTCTTGATCTGCAGTCAAATGCTCTACCACTGAGCTATACTCCCTTTCTTGATAGCATGTGCTAGACTCTTCATTTTTTTTTCATTCCAAAAAATAAGTTATAATATAAAAACTGGACATTAAAAGAAAAAAGTTATTCACAGACACGGAGCATCTGGATTTGAACCAGAGACCTCTTGATCTGCAGTCAAATGCTCTACCACTGAGCTATACTCCCTTTCTTGATAGCATTTCTAGACTCTTCGTTTTTTTTTTCATTCCAAAAACAAGATATAATATGAAAACTGGCTATTAAAAGAAACCTCTTTCAACAGAGGGTGAGCATCTGGATTTGAACTAGAGACCTCTTGATCTGCAGTCAAATGCTCTACCACTGAGCTATACTCCCTTTCTTGATAGCATTTCTAGACTCTTCGTTTTTTTTTTCATTCCAAAAACAAGATATAATATGAAAACTGGCTATTAAAAGAAACCTCTTTCAACAGAGGGTGAGCATCTGGATTTGAACTAGAGACCTCTTGATCTGCAGTCAAATGCTCTACCACTGAGCTATACTCCCTTTCCTGATAGCATTTCTAGACTCTTCATTTTTTTTTCATTCCAAAAACAAGATATAATATGAAAACTGGCTATTAAAAGAAACCTCTATCAACAGACATGGAGCATCTGGATTTGAACCAGAGACCTCTTGATCTGCAGTCAAATGCTCTACCACTGAGCTATACTCCCTTTCTTGACAGCATTTCTAGACTCTTCGTTTTTTTTTTTCATTCCAAAAACAAGATATAATATGAAAACTGGCTATTAAAAGAAACCTCTTTCAACAGACGGGGAGCATCTGGATTTGAACTAGAGACCTCTTGATCTGCAGTCAAATGCTCTACCACTGAGCTATACTCCCTTTCCTGATAGCATTTCTAGGCTCTTCATTTTTTTTTCATTCCAAAAACAAGATATAATATGAAAAATGGCTATTAAAAAAAAACTCTTTCAACAGATAGGGAGCATCTGGATTTGAACCAGAGACCTCTTGATCTGCAGTCAAATGCTCTACCACTGAGCTATACTCCCTTTCTTGATAGCATGTGCTAGACTCTTCATTTTTTTTTTCATTCCAAAAAAAAGTTATAATATAAAAACTGGACATTAAAAGAAAATAGTTATTCACAGACAGGGAGCATCTGGATTTGAACCAGAGACTTCTTGATCTGCAGTCAAATGCTCTACCACTGAGCTATACTCCCTTTCTTGATAGCATTTCTAGGCTCTTCATTTTTTTTTCATTCCAAAAACAAGATATAATATGAAAACTGGCTATTAAAAAAAAACTCTTTCAACAGATAGACGAGCATCTGGATTTGAACCAGAGACCTATTGATCTGCAGTCAAATGCTCTACCACTGAGCTATACTCCCTTTCTTGATAGCATTTCTAGACTCTTCGGTTTTTTTTTCATTCCAAAAACAAGATATAATATGAAAACTGGCTATTAAAAGAAACCTCTTTCAACAGACGGGGAGCATCTGGATTTGAACTAGAGACCTCTTGATCTGCAGTCAAATGCTCTACCACTGAGCTATACTCCCTTTCTTGATAGCATTTCTAGACTCTTCGTTTTTTTTTTTCATTCCAAAAACAAGATATAATATGAAAACTGGCTATTAAAAGAAACCTCTTTCAACAGACGGGGAGCATCTGGATTTGAACTAGAGACCTCTTGATCTGCAGTCAAATGCTCTACCACTGAGCTATACTCCCTTTCCTGATAGCATTTCTAGGCTCTTCATTTTTTTTTCATTCCAAAAACAAGATATAATATGAAAAATGGCTATTAAAAAAAAACTCTTTCAACAGATAGGGAGCATCTGGATTTGAACCAGAGACCTCTTGATCTGCAGTCAAATGCTCTACCACTGAGCTATACTCCCTTTCTTGATAGCATGTGCTAGACTCTTCATTTTTTTTTTCATTCCAAAAAAAAGTTATAATATAAAAACTGGACATTAAAAGAAAATAGTTATTCACAGACAGGGAGCATCTGGATTTGAACCAGAGACCTCTTGATCTGCAGTCAAATGCTCTACCACTGAGCTATACTCCCTTTCTTGATAGCATTTCTAGGCTCTTCATTTTTTTTTCATTCCAAAAACAAGATATAATATGAAAACTGGCTATTAAAAAAAAACTCTTTCAACAGATAGGGAGCATCTGGATTTGAACCAGAGACCTCTTGATCTGCAGTCAAATGCTCTACCACTGAGCTATACTCCCTTTATTGACAGCATTTCTAGACTCTTCATTTTTTTTTTAATTCCAAAAACAAGATATAATATGAAAACTGGCTATTAAAAGAAACCTCTTTCAACAGACGGGGAGCATCTGGATTTGAACTAGAGACCTCTTGATCTGCAGTCAAATGCTCTACCACTGAGCTATACTCCCTTTCTTGATAGCATGTGCTAGACTCTTCATTTTTTTTTCATTCCATAAAAAAGTTATAATATAAAAACTGGACATTAAAAGAAAATAGTTATTCACAGACAGGGAGCATCTGGATTTGAACCAGAGACCTCTTGAACTGCAGTCAAATGCTCTACCACTGAGCTATACTCCCTTTCTTGAAAGCATTTCTAGACTCTTCATTTTTTTTTCATTCCAAAAACAAGATATAATAATAAAACTGGCTATTAAAAGAAACCTCTATCAACAGACAGGGAGCATCTGGATTTGAACCAGAGACCTCTTGATCTGCAGTCAAATGCTCTACCACTGAGCTATACTCCCTTTCTTGATAGCCTTTCTAGGCACGTCATTTTTTTTTCATTCCAAAAACAAGATATAATATGAAAACTGGCTATTAAAAAAAAACTCTTTCAACAGATAGGGAGCATCTGGATTTGAACCAGAGACCTCTTGATCTGCAGTCAAATGCTCTACCACTGAGCTATACTCACTTTATTGACAGCATTTCTAGACTCTTCATTTTTTTTTTAATTCCAAAAACATGATATAATATAAAAACTGGATATTAAAAAAAAAACTCTTTCTAAAGAGAAGGAGCATCTGGATTTGAACCAGAGACCTCTTGATCTGCAGTCAAATGCTCTACCACTGAGCTATACTCCCTTTCTTGATAGCATGTGCTAGACTCTTCATTTTTTTTTCATTCCAAAAACAAGATATAATAATAAAACTGGCTATTAAAAGAAACGTCTTTCAACAGATAGGGAGCATCTGGATTTGAACCAGAGACCTCTTGATCTGCAGTCAAATGCTCTACCACTGAGCTATACTCCCTTTCTTGATAGCATTTCTAGGCTCTTCATTTTTTTTTCATTCCAAAAACAAGATATAATATGAAAACTGGCTATTAAAAAAAAACTCTTTCAACAGAGAGGGAGCATCTGGATTTGAACCAGAGACCTCTTGATCTGCAGTCAAATGCTCTACCACTGAGCTATACTCCCTTTCTTGATAGCATTTCTAGACTCTTCATTTTTTTTTCATTCCAAAAACAAGATATAATATGAAAACTGGCTATTAAAAGAAAACTCTTTCAACAGAGAGGGAGCATCTGGATTTGAACCAGAGACCTCTTGATCTGCAGTCAAATGCTCTACCACTGAGCTATACTCCCTTTCTTGATAGCATTTCTAGACTCTTCATTTTTTTTTCATTCCAAAAACAAGATATAATATGAAAACTGGCTATTAAAAGAAACCTCTATCAACAGACAGGGAGCATCTGGATTTGAACCAGAGACCTCTTGATCTGCAGTCAAATGCTCTACCACTGAGCTATACTCCCTTTCTTGACAGCATTTCTAGACTCTTCGTTTTTTTTTTTCATTCCAAAAACAAGATATAATATGAAAACTGGCTATTAAAAGAAACCTCTTTCAACAGACGGGGAGCATCTGGATTTGAACTAGAGACCTCTTGATCTGCAGTCAAATGCTCTACCACTGAGCTATACTCCCTTTCCTGATAGCATTTCTAGACTCTTCATTTTTTTTTCATTCCAAAAACAAGATATAATATGAAAACTGGCTATTAAAAGAAACCTCTATCAACAGACAGGGAGCATCTGGATTTGAACCAGAGACCTCTTGATCTGCAGTCAAATGCTCTACCACTGAGCTATACTCCCTTTCTTGACAGCATTTCTAGACTCTTCGTTTTTTTTTTTCATTCCAAAAACAAGATATAATATGAAAACTGGCTATTAAAAGAAACCTCTTTCAACAGACGGGGAGCATCTGGATTTGAACTAGAGACCTCTTGATCTGCAGTCAAATGCTCTACCACTGAGCTATACTCCCTTTCCTGATAGCATTTCTAGGCTCTTCATTTTTTTTTCATTCCAAAAACAAGATATAATATGAAAAATGGCTATTAAAAAAAAACTCTTTCAACAGATAGGGAGCATCTGGATTTGAACCAGAGACCTCTTGATCTGCAGTCAAATGCTCTACCACTGAGCTATACTCCCTTTCTTGATAGCATGTGCTAGACTCTTCATTTTTTTTTTCATTCCAAAAAAAAGTTATAATATAAAAACTGGACATTAAAAGAAAATAGTTATTCACAGACAGGGAGCATCTGGATTTGAACCAGAGACCTCTTGATCTGCAGTCAAATGCTCTACCACTGAGCTATACTCCCTTTCTTGATAGCATTTCTAGGCTCTTCATTTTTTTTTCATTCCAAAAACAAGATATAATATGAAAACTGGCTATTAAAAAAAAACTCTTTCAACAGATAGGGAGCATCTGGATTTGAACCAGAGACCTCTTGATCTGCAGTCAAATGCTCTACCACTGAGCTATACTCCCTTTCTTGATAGCATTTTTAGACTCTTCGTTTTTTTTTTCATTCCAAAAACAAGATATAATATGAAAACTGGCTATTAAAAGAAACCTCTTTCAACAGACGGGGAGCATCTGGATTTGAACTAGAGACCTCTTGATCTGCAGTCAAATGCTCTACCACTGAGCTATACTCCCTTTCCTGATAGCATTTCTAGACTCTTCATTTTTTTTTCATTCCAAAAACAAGATATAATATGAAAACTGGCTATTAAAAGAAACCTCTATCAACAGACAGGGAGCATCTGGATTTGAACCAGAGACCTCTTGATCTGCAGTCAAATGCTCTACCACTGAGCTATACTCCCTTTCTTGATAGCATTTCTAGACTCTTCGTTTTTTTTTTTCATTCCAAAAACAAGATATAATATGAAAACTGGCTATTAAAAGAAACCTCTTTCAACAGACGGGGAGCATCTGGATTTGAACTAGAGACCTTTTGATCTGCAGTCAAATGCTCTACCACTGAGCTATACTCCCTTTCCTGATAGCATTTCTAGGCTCTTCATTTTTTTTTCATTCCAAAAACAAGATATAATATGAAAAATGGCTATTAAAAAAAAAATCTTTCAACAGATAGGGAGCATCTGGATTTGAACCAGAGACCTCTTGATCTGCAGTCAAATGCTCTACCACTGAGCTATACTCCCTTTCTTGATAGCATGTGCTAGACTCTTCATTTTTTTTTTTCTTTTTTTTTTTTTTTTTTTTTTTTTTCCTTTTTTTTTTTTTTTCCCCTTTTACTTTATTATGCTTTCCAATATACAAAAAAATATACGACAAGAAATACAACAGTATATACATCATTCATATTCTAACACTCTTTATTTTGTATACCCTCGACTGATAGTTCGGTTCCCTTCTCCATCTATCAGCATGGGAAAGTACCTCTCATTCAGTCAATCCGTATGGGTCTTTTTCACCCTCTTTCCTATTGTAATCTGAGAATCTCGAGGTAGCCTTCCCCATCCTATGCCAGCATTCGTCTTTATTTTGCTAGGAGGGATAATTTTATCCTTTCAGTCATGGTGTATCGGGTAGATTATGCGTATTTTATACCATACATTCTTTACTTCTTTCACTACATCCTCCATTCATCTCTCCCATTGACGTCCCCACAGCGCTAGGGGAGCGAGCCCGAACCAAACGGACGGCCCCTTCTCAACCTTTGAGTTTCCATCAGTTATGCGGGGGGATTCCATCTTGCCCATGTTCTTAAGTATAGTTCCCTGGTTTTTTTATCCTTGTTGTAAAAATGTTTTTCAGCCCCAGCTTGCTTCGTTAGCTGGTTCTCGATTTCTAACCAAGTAGGTATGTCCTCTTTTCGCCAATATCTAGCGAGGCATAATTTTGTGGCCAATAGAATATTAATTAATAATACTTTCATGTGTTTGTCTCTGCCAGGAACGTCCATATGAAAAAGAAATATCTGTGGGGACATTTGAAAGGACAAACCAGTAATTTCGGTGCATTTTTCCTTCAGTTTTGTTTTTAGTTCTTCTAAAGCATCACATGCCCACCATATGTGTAGCTGAGAACCCTGCTCCTTACGACACCTCCAGCAGAGATCATCTGGTATTTGGTGGAATTTAAACAATCGTGTAGGTACCATATACCACCTATATACCAGTTTGATATATTGCTCCTGGAGGTTTGCGCAATGGGTAGCCCTTCTGGAGAAGCCCCATGCCGCATTCCATTTCCCAAGGGGCTCATCTATCATAAGATCCGTTTCCCATCGGAGCATTGCCCTTGGTTTGGTCTGCGGCTGGAGGTCCTCCAGAAAGGCCACTAATTTAGATATCAGTTTCTTTGGGGCGGAGGAGATATCACCAATAAAGTCTCCCCACACATCCTTGATGGGAATATCGGTATTTTTCAGCAAATGCTTAATTCTCAAATATGTGAAAAACTCTCCTGTTGGGAGTTCAAATTGCGCCTGTAGGTCTGGGAAATCCTGTAACTTAGCATTTCTAAACAGATCACCAACATATGCTATCCCGCTGCTGCCCCAGCGTGATAAGCCTATGTCCTGGATCATAGTCGTAATTATGTCTAATGGGGCATCCTGAGTAAGCATTTTCGGAGTTCCTATTGTTTTACGCAATCTATATACATTTTCTATAAGTGTTTTGACAATTTTGTTTTCATGCACCTGTTTTCTGAAGAGAGCTGGTTCCATCCACTGAAAAAGGAATGGGTCCATATCTCTCATTCCTACTTTCTCAATGTCTATCCATCCCATGTCCGACTGTTTTTTTACTTTCCATGCCAGTAAGTGTGCTAGCTGTGATGCATTCTGAAGTCTGATTAAATCAGGTAGGCCAAGGCCCCCGTTACCTAGGTTCCTTTTTAGTTCAGAGGTTGCTATCCTGGGCTTCTTAGTATTCCAGATAAATCTCAGGAATTCAGCCTCAAATTGCCTTAGAGTTTTTATTGGAACTCTATATGGAATGGCCCTCATCAAGTAGAGTATTTTCGGGATAATGTATGATTTGATGATATTTAATCGGCCTAACCAGGAGAATTCAAGTGTCTTCCAAGAGTTTAATATATTTTTAATTTCCATCAGAAGAGTAGAATAGTTAAGCGGGACGAGAGTTTCCAATGTATGTGTAATTTTTATACCTAAATAATCAATCGGGGTTATACTATTTTTACTTTGGCCTAATCCTTCCAATACTTCTCTTTGGGAGTGATCCAGGTAAAGTGGTATGATCTGGGTTTTTGATAGGTTTAATCGGTAATTTGAGAAATTGGAGAAACTATTTATTAAGTCTAGCATCGCAGGTATTGAGCGTTGTGGGGAAGATAGGGTTAACATTATATCGTCTGCGTATAACATAATGGTATGGATCCTATCCCCTATTTTGATTCCCTTGATTTCCTCCGTATTTCGGAATGCCGCTGCTAGTGGCTCGATGGAAAGCGCATATATTAATGGTGCCAATGGGCATCCTTGACGTGTCCCATTCCCTATCTCGAAGGGAGATGAACGTAGGGTTGAGCCTCCCACCCTGGCTTTAGGGCCAGAATAAAGAGCAAGTATCCTCTCCAAAAATGGCCCAGTCAAACCAAAGTTTCGGAGGGTACTCGACATATACTTCCAATTTACTCTATCAAATGCTTTCTCAGCATCTAATGCGAGAAGCACTGATGGAATTTTTTCACGTTGAATTACTTCTAGTATGCCGAGCAGCCTTCGAGTATTATCTTCACAAGATCTGGACGGAATAAAACCGACCTGGTCGGATGCAATCAATCCCTCAATAACCTGGTTCAGTCTCTGAGCCATAATTTTAGAGTATACCTTGATGTCCTGATTAATAAGGGAAATCGGGCGATAGTTGGTAACCTGGGTCGGATCCTTCCCAGTCTTTAGTATCGGAAGTATCAAGGCTTCCAGCATTTCATTTGGGAATGTTATGTCTTTATTGATACTATTATACAGTCTCTCCAGTATCGGGGAGATAACTGGATCCAATACCCTATAGAAAAGGGCTGTGAAGCCGTCCGGCCCAGGTGCCCTACCAGTCCTCATCTCATATATTGCATTTGAAATCTCCGACCGTGTGAAAGACTGATTTAAAGTTTCCAAGTCTTCCAGCGAGATTTTTGGTAAGCATAAATCATCCAAAAATTTTGACAGATCTAAATCTTCAATATGTCTGTTTGGAAGGTTATACAGGGATTCATAGTATGTACGGAATGCTTCAGCGATGTCTCTAGGTGATAGGCATACTTTGCCATTGTATACAATTTTTTTTATTCTATTACTTTGGTGCATTTGTTTTAATTTGTTTGTTAAATCTTTACCAACCTGATTATTACTGCAGTACCATCTTTGTTGTAATTTCGTTAAGGAATATTCAGCCTTTTCTCTGATTTTATCTGTTATTGCTTTTCTAATCTTACTTAGCTCTATATTCCTTTGAATCATGGGATTCTGCTTATTTTCTCTTTCCAATTTAGCAAGTGAGATATAAAGATCTACTAGTGGTTTTCCTTTCTGTTTCTTAATCCATGAGCCCTGTCGTATTAGATACCCTCGGAGGTAACATTTCATGGAGCACCACAGATTAAAATCTGTGGTGTCTCCTGTATCATTCTCCTTTAAGAAAAGTTCGGCATGAGACAGAAAATCAGCTTGTGCGGACTCAGTTATCAGGAGAGATTCATTCATTCTCCAAGCGTTTCTGGACCCATAGTCGGCATTCTGTACTATTTCCAAGAAGATAGGGGCATGGTCTGACCATGTGATGGGTCCAATCCGGGACCGGATACACCTGTCCAGGGTTGGGCCCAGCATAAAAAAGAAATCTATTCGAGAATAGGATGAGTGAACCGGTGAGTGATACGTGAAGTCTCTCTCATCCGGATTCTGAACTCTCCAAACATCATATAAATTACCATGGTTTAAGAGATTCGTAAATCTCTCGGCCTTTCTACCAAGTTCTTTATCGTATTTAGATTTTCTTATTGTCCGCCTATCTCGATCAATGTCAAGAATGCAATTCATATCTCCTCCGATAACAATTAGTCCCTTAGCCACTTCATCCACTCTCTTTAGAGCTGACTTAATGAACGGCCCCAATTTATCTGATGGAGCGTAGAGATTAATGAATGTGTAAAGAATATCATTGATTTGACAAATCAATATCAATCTACGTCCCTCTTTATCAGATTCATGGAAGATGTAGTCAAATTTGTTATGTTTGGCAATTATTATGGCTACCCCGCGTTTTTTTCTATCCGTTAAGGAAGCCTGATAAACATATGGGTATCGTTTATACTTCCAATATGTATTCTGGTCTTTTACCCAATGTGATTCTTGGATGAAAGCGACATCTATTTTTTCTTTTATCAAGAGATCATAGAGATATGCCCTTTTATGGGGTGAATTGAGTCCCCGCGCATTTATAGAGACTACTTTAAGTGACATCATTTGAAAATCTTTGGTATCCAGGGATCCACCCCTCGGAACAGTGCACCACCCCCCAACCGCCGCGAGCGTCAAAGAGAGAAACCTCATTCACACACCACATCCATTCATTCATCCCTTTAAATATACCTGTAGGGATATCCCCCAGGTATGTAAGGAATCCATTTCCCTTATCCATCTGGGAAATTTTGTGAGGAGCACCTACGAGCTTTCTTCTGTCCTCCTCCTTCCAAACCGTTCCTCCCTCCCCCTCCTTGTTTATTATCTAGTAAGCGGACTGCTTAAATGAATAAACAATCAGTACCAATGGGGAAGGTCTTCCAACCGAGTTTTTTCCTTTCCTCTTCCCCCCCTTTTTCCTTCCCCTCCCTCTCTTTCTCTTTTTCCTCCCCCTCTCTTGGCTTCTCAGTCCCGCTGTAGTTACCAGCTGTGGACCCTCTCCCCATATTGTAAAGTTCTTTCAGTTTCCCTATATGTTATGTCTAGTTCGAGCCATAATGCTACCGACTGATGATGAGAAACTGTGACATTCTCATATCCATCTTCAATAGCTATATCCTCAGTGGTAGCGGAAACAAAACCCAATCCAGGAACAGGGGGAATAGGGAAGAGAGGAAAAAAAAAAAAAAAAAAAAAAAAAAAAAAAACACAACTCTCCCTGTCTTCCTCCGTTTATACCATTCCTCTTAACTTTAGATGTCTCTACAATGTTTACACAGACCTGTAAATTGTGGCTTAGACAATGGAGACAAGGAGGGTTGAACTGATTTCTCCTCAATCTTTAACTCTCAATATTCTTCCAATTTTTTCCTCCTTCCTCCCTCCCCCTTAATGTGAAAAGAGAAAAAAACAAAACTAAACAAAGCAAAAAAAAAAAAAAAAAAAAAAGAAAAAAAAAAAAAAAAAAAAAAAAAAAAAAACTATTTAAATAGTGTATATTTAGTGGTTATTTAGTGGTTTTCATAATTCAATTCTTAAAGATTGGGGGTATAAAGTGCCCTCGATGGGGATGCGGGGTGTGCGTGATATGCATTTATTAAGTTTCCCCATTTTATCCCAAGGGGAGAGAGAGAGACAAAGAAAAAAAAAAAAAAAAAACTTTTTTACATATATAATTAGGGGGAGAACCCTCTTTTCTCCTTAGTTTTTGGCTATGATTGTTTACTACCAGTACTGGAGATATAGTTAATGGACGAGAAAGTGTGTTACATTTAGTGATGTGTATGTCATGTTTTTACGTTTCTATTTTCATCAATTTAAATATCTTTAAGTATAAGGTTTTAGAGTTATGGGAGCCAATGCATAGATTGTGACTTTAATTAATTTCCCCCTTTTAATCTCAAAAAAAAAAAAAAAAAGAAAGAAAAAAAAAAATAAAAAAAAAAAATCATAAGTTAGTGCAATCAGTCATTTTCTCATTACTTAATTTCAATATGTGCCTCATAGTGAGGTTATACCTGATACAGAGTGAATCTATTTACTTAAATATCCTATGGTCCATGATTGTGTATCTATTTTCTTATCTTCAAATATCTGTACATGACGTGCGCTAGCCTATAAATTGTAATTTACACCGTGGATATCACTATAATTTTTAAGTGTTAATATTCTATTCCTTCGTTCCCTTCTTCTGTTTTTTCCTTCCTCCCCCAGCTCTGAATACACCTACAAATCAGACAATCTATTTAATTAAGGTGTATAGTCCGTGGGTTCCCTATTTCAATTCTTTAAAATTTTATATAAATTATATAAAGTGTCATAAGTGCTTCAGTGGGCGTGCAAAGTGTACATGATGTGCGTTTATTGAGTTTCCCCATTCTTACCCACGGGAAAAAAAAAAAAAAAATATATAAAAAAAAAAAAAAAAAAATCAAGATTATATAATTCTCTACGCCTCCTCAGTCAGTGATATCATTACTAGTTGTCCTAAGCTCTCAGACTGAGATCCTGACAATATAAAATCACAACAGATCTTAAACTTAGAAGAAGCATATACTCCCCCCCTCCCCCCACCACACAAAGGAGAACAGAAAATTAGTGCATATACAGATATATAGTCCATGTCTGTTTTCTTGAGGGACTTTATCAGAGTAATACTATAATCTTCAATATGGGGCCTCTACTGCCACGGGTTCTGGTTCAGGGTCGCAATCATCTCCATTAATATAGCTCAGTAATCAAGTGTTCCGATTTCATGCGTATAAACATTTTCCATGTGGGATGGTCTTACATTCCTCCGGTGGAATATCAGTCAGGGGGTTGAGGGAGTTTTTATTTTCACTATATCAGCCTCCAATTATCCATCATTATCCTTAACTGATCTGGATCAGAGAAGTTTAATTTCTCACCTTCCCTAATCACTCTGAGACTTGCAGGGTAACCCCAGTTATATATAATATTGTTGTTTCTCAGACGTTGGGTTAATTCCGTGAATTTTCTCCTGAATCCTCTAGTTGCAGGGGAGAGGTCCGCAAATGTTTTAAGATCAACAAATTTTACATTTTTTGCAGGATTCTTCCTCATCTCTCTCACCAGCATTTCTTTAACCCTGAAGCTTTGGAAGCAGATAATGATATCTCTGCTTTCGTTGGTTAATTGAAGGTTAGGCGGTATGGGGAGTCTGTGAGCTCTCTCTATAGGGACCGGGCCATATATTTTTGGATCTAAATAGGTAGAGAGTAACTCTAAGACATATTGGTGGATGTCTGTAATGACTTCTGGGACTCCCCTGATTTTTAAATTTTGCCTCCTTGAGCGGTCCTCTATATCACTTATCTTTAAGTTCATTCTCGTGATCTCAGTCTTCAGAGAGGAGTTATAGGTCTGAAGGTCACTGACTTTTTGCTGTAATAAAATAATCTCATTGGACTGTGAGAGGATAGTCGTTTTTAATTGCAACATTTCCTCCTTATAATCAGTCAAGTTTCGGTCCAGATCTCCTCTTATCCTCTGATAGAGGGTTTCTAAAGCAGTGGTAAGATCTGCTTGGGAGATATAATTAGCTGTATCAGAGGTGCTGCTTTCATTACTTTGATGAGCAGCTGATCTTTCACACAGGGTGGGCCGCTCTGCTTGGCTGCAGGGAGAATAAAAGGAGCTTAATGGGAGTGTTTTATTAGCTTTCCCTGCATTCTTGCTTTTCTCAGATTTTTCCTCCTTATCAGCTCTATTAAATCTATCTATCTTGGGAGCCATTTATAAAGATGATTTGTTGGATAGTGGGAGGTAACACAGGGGCGTAATCAGATTCAGTCTTATTGTAGAGTATCTGGACTATATATCCCCTGAAGCTTTTACTTCTGAGTATAGAGTGAGTTGTTTATCTGCAATTATCTACTGTGATTTATGGACGTGTTAAGGCAGATAAGCAAACTTCAGGTTCAGGGATGTTGATTTTATGCAACTTTTAGAGTCATGAGGAAGAGTGTTAAATCTGCTTCTTCTAATGGCCCGTACTATATAATATGCAGGTTAGTTAAATGTTATACAGTATTTACAGTCCAAATAGAAGGAAGAGTATTTACAGTCCAGATAAAAGAGTATTGAGTCACTTATCTGAAATTTCTCTGGTATATCCCGTTCCTGTGTCCTGAGAGCAGCAGAGCATAGCAGTTTTCGTCACTTCTGACAAGTACCCTCCCTCACAGCGTGTTCCACCAGCTGCAATGCTTCATTAGTCAGTTGTTTGCATGATTCAGCTCTATTGCGGATTTCTGTCTATACGCTCTCCGTGATACTGATACAGCAAACAGGAAGATTCCAGTCTGCACGCTCTGTTTCCTCTGGTCAGAGTTAATTCTTGGGTCTCCTGAGGGGAACGCCGGAACGCCAAAGTTTACAGCTACTGCAATTACTGCATCGGCTGGCCGTTCTCTCACTCTCTCGCTCGTAGGTGCTCCTCCCACTCACATTGACGCAGCTACGTCCTCATTCCTCTAGCTGACAATAATCACCCACAGGCAGAACTTTTGAGAGTGATCTTCATTTTTTTTTTTTCATTCCAAAAAAAAGTTATAATATAAAAACTGGACATTAAAAGAAAATAGTTATTCACAGACAGGGAGCATCTGGATTTGAACCAGAGACCTCTTGATCTGCAGTCAAATGCTCTACCACTGAGCTATACTCCCTTTCTTGATAGCATTTCTAGGCTCTTCATTTTTTTTTCATTCCAAAAACAAGATATAATATGAAAACTGGCTATTAAAAAAAAACTCTTTCAAAAGATAGGGAGCATCTGGATTTGAACCAGAGACCTCTTGATCTGCAGTCAAATGCTCTACCACTGAGCTATACTCCCTTTATTGACAGCATTTCTAGACTCTTCATTTTTTTTTTAATTCCAAAAACAAGATATAATATAAAAACTGGATATTAAAAAAAAAACTCTTTCTACAGATAAGGAGCATCTGGATTTGAACCAGAGACCTCTTGATCTGCAGTCAAATGCTCTACCACTGAGCTATACTCCCTTTCTTGATAGCACATTCTGGACTCTTCATTTTTTTTTCATTCCAAAAACAAGATATAATAATAAAACTGGCTATTAAAAGAAACCTCTATCAACAGACAGGGAGCATCTGGATTTGAACCAGAGACCTCTTGATCTGCAGTCAAATGCTCTACCACTGAGCTATACTCCCTTTCTTGAAAGCATTTCTAGACTCTTCATTTTTTTTTTTATTCCAAAAACAAGATATAATAAGAAAACTGGCTATTAAAAGAAACCTCTTTCAACAGATAGGGAACATCTGGATTTGAACCAGAGACCTCTTGATCTGCAGTCAAATGCTCTACCACGAGCTATACTCCCTTTCTTGATAGCATGTGCTAGACTCTTCATTTTTTTTTCATTCCATAAAAAAGTTATAATATAAAAACTGGACATTAAAAGAAAATAGTTATTCACAGACAGGGAGCATCGGGATTTGAACCAGAGACCTCTTGAACTGCAGTCAAATGCTCTACCACTGAGCTATACTCCCTTTCTTGATAGCATTTCTAGGCACGTCATTTTTTTTTCATTCCAAAAACAAGATATAATATGAAAACTGGCTATTAAAAAAAAACTCTTTCAACAGATAGGGAGCATCTGGATTTGAACCAGAGACCTCTTGATCTGCAGTCAAATGCTCTACCACTGAGCTATACTCCCTTTATTGACAGCATTTCTAGACTCTTCATTTTTTTTTTAATTCCAAAAACATGATATAATATAAAAACTGGATATTAAAAAAAAAACTCTTTCTAAAGAGAAGGAGCATCTGGATTTGAACCAGAGACCTCTTGATCTGCAGTCAAATGCTCTACCACTGAGCTATACTCCCTTTCTTGATAGCATGTGCTAGACTCTTCATTTTTTTTTCATTCCAAAAACAAGATATAATAATAAAACTGGCTATTAAAAGAAACGTCTTTCAACAGATAGGGAGCATCTGGATTTGAACCAGAGACCTCTTGATCTGCAGTCAAATGCTCTACCACTGAGCTATACTCCTTTTCTTGATAGCATTTCTAGGCTCTTCATTTTTTTTTCATTCCAAAAACAAGATATAATATGAAAACTGGCTATTAAAAAAAAACTCTTTCAACAGAGAGGGAGCATCTGGATTTGAACCAGAGACCTCTTGATCTGCAGTCAAATGCTCTACCACTGAGCTATACTCCCTTTCTTGATAGCATTTCTAGACTCTTCATTTTTTTTTCATTCCAAAAACAAGATATAATATGAAAACTGGCTATTAAAAGAAAACTCTTTCAACAGAGAGGGAGCATCTGGATTTGAACCAGAGACCTCTTGATCTGCAGTCAAATGCTCTACCACTGAGCTATACTCCCTTTCTTGATAGCATTTCTAGGCTCTTCATTTTTTTTTCATTCCAAAAACAAGATATAATATGAAAACTGGCTATTAAAAAAAAACTCTTTCAACAGAGAGGGAGCATCTGGATTTAAACCAGAAACCTCTTGATCTGCAGTCAAATGCTCTACCACTGAGCTATACTCCCTTTCTTGATAGCATTTCTAGACTCTTCATTTTTTTTTCATTCCAAAAACAAGATATAATATGAAAACTGGCTATTAAAAGAAAACTCTTTCAACAGAGAGGGAGCATCTGGATTTGAACCAGAGACCTCTTGATCTGCAGTCAAATGCTCTACCACTGAGCTATACTCCCTTTCTTGATAGCATTTCTAGGCTCTTCATTTTTTTTTCATTCCAAAAACAAGATATAATATGAAAACTGGCTATTAAAAAAAAACTCTTTCAACAGAGAGGGAGCATCTGGATTTGAACCAGAGACCTCTTGATCTGCAGTAAAATGCTCTACCACTGAGCTATACTCCCTTTCTTGATATCATTTCTAGACTCTTCATTTTTTTTTCATTCCAAAAACAAGATATAATATGAAAACTGGCTATTAAAAGAAAACTCTTTCAACAGAGAGGGAGCATCTGGATTTGAACCAGAGACCTCTTGATCTGCAGTCAAATGCTCTACCACTGAGCTATACTCCCTTTCTTGATAGCATTTCTAGACTCTTCATTTTTTTTTCATTCCAAAAACAAGATATAATATGAAAACTGGCTATTAAAAGAAACCTCTTTCAACAGACGGGGAGCATCTGGATTTGAACTAGAGACCTCTTGATCTGCAGTCAAACGCTCTACCACTGAGCTATACTCCCTTTCTTGATAGCATTTCTAGACTCTTCGTTTTTTTTTTCATTCCAAAAACAAGATATAATATGAAAACTGGCTATTAAAAGAAACCTCTTTCAACAGACGGGGAGCATCTGGATTTGAACTAGAGACCTCTTGATCTGCAGTCAAATGCTCTACCACTGAGCTATACTCCCTTTCCTGATAGCATTTCTAGGCTCTTCATTTTTTTTTCATTCCAAAAACAAGATATAATATGAAAAATGGCTATTAAAAAAAAACTCTTTCAACAGATAGGGAGCATCTGGATTTGAACCAGAGACCTCTTGATCTGCAGTCAAATGCTCTACCACTGAGCTATACTCCCTTTCTTGACAGCATTTCTAGACTCTTCGTTTTTTTTTTTCATTCCAAAAACAAGATATAATATGAAAACTGGCTATTAAAAGAAACCTCTTTCAACAGACGGGGAGCATCTGGATTTGAACTAGAGACCTCTTGATCTGCAGTCAAATGCTCTACCACTGAGCTATACTCCCTTTCCTGATAGCATTTCTAGGCTCTTCATTTTTTTTTCATTCCAAAAACAAGATATAATATGAAAAATGGCTATTAAAAAAAAACTCTTTCAACAGATAGGGAGCATCTGGATTTGAACCAGAGACCTCTTGATCTGCAGTCAAATGCTCTACCACTGAGCTATACTCCCTTTCTTGATAGCATGTGCTAGACTCTTCATTTTTTTTTTAATTCCAAAAAAAAGTTATAATATAAAAACTGGACATTAAAAGAAAATAGTTATTCACAGACAGGGAGCATCTGGATTTGAACCAGAGACCTCTTGATCTGCAGTCAAATGCTCTACCACTGAGCTATACTCCCTTTCTTGATAGCATTTCTAGGCTCTTCATTTTTTTTTCGTTCCAAAAACAAGATATAATATGAAAACTGGCTATTAAAAAAAAACTCTTTCAACAGATAGGGAGCATCTGGATTTGAACCAGAGACCTCTTGATCTGCAGTCAAATGCTCTACCACTGAGCTATACTCCCTTTCTTGATAGCATTTTTAGACTCTTCGTTTTTTTTTTCATTCCAAAAACAAGATATAATATGAAAACTGGCTATTAAAAGAAACCTCTTTCAACAGACGGGGAGCATCTGGATTTGAACTAGAGACCTCTTGATCTGCAGTCAAATGCTCTACCACTGAGCTATACTCCCTTTCCTGATAGCATTTCTAGACTCTTCATTTTTTTTTCATTCCAAAAACAAGATATAATATGAAAACTGGCTATTAAAAGAAACCTCTATCAACAGACAGGGAGCATCTGGATTTGAACCAGAGACCTCTTGATCTGCAGTCAAATGCTCTACCACTGAGCTATACTCCCTTTCTTGATAGCATTTCTAGACTCTTCGTTTTTTTTTTTCATTCCAAAAACAAGATATAATATGAAAACTGGCTATTAAAAGAAACCTCTTTCAACAGACGGGGAGCATCTGGATTTGAACTAGAGACCTCTTGATCTGCAGTCAAATGCTCTACCACTGAGCTATACTCCCTTTCTTGATAGCATTTCTAGATTCTTCGTTTTTTTTTTTCATTCCAAAAACAAGATATAATATGAAAAATGGCTATTAAAAAAAAAATCTTTCAACTGATAGGGAGCATCTGGATTTGAACCAGAGACCTCTTGATCTGCAGTCAAATGCTCTACCACTGAGCTATACTCCCTTTATTGACAGCATTTCTAGACTCTTCATTTTTTTTTTAATTCCAAAAACATGATATAATATAAAAACTGGATATTAAAAAAAAAACTCTTTCTAAAGAGAAGGAGCATCTGGATTTGAACCAGAGACCTCTTGATCTGCAGTCAAATGCTCTACCACTGAGCTATACTCCCTTTCTTGATAGCATGTGCTAGACTCTTCATTTTTTTTTCATTCCAAAAACAAGATATAATAATAAAACTGGCTATTAAAAGAAACGTCTTTCAACAGATAGGGAGCATCTGGATTTGAACCAGAGACCTCTTGATCTGCAGTCAAATGCTCTACCACTGAGCTATACTCCTTTTCTTGATAGCATTTCTAGGCTCTTCATTTTTTTTTCATTCCAAAAACAAGATATAATATGAAAACTGGCTATTAAAAAAAAACTCTTTCAACAGAGAGGGAGCATCTGGATTTGAACCAGAGACCTCTTGATCTGCAGTCAAATGCTCTACCACTTAGCTATACTCCCTTTCTTGATAGCATTTCTAGACTCTTCATTTTTTTTTCATTCCAAAAACAAGATATAATATGAAAACTGGCTATTAAAAGAAAACTCTTTCAACAGAGAGGGAGCATCTGGATTTGAACCAGAGACCTCTTGATCTGCAGTCAAATGCTCTACCACTGAGCTATACTCCCTTTCTTGATAGCATTTCTAGGCTCTTCATTTTTTTTTCATTCCAAAAACAAGATATAATATGAAAACTGGCTATTAAAAAAAAACTCTTTCAACAGAGAGGGAGCATCTGGATTTAAACCAGAAACCTCTTGATCTGCAGTCAAATGCTCTACCACTGAGCTATACTCCCTTTCTTGATAGCATTTCTAGACTCTTCATTTTTTTTTCATTCCAAAAACAAGATATAATATGAAAACTGGCTATTAAAAGAAAACTCTTTCAACAGAGAGGGAGCATCTGGATTTGAACCAGAGACCTCTTGATCTGCAGTCAAATGCTCTACCACTGAGCTATACTCCCTTTCTTGATAGCATTTCTAGGCTCTTCATTTTTTTTTCATTCCAAAAACAAGATATAATATGAAAACTGGCTATTAAAAAAAAACTCTTTCAACAGAGAGGGAGCATCTGGATTTGAACCAGAGACCTCTAGATCTGCAGTCAAATGCTCTACCACTGAGCTATACTCCCTTTCTTGATAGCATTTCTAGACTCTTCATTTTTTTTTCATTCCAAAAACAAGATATAATATGAAAACTGGCTATTAAAAGAAAACTCTTTCAACAGAGAGGGAGCATCTGGATTTGAACCAGAGACCTCTTGATCTGCAGTCAAATGCTCTACCACTGAGCTATACTCCCTTTCTTGATAGCATTTCTAGACTCTTCATTTTTTTTTCATTCCAAAAACAAGATATAATATGAAAACTGGCTATTAAAAGAAACCTCTTTCAACAGACGGGGAGCATCTGGATTTGAACTAGAGACCTCTTGATCTGCAGTCAAACGCTCTACCACTGAGCTATACTCCCTTTCTTGATAGCATTTCTAGACTCTTCGTTTTTTTTTTCATTCCAAAAACAAGATATAATATGAAAACTGGCTATTAAAAGAAACCTCTTTCAACAGACGGGGAGCATCTGGATTTGAACTAGAGACCTCTTGATCTGCAGTCAAATGCTCTACCACTGAGCTATACTCCCTTTCCTGATAGCATTTCTAGGCTCTTCATTTTTTTTTCATTCCAAAAACAAGATATAATATGAAAAATGGCTATTAAAAAAAAACTCTTTCAACAGATAGGGAGCATCTGGATTTGAACCAGAGACCTCTTGATCTGCAGTCAAATGCTCTACCACTGAGCTATACTCCCTTTCTTGACAGCATTTCTAGACTCTTCGTTTTTTTTTTTCATTCCAAAAACAAGATATAATATGAAAACTGGCTATTAAAAGAAACCTCTTTCAACAGACGGGGAGCATCTGGATTTGAACTAGAGACCTCTTGATCTGCAGTCAAATGCTCTACCACTGAGCTATACTCCCTTTCCTGATAGCATTTCTAGGCTCTTCATTTTTTTTTCATTCCAAAAACAAGATATAATATGAAAAATGGCTATTAAAAAAAAACTCTTTCAACAGATAGGGAGCATCTGGATTTGAACCAGAGACCTCTTGATCTGCAGTCAAATGCTCTACCACTGAGCTATACTCCCTTTCTTGATAGCATGTGCTAGACTCTTCATTTTTTTTTTAATTCCAAAAAAAAGTTATAATATAAAAACTGGACATTAAAAGAAAATAGTTATTCACAGACAGGGAGCATCTGGATTTGAACCAGAGACCTCTTGATCTGCAGTCAAATGCTCTACCACTGAGCTATACTCCCTTTCTTGATAGCATTTCTAGGCTCTTCATTTTTTTTTCGTTCCAAAAACAAGATATAATATGAAAACTGGCTATTAAAAAAAAACTCTTTCAACAGATAGGGAGCATCTGGATTTGAACCAGAGACCTCTTGATCTGCAGTCAAATGCTCTACCACTGAGCTATACTCCCTTTCTTGATAGCATTTTTAGACTCTTCGTTTTTTTTTTCATTCCAAAAACAAGATATAATATGAAAACTGGCTATTAAAAGAAACCTCTTTCAACAGACGGGGAGCATCTGGATTTGAACTAGAGACCTCTTGATCTGCAGTCAAATGCTCTACCACTGAGCTATACTCCCTTTCCTGATAGCATTTCTAGACTCTTCATTTTTTTTTCATTCCAAAAACAAGATATAATATGAAAACTGGCTATTAAAAGAAACCTCTATCAACAGACAGGGAGCATCTGGATTTGAACCAGAGACCTCTTGATCTGCAGTCAAATGCTCTACCACTGAGCTATACTCCCTTTCTTGATAGCATTTCTAGACTCTTCGTTTTTTTTTTTCATTCCAAAAACAAGATATAATATGAAAACTGGCTATTAAAAGAAACCTCTTTCAACAGACGGGGAGCATCTGGATTTGAACTAGAGACCTCTTGATCTGCAGTCAAATGCTCTACCACTGAGCTATACTCCCTTTCTTGATAGCATTTCTAGACTCTTCGTTTTTTTTTTTCATTCCAAAAACAAGATATAATATGAAAAATGGCTATTAAAAAAAAAATCTTTCAACAGATAGGGAGCATCTGGATTTGAACCAGAGACCTCTTGATCTGCAGTCAAATGCTCTACCACTGAGCTATACTCCCTTTCTTGATAGCATGTGCTAGACTCTTCATTTTTTTTTTCATTCCAAAAAAAAGTTATAATATAAAAACTGGACATTAAAAGAAAATAGTTATTCACAGACAGGGAGCATCTGGATTTGAACCAGAGACCTCTTGATCTGCAGTCAAATGCTCTACCACTGAGCTATACTCCCTTTCTTGATAGCATTTCTAGGCTCTTCATTTTTTTTTCATTCCAAAAACAAGATATAATATGAAAACTGGCTATTAAAAAAAAACTCTTTCAACAGATAGGGAGCATCTGGATTTGAACCAGAGACCTCTTGATCTGCAGTCAAATGCTCTACCACTGAGCTATACTCCCTTTATTGACAGCATTTCTAGACTCTTCATTTTTTTTTTAATTCCAAAAACAAGATATAATATGAAAACTGGCTATTAAAAGAAACCTCTTTCAACAGACGGGGAGCATCTGGATTTGAACTAGAGACCTCTTGATCTGCAGTCAAATGCTCTACCACTGAGCTATACTCCCTTTCTTGATAGCATTTCTAGACTCTTCGTTTTTTTTTTCATTCCAAAAACAAGATATAATATGAAAACTGGCTATTAAAAGAAACCTCTTTCAACAGACGGGGAGCATCTGGATTTGAACTAGAGACCTCTTGATCTGCAGTCAAATGCTCTACCACTGAGCTATACTCCCTTTCCTGATAGCATTTCTAGACTCTTCATTTTTTTTTCATTCCAAAAACAAGATATAATATGAAAACTGGCTATTAAAAGAAACCTCTATCAACAGACAGGGAGCATCTGGATTTGAACCAGAGACCTCTTGATCTGCAGTCAAATGCTCTACCACTGAGCTATACTCCCTTTCTTGATAGCATTTCTAGGCACGTCATTTTTTTTTCATTCCAAAAACAAGATATAATATGAAAACTGGCTATTAAAAAAAAACTCTTTCAACAGATAGGGAGCATCTGGATTTGAACCAGAGACCTCTTGATCTGCAGTCAAATGCTCTACCACTGAGCTATACTCCCTTTATTGACAGCATTTCTAGACTCTTCATTTTTTTTTTAATTCCAAAAACAAGATATAATATAAAAACTGGATATTAAAAAAAAAACTCTTTCTACAGATAAGGAGCATCTGGATTTGAACCAGAGACCTCTTGATCTGCAGTCAAATGCTCTACCACTGAGCTATACTCCCTTTCTTGATAGCATGTGCTAGACTCTTCATTTTTTTTTCATTCCAAAAACAAGATATAATAATAAAACTGGCTATTAAAAGAAACGTCTTTCAACAGATAGGGAGCATCTGGATTTGAACCAGAGACCTCTTGATCTGCAGTCAAATGCTCTACCACTGAGCTATACTCCCTTTCTTGATAGCATTTCTAGGCTCTTCATTTTTTTTTCATTCCAAAAACAAGATATA
Source organism: Pelodytes ibericus (assembly GCA_036172795.1). Taxonomy (NCBI): domain Eukaryota; kingdom Metazoa; phylum Chordata; class Amphibia; order Anura; family Pelodytidae; genus Pelodytes; species Pelodytes ibericus. The sequence goes on from CM069857.1 coordinate 42,812,937, forward strand.
ATATGAAAACTGGCTATTAAAAAAAAACTCTTTCAACAGATAGGGAGCATCTGGATTTGAACCAGAGACCTCTTGATCTGCAGTCAAATGCTCTACCACTGAGCTATACTCCCTTTCTTTATAGCATTTCTAGGCTCTTCATTTTTTTTTTCATTCCAAAAACAAGATATAATATGAAAACTGGCTATTAAAAAAAAAACTCTTTCAACAGACAGGGAGCATCTGGATTTGAACCAGAGACCTCTTGTTCTGCAGTCAAATGCTCTACCACTGAGCTATACTCCCTTTCTTGATAGCATGTGCTAGACTCTTCATTTTTTTTTCATTCCAAAAAAAAGTTATAATATAAAAACTGGACATTAAAAGAAAATAGTTATTCACAGACAGGAAACATCTGGATTTGAACCAGAGACCTCTTGATCTGCAGTCAAATGCTCTACCACTGAGCTATACTCCCTTTCTTGATAGCATTTCTAGGCTCTTCATTTTTTTTTCATTCCAAAAACAAGATATAATATGAAAACTGGCTATTAAAAGAAACCTCTTTCAACAGACGGGGAGCATCTGGATTTGAACTAGAGACCTCTTGATCTGCAGTCAAATGCTCTACCACTGAGCTATACTCCCTTTCCTGATAGCATTTCTAGACTCTTCATTTTTTTTTCATTCCAAAAACAAGATATAATATGAAAACTGGCTATTAAAAGAAACCTCTATCAACAGACAGGGAGCATCTGGATTTGAACCAGAGACCTCTTGATCTGCAGTCAAATGCTCTACCACTGAGCTATACTCCCTTTCTTGACAACATTTCTAGGCTCTTCATTTTTTTTTCATTCCAAAAACAAGATATAATATGAAAAATGGCTATTAAAAAAAAACTCTTTCAACAGATAGGGAGCATCTGGATTTGAACCAGAGACCTCTTGATCTGCAGTCAAATGCTCTACCACTGAGCTATACTCCCTTTCTTGATAGCATGTGCTAGACTCTTCATTTTTTTTTCATTCCAAAAAAAAGTTATAATAGAAAAACTGGACATTAAAAGAAAAAAGTTATTCACAGACAGGGAGCATCTGGATTTGAACCAGAGACCTCTTGATCTGCAGTCAAATGCTCTACCACTGAGCTATACTCCCTTTCTTGACAGCATTCCAAAAAAAAGTTATAATATAAAAACTGGACATTAAAAGAAAATAGTTATTCACAGACAGGGAGCATCTGGATTTGAACCAGAGACCTCTTGATCTGCAGTCAAATGCTCTACCACTGAGCTATACTCCCTTTCTTGAAAGCATTTCTAGACTCTTCATTTTTTTTTTTATTCCAAAAACAAGATATAATAAGAAAACTGGCTATTAAAAGAAACCTCTTTCAACAGATAGGGAACATCTGGATTTGAACCAGAGACCTCTTGATCTGCAGTCAAATGCTCTAACACTGAGCTATACTCCCTTTCTTGATAGCACATTCTGGACTCTTCATTTTTTTTTCATTCCAAAAACAAGATATAATAATAAAACTGGCTATTAAAAGAAACCTCTATCAACAGACAGGGAGCATCTGGATTTGAACCAGAGACCTCTTGATCTGCAGTCAAATGCTCTACCACTGAGCTATACTCCCTTTCTTGATAGCATTTCTAGGCACGTCATTTTTTTTTCATTCCAAAAACAAGATATAATATGAAAACTGGCTATTAAAAAAAAACTCTTTCAACAGATAGGGAGCATCTGGATTTGAACCAGAGACCTCTTGATCTGCAGTCAAATGCTCTACCACTGAGCTATACTCCCTTTCTTGATAGCATTTCTAGGCTCTTCATTTTTTTTTCATTCCAAAAACAAGATATAATATGAAAACTGGCTATTAAAAAAAAACTCTTTCAACAGATAGGGAGCATCTGGATTTGAACCAGAGACCTCTTGATCTGCAGTCAAATGCTCTACCACTGAGCTATACTCCCTTTATTGACAGCATTTCCAGACTCTTCATTTTTTTTTAAATTCCAAAAACAAGATATAATACAAAAACTGGCTATTAAAAAAAAACTCTTTCAACAGATAGGGAGCATCTGGATTTGAACCAGAGACCTCTTGATCTGCAGTCAAATGCTCTACCACTGAGCTATACTCCCTTTCTTGAAAGCATTTCTAGACTCTTCATTTTTTTTTCATTCCAAAAAAAAGTTATAATATAAAAACTGGACATTAAAAGAAAATAGTTATTCACAGACAGGGAGCATCTGGATTTGAACCAGAGACCTCTTGATCTGCAGTCAAATGCTCTACCACTGAGCTATACTCCCTTTCTTGAAAGCATTTCTAGACTCTTCATTTTTTTTTTATTCCAAAAACAAGATATAATAAGAAAACTGGCTATTAAAAGAAACGTCTTTCAACAGATAGGGAGCATCTGGATTTGAACCAGAGACCTTTTGATCTGCAGTCAAATGCTCTACCACTGAGCTATACTCCCTTTCTTGATAGCATTTCTAGGCTCTTCATTTTTTTTTCATTCCAAAAACAAGATATAATATGAAAACTGGCTATTAAAAAAAAACTCTTTCAACAGATAGGGAGCATCTGGATTTGAACCAGAGACCTCTTGATCTGCAGTCAAATGCTCTACCGCTGAGCTATACTCCCTTTATTGACAGCATTTCTAGACTCTTCATTTTTTTTTAAATTCCAAAAACAAGATATAATACAAAAACTGGCTATTAAAAAAAAACTCTTTCAACAGATAGGGAGCATCTGGATTTGAACCAGAGACCTCTTGATGTGCAGTCAAATGCTCTACCACTGAGCTATACTCCCTTTCTTGAAGCATTTCTAGACTCTTCATTTTTTTTTCATTCCAAAAAAAAGTTATAATATAAAAACTGGACATTAAAAGAAAATAGTTATTCACAGACAGGGAGCATCTGGATTTGAACCAGAGACCTCTTGATCTGCAGTCAAATGCTCTACCACTGAGCTATACTCCCTTTCTTGAAAGCATGTGCTAGACTCTTCATTTTTTTTTCATTCCAAAAACAAGATATAATAATAAAACTGGCTATTAAAAGAAACGTCTTTCAACAGATAGGGAGCATCTGGATTTGAACCAGAGACCTCTTGATCTGCAGTCAAATGCTCTACCACTGAGCTATACTCCCTTTCTTGATAGCATTTCTAGGCTTTTCATTTTTTTTTCATTCCAAAAACAAGATATAATATGAAAACTGGCTATTAAAAAAAAACTCTTTCAACAGATAGGGAGCATCTGGATTTGAACCAGAGACCTCTTGATCTGCAGTCAAATGCTCTACCACTGAGCTATACTCCCTTTCTTTATAGCATTGCTAGGCTCTTCATTTTTTTTTCATTCCAAAAACAAGATATAATATGAAAACTGGCTATTAAAAAAAAAACTCTTTCAACAGACAGGGAGCATCTGGATTTGAACCAGAGACCTCTTGTTCTGCAGTCAAATGCTCTACCACTGAGCTATACTCCCTTTCTTGATAGCATGGGCTAGACTCTTCATTATTTTTTCATTCCAAAAAAAAGTTATAATATAAAAACTGGACATTAAAAGAAAATAGTTATTCACAGACAGGAAACATCTGGATTTGAACCAGAGACCTCTTGATCTGCAGTCAAATGCTCTACCACTGAGCTATACTCCCTTTCTTGATAGCATTTCTAGGCTCTTCATTTTTTTTTCATTCCAAAAACAAGATATAATATGAAAACTGGCTATTAAAAGAAACCTCTTTCAACAGACGCGGAGCATCTGGATTTGAACTAGAGACCTCTTGATCTGCAGTCAAATGCTCTACCACTGAGCTATACTCACTTTCCTGATAGCATTTCTAGACTCTTCATTTTTTTTTCATTCCAAAAACAAGATATAATATGAAAACTGGCTATTAAAAGAAACCTCTATCAACAGACAGGGAGCATCTGGATTTGAACCAGAGACCTCTTGATCTGCAGTCAAATGCTCTACCACTGAGCTATACTCCCTTTCTTGACAGCATTTCTAGGCTCTTCATTTTTTTTTCATTCCAAAAACAAGATATAATATGAAAAATGGCTATTAAAAAAAAACTCTTTCAACAGATAGGGAGCATCTGGATTTGAACCAGAGACCTCTTGATCTGCAGTCAAATGCTCTACCACTGAGCTATACTCCCTTTCTTGATAGCATGTGCTAGACTCTTCATTTTTTTTTCATTCCAAAAAAAAGTTATAATAGAAAAACTGGACATTAAAAGAAAAAAGTTATTCACAGACAGGGAGCATCTGGATTTGAACCAGAGACCTCTTGATCTGCAGTCAAATGCTCTACCACTGAGCTATACTCCCTTTCTTGACAGCATTCCAAAAAAAAGTTATAATATAAAAACTGGACATTAAAAGAAAATAGTTATTCACAGACAGGGAGCATCTGGATTTGAACCAGAGACCTCTTGATCTGCAGTCAAATGCTCTACCACTGAGCTATACTCCCTTTCTTGAAAGCATTTCTAGACTCTTCATTTTTTTTTTTATTCCAAAAACAAGATATAATAAGAAAACTGGCTATTAAAAGAAACCTCTTTCAACAGATAGGGAACATCTGGATTTGAACCAGAGACCTCTTGATCTGCAGTCAAATGCTCTAACACTGAGCTATACTCCCTTTCTTGATAGCACATTCTGGACTCTTCATTTTTTTTTCATTCCAAAAACAAGATATAATAATAAAACTGGCTATTAAAAGAAACGTCTTTCAACAGATAGGGAGCATCTGGATTTGAACCAGAGACCTCTTGATCTGCAGTCAAATGCTCTACCACTGAGCTATACTCCCTTTCTTGATAGCATTTCTAGGCTCTTCATTTTTTTTTCATTCCAAAAACAAGATATAATATGAAAACTGGCTATTAAAAAAAAACTCTTTCAACAGATAGGGAGCATCTGGATTTGAACCAGAGACCTCTTGATCTGCAGTCAAATGCTCTACCACTGAGCTATACTCCCTTTATTGACAGCATTTCTAGACTCTTCATTTTTTTTTAAATTCCAAAAACAAGATATAATACAAAAACTGGCTATTAAAAAAAAACTCTTTCAACAGATAGGGAGCATCTGGATTTGAACCAGAGACCTCTTGATCTGCAGTCAAATGCTCTACCACTGAGCTATACTCCCTTTCCTGATAGCATTTCTAGACTCTTCATTTTTTTTTCATTCCAAAAACAAGATATAATATGAAAACTGGCTATTAAAAGAAACCTCTATCAACAGACAGGGAGCATCTGGATTTGAACCAGAGACCTCTTGATCTGCAGTCAAATGCTCTACCACTGAGCTATACTCCCTTTCTTGATAGCATTTCTAGGCACGTCATTTTTTTTTCATTCCAAAAACAAGATATAATATGAAAACTGGCTATTAAAAAAAAACTCTTTCAACAGATAGGGAGCATCTGGATTTGAACCAGAGACCTCTTGATCTGCAGTCAAATGCTCTACCACTGAGCTATACTCCCTTTATTGACAGCATTTCTAGACTCTTCATTTTTTTTTTAATTCCAAAAACAAGATATAATATAAAAACTGGATATTAAAAAAAAAACTCTTTCTACAGATAAGGAGCATCTGGATTTGAACCAGAGACGTCTTGATCTGCAGTCAAATGCTCTACCACTGAGCTATACTCCCTTTCTTGATAGCATGTGCTAGACTCTTCATTTTTTTTTCATTCCAAAAACAAGATATAATAATAAAACTGGCTATTAAAAGAAACGTCTTTCAACAGATAGGGAGCATCTGGATTTGAACCAGAGACCTCTTGATCTGCAGTCAAATGCTCTACCACTGAGCTATACTCCCTTTCTTGATAGCATTTCTAGGCTCTTCATTTTTTTTTCATTACAAAAACAAGATATAATATGAAAACTGGCTATTAAAAAAAAACTCTTTCAACAGATAGGGAGCATCTGGATTTGAACCAGAGACCTCTTGATCTGCAGTCAAATGCTCTACCACTGAGCTATACTCCCTTTCTTTATAGCATTTCTAGGCTCTTCATTTTTTTTTCATTCCAAAAACAAGATATAATATGAAAACTGGCTATTAAAAAAAAAACTCTTTCAACAGACAGGGAGCATCTGGATTTGAACCAGAGACCTCTTGTTCTGCAGTCAAATGCTCTACCACTGAGCTATACTCCCTTTCTTGATAGCATGTGCTAGACTCTTCATTTTTTTTTCATTCCAAAAAAAAGTTATAATATAAAAACTGGACATTAAAAGAAAATAGTTATTCACAGACAGGAAACATCTGGATTTGAACCAGAGACCTCTTGATCTGCAGTCAAATGCTCTACCACTGAGCTATACTCCCTTTCTTGACAGCATTTCTAGGCTCTTCATTTTTTTTTCATTCCAAAAACAAGATATAATATGAAAACTGGCTATTAAAAGAAACCTCTTTCAACAGACGGGGAGCATCTGGATTTGAACTAGAGACCTCTTGATCTGCAGTCAAATGCTCTACCACTGAGCTATACTCCCTTTCCTGATAGCATTTCTAGACTCTTCATTTTTTTTTCATTCCAAAAACAAGATATAATATGAAAACTGGCTATTAAAAGAAACCTCTATCAACAGACAGGGAGCATCTGGATTTGAACCAGAGACCTCTTGATCTGCAGTCAAATGCTCTACCACTGAGCTATACTCCCTTTCTTGACAGCATTTCTAGGCTCTTCATTTTTTTTTCATTCCAAAAACAAGATATAATATGAAAAATGGCTATTAAAAAAAAACTCTTTCAACAGATAGGGAGCATCTGGATTTGAACCAGAGACCTCTTGATCTGCAGTCAAATGCTCTACCACTGAGCTATACTCCCTTTCTTGATAGCATGTGCTAGACTCTTCATTTTTTTTTCATTCCAAAAAAAAGTTATAATAGAAAAACTGGACATTAAAAGAAAAAAGTTATTCACAGACAGGGAGCATCTGGATTTGAACCAGAGACCTCTTGATCTGCAGTCAAATGCTCTACCACTGAGCTATACTCCCTTTCTTGACAGCATTCCAAAAAAAAGTTATAATATAAAAACTGGACATTAAAAGAAAATAGTTATTCACAGACAGGGAGCATCTGGATTTGAACCAGAGACCTCTTGATCTGCAGTCAAATGCTCTACCACTGAGCTATACTCCCTTTCTTGAAAGCATTTCTAGACTCTTCATTTTTTTTTTTATTCCAAAAACAAGATATAATAAGAAAACTGGCTATTAAAAGAAACCTCTTTCAACAGACAGGGAGCATCTGGATTTGAACCAGAGACCTCTTGATCTGCAGTCAAATGCTCTACCACTGAGCTATACTCCCTTTCTTGAAAGTATTTCTAGACTCTTCATTTTTTTTTTAATTCCAAAAACAAGATATAATATAAAAACTGGATATTAAAAAAAAAACTCTTTCTACAGATAAGGAGCATCTGGATTTGAACCAGAGACGTCTTGATCTGCAGTCAAATGCTCTACCACTGAGCTATACTCCCTTTCTTGATAGCATGTGCTAGACTCTTCATTTTTTTTTCATTCCAAAAACAAGATATAATAATAAAACTGGCTATTAAAAGAAACGTCTTTCAACAGATAGGGAGCATCTGGATTTGAACCAGAGACCTCTTGATCTGCAGTCAAATGCTCTACCACTGAGCTATACTCCCTTTCTTGATAGCATTTCTAGGCTCTTCATTTTTTTTTCATTACAAAAACAAGATATAATATGAAAACTGGCTATTAAAAAAAAACTCTTTCAACAGATAGGGAGCATCTGGATTTGAACCAGAGACCTCTTGATCTGCAGTCAAATGCTCTACCACTGAGCTATACTCCCTTTCTTTATAGCATTTCTAGGCTCTTCATTTTTTTTTCATTCCAAAAACAAGATATAATATGAAAACTGGCTATTAAAAAAAAAACTCTTTCAACAGACAGGGAGCATCTGGATTTGAACCAGAGACCTCTTGTTCTGCAGTCAAATGCTCTACCACTGAGCTATACTCCCTTTCTTGATAGCATGTGCTAGACTCTTCATTTTTTTTTCATTCCAAAAAAAAGTTATAATATAAAAACTGGACATTAAAAGAAAATAGTTATTCACAGACAGGAAACATCTGGATTTGAACCAGAGACCTCTTGACCTGCAGTCAAATGCTCTACCACTGAGCTATACTCCCTTTCTTGACAGCATTTCTAGGCTCTTCATTTTTTTTTCATTCCAAAAACAAGATATAATATGAAAACTGGCTATTAAAAGAAACCTCTTTCAACAGACGGGGAGCATCTGGATTTGAACTAGAGACCTCTTGATCTGCAGTCAAATGCTCTACCACTGAGCTATACTCCCTTTCCTGATAGCATTTCTAGACTCTTCATTTTTTTTTCATTCCAAAAACAAGATATAATATGAAAACTGGCTATTAAAAGAAACCTCTATCAACAGACAGGGAGCATCTGGATTTGAACCAGAGACCTCTTGATCTGCAGTCAAATGCTCTACCACTGAGCTATACTCCCTTTCTTGACAGCATTTCTAGGCTCTTCATTTTTTTTTCATTCCAAAAACAAGATATAATATGAAAAATGGCTATTAAAAAAAAACTCTTTCAACAGATAGGGAGCATCTGGATTTGAACCAGAGACCTCTTGATCTGCAGTCAAATGCTCTACCACTGAGCTATACTCCCTTTCTTGATAGCATGTGCTAGACTCTTCATTTTTTTTTCATTCCAAAAAAAAGTTATAATAGAAAAACTGGACATTAAAAGAAAAAAGTTATTCACAGACAGGGAGCATCTGGATTTGAACCAGAGACCTCTTGATCTGCAGTCAAATGCTCTACCACTGAGCTATACTCCCTTTCTTGACAGCATTCCAAAAAAAAGTTATAATATAAAAACTGGACATTAAAAGAAAATAGTTATTCACAGACAGGGAGCATCTGGATTTGAACCAGAGACCTCTTGATCTGCAGTCAAATGCTCTACCACTGAGCTATACTCCCTTTCTTGAAAGCATTTCTAGACTCTTCATTTTTTTTTTTATTCCAAAAACAAGATATAATAAGAAAACTGGCTATTAAAAGAAACCTCTTTCAACAGACAGGGAGCATCTGGATTTGAACCAGAGACCTCTTGATCTGCAGTCAAATGCTCTACCACTGAGCTATACTCCCTTTCTTGAAAGTATTTCTAGACTCTTCATTTTTTTTTTCATTCCAAAAACAAGATATAATAATAAAACTGGCTATTAAAAGAAACCTCTATCAACAGACAGGGAGCATCTGGATTTGAACCAGAGACCTCTTGATCTGCAGTCAAATGCTCTACCACTGAGCTATACTCCCTTTCTTGATAGCATTTCTAGGCACGTCATTTTTTTTTCATTCCAAAAACAAGATATAATATGAAAACTGGCTATTAAAAAAAAACTCTTTCAACAGATAGGGAGCATCTGGATTTGAACCAGAGACCTCTTGATCTGCAGTCAAATGCTCTACCACTGAGCTATACTCCCTTTCTTGATAGCATGTGCTAGACTCTTCATTTTTTTTTTCATTCCAAAAACAAGATATAATAATAAAACTGGCTATTAAAAGAAACGTCTTTCAACAGATAGGGAGCATCTGGATTTGAACCAGAGACCTCTTGATCTGCAGTCAAATGCTCTACCACTGAGCTATACTCCCTTTCTTGATAGCATTTCTAGGCTCTTCATTTTTTTTTCATTCCAAAAACAAGATATAATATGAAAACTGGCTATTAAAAAAAAACTCTTTCAACAGATAGGGAGCATCTGGATTTGAACCAGAGACCTCTTGATCTGCAGTCAAATGCTCTACCACTGAGCTATACTCCCTTTATTGACAGCATTTCTAGACTCTTCATTTTTTTTTAAATTCCAAAAACAAGATATAATACAAAAACTGGCTATTAAAAAAAAACTCTTTCAACAGATAGGGAGCATCTGGATTTGAACCAGAGACCTCTTGAACTGCAGTCAAATGCTCTACCACTGAGCTATACTCCCTTTCTTGAAAGCATTTCTAGACTCTTCATTTTTTTTTTATTCCAAAAACAAGATATAATAAGAAAACTGGCTATTAAAAGAAACGTCTTTCAACAGATAGGGAGCATCTGGATTTGAACCAGAGACCTCTTGATCTGCAGTCAAATGCTCTACCACTGAGCTATACTCCCTTTCTTGATAGCATTTCTAGGCTCTTCATTTTTTTTTCATTCCAAAAACAAGATATAATATGAAAACTGGCTATTAAAAAAAAACTCTTTCAACAGATAGGGAGCATCTGGATTTGAACCAGAGACCTCTTGATCTGCAGTCAAATGCTCTACCACTGAGCTATACTCCCTTTATTGACAGCATTTCTAGACTCTTCATTTTTTTTTAAATTCCAAAAACAAGATATAATACAAAAACTGGCTATTAAAAAAAAACTCTTTCAACAGATAGGGAGCATCTGGATTTGAACCAGAGACCTCTTGATCTGCAGTCAAATGCTCTACCACTGAGCTATACTCCCTTTCTTGAAAGCATTTCTAGACTCTTCATTTTTTTTTCATTCCAAAAAAAAGTTATAATATAAAAACTGGACATTAAAAGAAAATAGTTATTCACAGACATGGAGCATCTGGATTTGAACCAGAGACCTCTTGATCTGCAGTCAAATGCTCTACCACTGAGCTATACTCCCTTTCTTGGAAGCATTTCTAGACTCTTCATTTTTTTTTTATTCCAAAAACAAGATATAATAAGAAAACTGGCTATTAAAAGAAACCTCTATCAACAGACAGGGAGCATCTGGATTTGAACCAGAGACCTCTTGATCTGCAGTCAAATGCTCTACCACTGAGCTATACTCCCTTTCTTGATAGCATTTCTAGGCACGTCATTTTTTTTTCATTCCAAAAACAAGATATAATATGAAAACTGGCTATTAAAAAAAAACTCTTTCAACAGATAGGGAGCATCTGGATTTGAACCAGAGACCTCTTGATCTGCAGTCAAATGCTCTACCACTGAGCTATACTCCCTTTATTGACAGCATTTCTAGACTCTTCATTTTTTTTTTAATTCCAAAAACAAGATATAATATAAAAACTGGATATTAAAAAAAAAACTCTTTCTACTGATAAGGAGCATCTGGATTTGAACCAGAGACGTCTTGATCTGCAGTCAAATGCTCTACCACTGAGCTATACTCCCTTTCTTGATAGCATGTGCTAGACTCTTCATTTTTTTTTCATTCCAAAAACAAGATATAATAATAAAACTGGCTATTAAAAGAAACGTCTTTCAACAGATAGGGAGCATCTGGATTTGAACCAGAGACCTCTTGATCTGCAGTCAAATGCTCTACCACTGAGCTATACTCCCTTTCTTGATAGCATTTCTAGTCTCTTCATTTTTTTTTCATTCCAAAAACAAGATATAATATGAAAACTGGCTATTAAAAAAAAAATCTTTCAACAGATAGGGATCATCCGGATTTGAACCAGAGACCTCTTGATCTGCAGTCAAATGCTCTACCACTGAGCTATACTCCCTTTATTGACAGCATTTCTAGACTCTTCATTTTTTTTTTAATTCCAAAAACAAGATATAATACAAAAACTGGCTATTAAAAAAAAACTCTTTCAACAGATAGGGAGCATCTGGATTTGAACCAGAGACCTCTTGATCTGCAGTCAAATGCTCTACCACTGAGCTATACTCCCTTTCTTGATAGCATGTTCTAGACTCTTCATTTTTTTTTCATTCCATAAAAAAGTTATAATATAAAAACTGGACATTAAAAGAAAATAGTTATTCACAGACAGGGAGCATCTGGATTTGAACCAGAGACCTCTTGATCTGCAGTCAAATGCTCTACCACTGAGCTATACTCCCTTTCTTGATAGCATTTCTAGGCACGTCATTTTTTTTTCATTCCAAAAACAAGATATAATATGAAAACTGGCTATTAAAAAAAAACTCTTTCAACAGATAGGGAGCATCTGGATTTGAACCAGAGACCTCTTTATCTGCAGTCAAATGCTCTACCACTGAGCTATACTCCCTTTATTGACAGCATTTCTAGACTCTTCATTTTTTTTTTAATTCCAAAAACATGATATAATATAAAAACTGGATATTAAAAAAAAAACTCTTTCTAAAGAGAAGGAGCATCTGGATTTGAACCAGAGACCTCTTGATCTGCAGTCAAATGCTCTACCACTGAGCTATACTCCCTTTCTTGATAGCACATTCTGGACTCTTCATTTTTTTTTCATTCCAAAAACAAGATATAATAATAAAACTGGCTATTAAAAGAAACCTCTATCAACAGACAGGGAGCATCTGGATTTGAACCAGAGACCTCTTGATCTGCAGTCAAATGCTCTACCACTGAGCTATACTCCCTTTCTTGATAGCATTTCTAGGCACGTCATTTTTTTTCATTCCAAAAACAAGATATAATATGAAAACTGGCTATTAAAAAAAAACTCTTTCAACAGATAGGGAGCATCTGGATTTGAACCAGAGACCTCTTGATCTGCAGTCAAATGCTCTACCACTGAGCTATACTCCCTTTATTGACAGCATTTCTAGACTCTTCATTTTTTTTTTAATTCCAAAAACAAGATATAATATAAAAACTGGATATTAAAAAAAAAACTCTTTCTACTGATAAGGAGCATCTGGATTTGAACCAGAGACGTCTTGATCTGCAGTCAAATGCTCTACCACTGAGCTATACTCCCTTTCTTGATAGCATGTGCTAGACTCTTCATTTTTTTTTCATTCCAAAAACAAGATATAATAATAAAACTGGCTATTAAAAGAAACGTCTTTCAACAGATAGGGAGCATCTGGATTTGAACCAGAGACCTCTTGATCTGCAGTCAAATGCTCTACCACTGAGCTATACTCCCTTTCTTGATAGCATTTCTAGTCTCTTCATTTTTTTTTCATTCCAAAAACAAGATATAATATGAAAACTGGCTATTAAAAAAAAAATCTTTCAACAGATAGGGATCATCTGGATTTGAACCAGAGACCTCTTGATCTGCAGTCAAATGCTCTACCACTGAGCTATACTCCCTTTATTGACAGCATTTCTAGACTCTTCATTTTTTTTTTAATTCCAAAAACAAGATATAATACAAAAACTGGCTATTAAAAAAAAACTCTTTCAACAGATAGGGAGCATCTGGATTTGAACCAGAGACCTCTTGATCTGCAGTCAAATGCTCTACCACTGAGCTATACTCCCTTTCTTTATAGCATTTCTAGGCTCTTCATTTTTTTTTCATTCCAAAAACAAGATATAATATGAAAACTGGCTATTAAAAAAAAAACTCTTTCAACAGACAGGGAGCATCTGGATTTGAACCAGAGACCTCTTGTTCTGCAGTCAAATGCTCTACCACTGAGCTATACTCCCTTTCTTGATAGCATGTGCTAGACTCTTCATTTTTTTTTCATTCCAAAAAAAAGTTATAATATAAAAACTGGACATTAAAAGAAAATAGTTATTCACAGACAGGAAACATCTGGATTTGAACCAGAGACCTCTTGATCTGCAGTCAAATGCTCTACCACTGAGCTATACTCCCTTTCTTGACAGCATTTCTAGGCTCTTCATTTTTTTTTCATTCCAAAAACAAGATATAATATGAAAACTGGCTATTAAAAGAAACCTCTTTCAACAGACGGGGAGCATCTGGATTTGAACTAGAGACCTCTTGATCTGCAGTCAAATGCTCTACCACTGAGCTATACTCCCTTTCCTGATAGCATTTCTAGACTCTTCATTTTTTTTTCATTCCAAAAACAAGATATAATATGAAAACTGGCTATTAAAAGAAACCTCTATCAACAGACAAGGAGCATCTGGATTTGAACCAGAGACCTCTTGATCTGCAGTCAAATGCTCTACCACTGAGCTATACTCCCTTTCTTGACAGCATTTCTAGGCTCTTCATTTTTTTTTCATTCCAAAAACAAGATATAATATGAAAAATGGCTATTAAAAAAAAACTCTTTCAACAGATAGGGAGCATCTGGATTTGAACCAGAGACCTCTTGATCTGCAGTCAAATGCTCTACCACTGAGCTATACTCCCTTTCTTGATAGCATGTGCTAGACTCTTCATTTTTTTTTCATTCCAAAAAAAAGTTATAATAGAAAAACTGGACATTAAAAGAAAAAAGTTATTCACAGACAGGGAGCATCTGGATTTGAACCAGAGACCTCTTGATCTGCAGTCAAATGCTCTACCACTGAGCTATACTCCCTTTCTTGAAAGCATTTCTAGACTCTTCATTTTTTTTTTTATTCCAAAAACAAGATATAATAAGAAAACTGGCTATTAAAAGAAACCTCTTTCAACAGACAGGGAGCATCTGGATTTGAACCAGAGACCTCTTGATCTGCAGTCAAATGCTCTACCACTGAGCTATACTCCCTTTCTTGAAAGCATTTCTAGACTCTTCATTTTTTTTTTCATTCCAAAAACAAGATATAATAATAAAACTGGCTATTAAAAGAAACCTCTATCAACAGACAGGGAGCATCTGGATTTGAACCAGAGACCTCTTGATCTGCAGTCAAATGCTCTACCACTGAGCTATACTCCCTTTCTTGATAGCATTTCTAGGCACGTCATTTTTTTTTCATTCCAAAAACAAGATATAATATGAAAACTGGCTATTAAAAAAAAACTCTTTCAACAGATAGGGAGCATCTGGATTTGAACCAGAGACCTCTTGATCTGCAGTCAAATGCTCTACCACTGAGCTATACTCCCTTTCTTGATAGCATGTGCTAGACTCTTCATTTTTTTTTTCATTCCAAAAACAAGATATAATAATAAAACTGGCTATTAAAAGAAACGTCTTTCAACAGATAGGGAGCATCTGGATTTGAACCAGAGACCTCTTGATCTGCAGTCAAATGCTCTACCACTGAGCTATACTCCCTTTCTTGATAGCATTTCTAGGCTCTTCATTTTTTTTTCATTCCAAAAACAAGATATAATATGAAAACTGGCTATTAAAAAAAAACTCTTTCAACAGATAGGGAGCATCTGGATTTGAACCAGAGACCTCTTGATCTGCAGTCAAATGCTCTACCACTGAGCTATACTCCCTTTATTGACAGCATTTCTAGACTCTTCATTTTTTTTTAAATTCCAAAAACAAGATATAATACAAAAACTGGCTATTAAAAAAAAACTCTTTCAACAGATAGGGAGCATCTGGATTTGAACCAGAGACCTCTTGATCTGCAGTCAAATGCTCTACCACTGAGCTATACTCCCTTTCTTGATAGCATTTCTAGGCACGTCATTTTTTTTTCATTCCAAAAACAAGATATAATATGAAAACTGGCTATTAAAAAAAAACTCTTTCAACAGATAGGGAGCATCTGGATTTGAACCAGAGACCTCTTGATCTGCAGTCAAATGCTCTACCACTGAGCTATACTCCCTTTCTTGATAGCATGTGCTAGACTCTTCATTTTTTTTTTCATTCCAAAAACAAGATATAATAATAAAACTGGCTATTAAAAGAAACGTCTTTCAACAGATAGGGAGCATCTGGATTTGAACCAGAGACCTCTTGATCTGCAGTCAAATGCTCTACCACTGAGCTATACTCCCTTTCTTGATAGCATTTCTAGGCTCTTCATTTTTTTTTCATTCCAAAAACAAGATATAATATGAAAACTGGCTATTAAAAAAAAACTCTTTCAACAGATAGGGAGCATCTGGATTTGAACCAGAGACCTCTTGATCTGCAGTCAAATGCTCTACCACTGAGCTATACTCCCTTTATTGACAGCATTTCTAGACTCTTCATTTTTTTTTAAATTCCAAAAACAAGATATAATACAAAAACTGGCTATTAAAAAAAAACTCTTTCAACAGATAGGGAGCATCTGGATTTGAACCAGAGACCTCTTGATCTGCAGTCAAATGCTCTACCACTGAGCTATACTCCCTTTCTTGAAAGCATTTCTAGACTCTTCATTTTTTTTTCATTCCAAAAAAAAGTTATAATATAAAAACTGGACATTAAAAGAAAATAGTTATTCACAGACAGGGAGCATCTGGATTTGAACCAGAGACCTCTTGATCTGCAGTCAAATGCTCTACCACTGAGCTATACTCCCTTTATTGACAGCATTTCTAGACTCTTCATTTTTTTTTTAATTCCAAAAACAAGATATAATATAAAAACTGGATATTAAAAAAAAAACTCTTTCTACTGATAAGGAGCATCTGGATTTGAACCAGAGACCTCTTGATCTGCAGTCAAATGCTCTACCACTGAGCTATACTCCCTTTCTTGACAGCATGTGCTAGACTCTTCATTTTTTTTTCATTCCATAAAAAAGTTATAATATAAAAACTGGACATTAAAAGAAAATAGTTATTCACAGACAGGGAGCATCTGGATTTGAACCAGAGACCTCTTGATCTGCAGTCAAATGCTCTACCACTGAGCTATACTCCCTTTCTTGATAGCATTTCTAGGCACGTCATTTTTTTTTCATTCCAAAAACAAGATATAATATGAAAACTGGCTATTAAAAAAAAACTCTTTCAACAGATAGGGAGCATCTGGATTTGAACCAGAGACCTCTTGATCTGCAGTCAAATGCTCTACCACTGAGCTATACTCCCTTTCTTGATAGCATTTCTAGGCACGTCATTTTTTTTTCATTCCAAAAACAAGATATAATATGAAAACTGGCTATTAAAAAAAAACTCTTTCAACAGATAGGGAGCATCTGGATTTGAACCAGAGACCTCTTGATCTGCAGTCAAATGCTCTACCACTGAGCTATACTCCCTTTCTTGATAGCATGTGCTAGACTCTTCATTTTTTTTTTCATTCCAAAAACAAGATATAATAATAAAACTGGCTATTAAAAGAAACGTCTTTCAACAGATAGGGAGCATCTGGATTTGAACCAGAGACCTCTTGATCTGCAGTCAAATGCTCTACCACTGAGCTATACTCCCTTTCTTGATAGCATTTCTAGGCTCTTCATTTTTTTTTCATTCCAAAAACAAGATATAATATGAAAACTGGCTATTAAAAAAAAACTCTTTCAACAGATAGGGAGCATCTGGATTTGAACCAGAGACCTCTTGATCTGCAGTCAAATGCTCTACCACTGAGCTATACTCCCTTTATTGACAGCATTTCTAGACTCTTCATTTTTTTTTAAATTCCAAAAACAAGATATAATACAAAAACTGGCTATTAAAAAAAAACTCTTTCAACAGATAGGGAGCATCTGGATTTGAACCAGAGACCTCTTGATCTGCAGTCAAATGCTCTACCACTGAGCTATACTCCCTTTCTTGAAAGCATTTCTAGACTCTTCATTTTTTTTTCATTCCAAAAAAAAGTTATAATATAAAAACTGGACATTAAAAGAAAATAGTTATTCACAGACAGGGAGCATCTGGATTTGAACCAGAGACCTCTTGATCTGCAGTCAAATGCTCTACCACTGAGCTATACTCCCTTTCTTGAAAGCATTTCTAGACTCTTCATTTTTTTTTTATTCCAAAAACAAGATATAATAAGAAAACTGGCTATTAAAAGAAACGTCTTTCAACAGATAGGGAGCATCTGGATTTGAACCAGAGACCTCTTGATCTGCAGTCAAATGCTCTACCACTGAGCTATACTCCCTTTCTTGATAGCATTTCTAGGCTCTTCATTTTTTTTTCATTCCAAAAACAAGATATAATATGAAAACTGGCTATTAAAAAAAAACTCTTTCAACAGATAGGGAGCATCTGGATTTGAACCAGAGACCTCTTGATCTGCAGTCAAATGCTCTACCACTGAGCTATACTCCCTTTATTGACAGCATTTCTAGACTCTTCATTTTTTTTTAAATTCCAAAAACAAGATATAATACAAAAACTGGCTATTAAAAAAAAACTCTTTCAACAGATAGGGAGCATCTGGATTTGAACCAGAGACCTCTTGATCTGCAGTCAAATGCTCTACCACTGAGCTATACTCCCTTTCTTGAAAGCATTTCTAGACTCTTCATTTTTTTTTCATTCCAAAAAAAAGTTATAATATAAAAACTGGACATTAAAAGAAAATAGTTATTCACAGACAGGGAGCATCTGGATTTGAACCAGAGACCTCTTGATCTGCAGTCAAATGCTCTACCACTGAGCTATACTCCCTTTCTTGAAAGCATTTCTAGACTCTTCATTTTTTTTTTATTCCAAAAACAAGATATAATAAGAAAACTGGCTATTAAAAGAAACCTCTTTCAACAGATAGGGAGCACCTGGATTTGAACCAGAGACCTCTTGATCTGCAGTCAAATGCTCTACCACTGAGCTATACTCCCTTTATTGACAGCATTTCTAGACTCTTCATTTTTTTTTTAATTCCAAAAACATGATATAATATAAAAACTGGATATTAAAAAAAAAACTCTTTCTAAAGAGAAGGAGCATCTGGATTTGAACCAGAGACCTCTTGATCTGCAGTCAAATGCTCTACCACTGAGCTATACTCCCTTTCTTGATAGCATGTGCTAGACTCTTCATTTTTTTTTCATTCCAAAAACAAGATATAATAATAAAACTGGCTATTAAAAGAAACGTCTTTCAACAGAAAGGTAGCATCTGGATTTGAACCAGAGACCTCTTGATCTGCAGTCAAATGCTCTACAACTGAGCTATACTCCCTTTCTTGATAGCATTTCTAGGCTCTTCATTTTTTTTTCATTCCAAAAACAAGATATAATATGAAAACTGGCTATTAAAAAAAAAATCTTTCAACAGAGAGGGAGCATCTGGATTTGAACCAGAGACCTCTTGATCTGCAGTCAAATGCTCTACCACTGAGCTATACTCCCTTTCTTGATAGCATTTCTAGGCTCTTCATTTTTTTTTCATTCCAAAAACAAGATATAATATGAAAACTGGCTATTAAAAAAAAACTCTTTCAACAGATAGGGAGCATCTGGATTTGAACCAGAGACCTCTTGATCTGCAGTCAAATGCTCTACCACTGAGCTATACTCCCTTTATTGACAGCATTTCTAGACTCTTCATTTTTTTTTTAATTCCAAAAACAAGATATAATACAAAAACTGGCTATTAAAAAAAAACTCTTTCAACAGATAGGGAGCATCTGGATTTGAACCAGAGACCTCTTGATCTGCAGTCAAATGCTCTACCACTGAGCTATACTCCCTTTCTTGAAAGCATTTCTAGACTCTTCATTTTTTTTTCATTCCAAAAAAAAGTTATAATATAAAAACTGGACATTAAAAGAAAATAGTTATTCACAGACAGTGAGCATCTGGATTTGAACCAGAGACCTCTTGATCTGCAGTCAAATGCTCTACCACTGAGCTATACTCCCTTTCTTGAAAGCATTTCTAGACTCTTCATTTTTTTTTTATTCCAAAAACAAGATATAATAAGAAAACTGGCTATTAAAAGAAACCTCTTTCAACAGATAGGGAGCACCTGGATTTGAACCAGAGACCTCTTGATCTGCAGTCAAATGCTCTACCACTGAGCTATACTCCCTTTCTTGATAGCACATTCTGGACTATTCATTTTTTTTTCATTCCAAAAACAAGATATAATAATAAAACTGGCTATTAAAAGAAACCTCTATCAACAGACAGGGAGCATCTGGATTTGAACCAGAGACCTCTTGATCTGCAGTCAAATGCTCTACCACTGAGCTATACTCCCTTTCTTGATAGCATTTCTAGGCACGTCATTTTTTTTTCATTCCAAAAACAAGATATAATATGAAAACTGGCTATTAAAAAAAAACTCTTTCAACAGATAGGGAGCATCTGGATTTGAACCAGAGACCTCTTGATCTGCAGTCAAATGCTCTACCACTGAGCTATACTCCCTTTATTGACAGCATTTCTAGACTCTTCATTTTTTTTTTAATTCCAAAAACAAGATATAATATAAAAACTGGATATTAAAAAAAAAACTCTTTCTACTGATAAGGAGCATCTGGATTTGAACCAGAGACGTCTTGATCTGCAGTCAAATGCTCTACCACTGAGCTATACTCCCTTTCTTGATAGCATGTGCTAGACTCTTCATTTTTTTTTCATTCCAAAAACAAGATATAATAATAAAACTGGCTATTAAAAGAAACGTCTTTCAACAGATAGGGAGCATCTGGATTTGAACCAGAGACCTCTTGATCTGCAGTCAAATGCTCTACCACTGAGCTATACTCCCTTTCTTGATAGCATTTCTAGTCTCTTCATTTTTTTTTCATTCCAAAAACAAGATATAATATGAAAACTGGATATTAAAAAAAAAATCTTTCAACAGATAGGGATCATCTGGATTTGAACCAGAGACCTCTTGATCTGCAGTCAAATGCTCTACCACTGAGCTATACTCCCTTTATTGACAGCATTTCTAGACTCTTCATTTTTTTTTTAATTCCAAAAACAAGATATAATACAAAAACTGGCTATTAAAAAAAAACTCTTTCAACAGATAGGGAGCATCTGGATTTGAACCAGAGACCTCTTGATCTGCAGTCAAATGCTCTACCACTGAGCTATACTCCCTTTCTTGATAGCATGTGCTAGACTCTTCATTTTTTTTTCATTCCATAAAAAAGTTATAATATAAAAACTGGACATTAAAAGAAAATAGTTATTCACAGACAGGGAGCATCTGGATTTGAACCAGAGACCTCTTGATCTGCAGTCAAATGCTCTACCACTGAGCTATACTCCCTTTCTTGATAGCATTTCTAGGCACGTCATTTTTTTTTCATTCCAAAAACAAGATATAATATGAAAACTGGCTATTAAAAAAAAACTCTTTCAACAGATAGGGAGCATCTGGATTTGAACCAGAGACCTCTTTATCTGCAGTCAAATGCTCTACCACTGAGCTATACTCCCTTTATTGACAGCATTTCTAGACTCTTCATTTTTTTTTTAATTCCAAAAACATGATATAATATAAAAACTGGATATTAAAAAAAAAACTCTTTCTAAAGAGAAGGAGCATCTGGATTTGAACCAGAGACCTCTTGATCTGCAGTCAAATGCTCTACCACTGAGCTATACTCCCTTTCTTGATAGCATGTGCTAGACTCTTCATTTTTTTTTCATTCCAAAAACAAGATATAATAATAAAACTGGCTATTAAAAGAAACGTCTTTCAACAGATAGGTAGCATCTGGATTTGAACCAGAGACCTCTTGATCTGCAGTCAAATGCTCTACAACTGAGCTATACTCCCTTTCTTGATAGCATTTCTAGGCTCTTCATTTTTTTTTCATTCCAAAAACAAGATATAATATGAAAACTGGCTATTAAAAAAAAAATCTTTCAACAGAGAGGGAGCATCTGGATTTGAACCAGAGACCTCTTGATCTGCAGTCAAATGCTCTACCACTGAGCTTTACTCCCTTTCTTGATAGCATTTCTAGACTCTTCATTTTTTTTTCATTCCAAAAACAAGATATAATATGAAAACTGGCTATTAAAAGAAACCTCTTTCAACAGACGGGGAGCATCTGGATTTGAACTAGAGACCTCTTGATCTGCAGTCAAATGCTCTACCACTGAGCTATACTCCCTTTCTTGATAGCATTTCTAGACTCTTCGTTTTTTTTTTCATTCCAAAAACAAGATATAATATGAAAACTGGCTATTAAAAGAAACCTCTTTCAACAGACGGGGAGCATCTGGATTTGAACTAGAGACCTCTTGATCTGCAGTCAAATGCTCTACCACTGAGCTATACTCCCTTTCCTGATAGCATTTCTAGGCACGTCATTTTTTTTTCATTCCAAAAACAAGATATAATATGAAAACTGGCTATTAAAAAAAAACTCTTTCAACAGATAGGGAGCATCTGGATTTGAACCAGAGACCTCTTGATCTGCATTCAAATGCTCTACCACTGAGCTATACTCCCTTTATTGACAGCATTTCTAGACTCTTCATTTTTTTTTCATTCCAAAAACAAGATATAATAATAAAACTGGCTATTAAAAGAAACCTCTTTCAACAGATAGGGAGCATCTGGATTTGAACCAGAGACCTCTTGATCTGCAGTCAAATGCTCTACCACTGAGCTATACTCCCTTTCTTGATAGCATTTCTAGACTCTTCATTTTTTTTTAATTCCAAAAACATGATATAATATAAAAACTGGATATTAAAAAAAAAAACTCTTTCTAAAGAGAAGGAGCATCTGGATTTGAACCAGAGACCTCTTGATCTGCAGTCAAATGCTCTACCACTGAGCTATACTCCCTTTCTTGATAGCATGTGCTAGACTCTTCATTTTTTTTTCATTCCAAAAACAAGATATAATAATAAAACTGGCTATTAAAAGAAACCTCTTTCAACAGATAGGGAGCATCTGGATTTGAACCAGAGACCTCTTGATCTGCAGTCAAATGCTCTACCACTGAGCTATACTCGCTTTCTTGATAGCATTTCTAGACTCTTCGTTTTTTTTTTCATTCCAAAAACAAGATATAATATGAAAACT
The DNA here is from genome assembly GCA_036172795.1 of Pelodytes ibericus. Taxonomy (NCBI): domain Eukaryota; kingdom Metazoa; phylum Chordata; class Amphibia; order Anura; family Pelodytidae; genus Pelodytes; species Pelodytes ibericus. The sequence continues at coordinate 42,835,558 of CM069857.1, forward strand.
GGCTATTAAAAGAAACCTCTTTTAACAGACAGGGAGCATCTGGATTTGAACCAGAGACCTCTTGATCTGCAGTCAAATGCTCTACCACTGAGCTATACTCCCTTTCTTGATAGCATATCTAGACTCTTCATTTTTTTTTTATTCCAAAAACAAGATATAATATGAAAACTGGCTATTAAAAGAAACCTCTATCAACATACAGGGAGCATCTGGATTTGAACCAGAGACCTCTTGATCTGCAGTCAAATGCTCTACCACTGAGCTATACTCACTTCCTTGATAGCATTTCTAGGCACGTCATTTTTTTTTCATTCCAAAAACAAGATATAATATGAAAACTGGCTATTAAAAAAAAACTCTTTCAACAGATAGGGAGCATCTGGATTTGAACCAGAGACCTCTTGATCTGCAGTCAAATGCTCTACCACTGAGCTATACTCCCTTTCTTGATAGCATTTCAAGACTCTTTGTTTTTTTTTTTCATTCCAAAAACAAGATATAATATGAAAACTGGCTATTAAAAGAAACCTCTTTCAACAGACAGGGAGCATCTGGATTTGAACCACAGACCGCTTGATCTGCAGTCAAATGCTCTACCACTGAGCTATACTCCCTTTCTTGGTAGCATTTTCTAGACTGTTATTTTTTTTTTCATTATAAAAACAAGATATAATCTGAAAACTGGCTATTAAAAAAAACCTCTTTCAACAGATAGGGAGCATCTATATTTGAACCACAGACCTCATGATCTGCAGTCAAATGCTCTACCACTGAGCTATACTCCCTTTCTTGATAGCATGTTCTAGACTCTTCATTTTTTTTTCATTCCAAAAACAAGTTATAATTTAAAAACTGGATATTAAAAGAAAATGGTTGTTCACAGACAGGGACCATCTGGATTTGAACAAGAGAATTCTTGATCTGCAGTCAAATGCTCTACGACTGAGCTATACTCCCTTTCTTGAAAGCATTTCTAGACTCTTCATTTTTTTTTTCATTCCAAAAACAAGATATAATAAGAAAACTGGCTATTAAAAGAAACCTCTTTCAACAGATAGGGAGCATCTGGATTTGAACCAGAGACCTCTTGATCTGCAGTCAAATGCTCTACCACTGAGCTATACTCCCTTTCTTAGTAGCATTTTCTAGACTCTTCATTTTTTTTTTCATTATAAAAACAAGATATAATATGAAAACTGGCTATTAAAGGAAACCTATTTCAACAGATAGGGAACATCCGGATTTGAACCAGAGACCTCTTGATTTGCAGTCAAATGCTCTACACTGAGCTATACTCCCTTTCATGATTGCAATTTCTAGACTCTTCACTTTTTTTTTCATTCCAAAAACAAGATATAATATGAAAACTGGCTATTAAAAGAAACCTCTTTAAACAGAGAGGGAGCATCTGGATTTGAACCAGCGACCTCTTGATCTGCAGTCAAATGCTCTATCACTGAGCTATACTCCCTTTCTTGATAGGATGTTCTAGACTCTTCATTTTTTTTTCATTCCAAAAACAAGATATAATAATAAAACTGGCTATTAAAAGAAACCTCTTTCAACAGATAGGGAGCATCTGGATTTGAACCAGAGACCTCTTGATCTGCAGTCAAATGCTCTACCACTGAGCTATACTCCCTTTCTTGATAGCATTTCTTGACTCTTCATTTTTTTTTTCATTCCCTTTCATGGTTTCAATTTCTAGACTCTTCATTTTTTTTTCATTCCAAAAACAAGATATAATAGGAAAACTGGCTATTAAAAGAAATCTCTTTCTACAGATAGGGATCTTCTGGATTTGAACCAGAGACCGCACGATCTGCAGTCCAATGCTCTACCACTGAGATATACTCCCTTGCTTGATAGCGTGTTCTAGACTCTTCATTTTTTTTTCATTCCAAAAACAAGATATAATATAAACACTGGATATTAAAAAAAAAACTCGTTCTACAGTTAGGGAGCATCTGGATTTGAACCAGAGACCTCTTGATCTGCAGTCAAATGCTCTACCACTGAGCTATACTCCCTTTCTTGATAGCATTTCTAGACTCTTCATTTTTTTTTTCATTCCAAAAACAAGATATAATATGAAAACTGGCTATTAAAAAAAAACTCTCTCTACAGATAGGGAGAATGTGGATTTGAACAAGAGACCACTTGATCTGCAGTCAAATGCTCTACACTGAGCAATACTCCCTTTCATGATTGCAATTTCTAGACTCTTCATTTTTTTTTTCATTCCAAAAACAAGATATAATATGAAAACTGGATATTTAAAAAAAACTCTCTCTACAGATAGGGAGCATGTGGATTTGAACAAGAGACCACTTGATCTGCAGTCAAATGCTCTACACTGAGCAATACTCCCTTTCATGATTGCAATTTCTAGACTCTTCATTTTTTTTTCATTGCAAAAACAAGATATAATGTGAAAACTGGCTATTAAAAAAAAACTCTTTCTACAGATAGGGAGCATCTGGATTTGAACAAGAGACCTCTTGATCTGCAGTCAAATGCTCTACAGTGAGCTATACTCCCTTTCATGGTTTCAATTTCTTGACTCTTCATTTTTTTTCATTCCAAAAACAAGATATAATAGGAAAACTGGCTATTAAAAGAAATCTCTTTCTACAGATAGGGAGCTTCTGGATTTGAACCAGAGACCGCGCGATCTGCAGTCCAATGCTCTACCACTGAGATATACTCCCTTGCTTGATAGCGTGTTCTAGACTCTTCATTTTTTTTTCATTCCAAAAACAAGATATAATATAAACACTGGATATTAAAAAAAACTCGTTCTACATTTAGGGAGCATCTGGATTTGAACCAGAGACCTCTTGATCTGCAGTCAAATGCTCTACCACTGAGCTATACTGCCTTTCTTGATAGCTTTTTCTAGACTCTTCATTATTTTTTTATTGCAAAAACAAGATATGATATGAAAACTGGCTATTAAAAGAAAATAGTTATCCACAGACAGGGAGCATCTGGATTTGAATCAGAGACCTCTTGATCTGCAGTCAAATGCTCTACCACTGAGCTATACACTCTTTCTTGACAGCATTTTCTAGACTCTTCATTTTTTTTTTTCATTCCAAAAACAAGATATAATATGAAAACTGGCTATTAAAAAGAACTCTTTCTACAGACTTGATCTGCAGTAAAATGCTCTACCACTGAGCTATACTGTCTTTCTTTATTGCATTTTCTACACTCTTCATTTTTTTTTCATTCCAAAAACAAGATATAATATGATAACTGGATTTTAAAAAAAAACTCTTTCTACAGATAGGGAGCATCTGGATTTGAACCAGAGATCTCTTGAACTGCAGTCAAATGCTCTACCACTGAGCTATACTCCCTTTCTTGATAGCATTTCTAGACTCTTCATTTTTTTTTAATTCCAAAAACAAGATATAATATGAAAACTATTAATTAAAAGAAACCTCTTTCTACAGGTAGGGAGCATCTGGATTTGAACCAGAGACCTCTTGATCTGCAGTAAAATGCTGTACATTGAGCTATACTCCCTTTCTTGATAGCATTTCTAGACTCTTCATTTTTTTTTCCATTCCAAACACAAGATATAATGTGAAAACTGGCTATTAAAAAAAAACTCTTTCTACAGATAGGGAGCTTCTGGATTTGAACCAGAGACCTCTTGATCTGCAGTCAAATGCTGTACATTGAGCTATACTCCCTTTCTTGATAGCATTTCTAGACTCTTCATTTTTTTTTTTCATTCCAAAAATAAGGTATCATATGTAAACTGGATATTTAAAAAAACTCTCTCTACAGATAGGGAGCATGTGGATTTGAACAAGAGACCTCTTGATCTGCAGTCAAATGCTCTACACTGAGCAATACTCCCTTTCATGATTGCAATTTCTAGACTCTTCTTTTTTTTTTTCATTGCAAATACAAGATATAATGTGAAAACTGGCTATTAAAAAAAAAACTCTTTCTACAGATAGGGAGCTTCTGGATTTGAACCAGAGAACTCTTGATCTGCAGTCAAATGCTCTACACTGAGCTATACTCACTTTCATGATTGCGATTTCTAGACTCTTCATTTTTTTTTTCATTATAAAAACAAGATATAATCTGAAAACTGGCTATTAAAAGAAACCTCTTTCAACAGATAGTGAGCATCTGGATTTGAAACAGAGACCTCTTGATTTGCAGTCAAATGCTCTACCACTGAGCTATACTCCCTTTCTTGATAGCATTTCTAGACTCTTCACTTTTTTTTTATTCCAAAAACAAGATATGAAAAATGGCTATTAAAAGAAAATAGTTATTCACAGACAGGGAGCATCTGGATTTGAACCAGAGACCTCTTGATCTGCAGTCAAATGCTCTACCACTCTACTATTCTTTATAGGATTTCTAGACTCTTCATTTTTTTTATTTTTTTTTATTTTAATGTTTTAATCTTTTTATTTTATTAAACATAAAAGACATTACGTTCAATGCATATATAGTTATTCTGCCCAAGAACATTACCTATAACATTACATATACATTATAAGCTTCTTAGACTTGGATAGATGTTAAGACTTTTACATGCAATAAACCACACAAGACTTACTAACATAACAGGACTTACTAACATATAGCGAGGAGTCTAGATTTCCACATTTATCTGATTTCTTTTTTTTTTTTTCAGTGGACCTTGGGGGGGCGGGGGGGGGGGGCTAAAGGACCCAGGTGTGAAAATGTAATATCTTGTAGGTAATGTTTACAAAGCCTCAGGGGTTAACTTAATTTCGGGGAGATTCGTACTGCAAAATTTCTGTTTTCCTTCTTTTCCCCTTCTTTACCTCTCCGCTGTTATTCCCTCCTCCATACTTTCTAGATGTTGTTGTATTTTTTAACCCAATTGATCCAGGGAAGCCATTTTTCCTCAAATTTTTTGTTGTTGTTATTTTGGAACGATATACCTCTTTCCATACTATATTGATATTCCAATTGGGCTAATATTTGGGATTTTGGGGGCCTTAGATTTTGCTTCCAGTATCTCGATATTATTGTTTTTGTAGCCATCAAGATTTGAATAATTATGTATTTCTTCTTGAATGTGAAATTAGATAGATTAAAATGTAGCAGTGCCAATTTCCTCCCATAGGGGTTTTAGTATCGTACAGTCCCACCATATATGTCTGGACGTTCCTATGTCGGTGTTACAACGCCAACATTGGCTAGAATTCGTAGAATTAATTTTATTCATTATTTTTGGGACCAGGTGCCATTGATGTAGAATTTTATAATGTAGCTCTACTATATTTATACAATGAATTGATTTTTTTACTTCTTTTATAGTGGTGGCCCAAATTTCTTCTGCATTAACTACCCCTATGTCTCTCTCCCAATTTGTCCATGCTTTCGGTTTTGTTTCTTTATCCTTGAGATTTATAATGTCAAGACATCGAGAAGTAGATATGCATTTCGCACTGGGAGCTATAAATGTAATTATTTTAGCTAAGTGGATATCTTCACTATCTGTTATCAAATGGTGCATAAAATAATTTTTTATCCGAAGATAGTTAAAGATTTCGCTAGCTGGAATCTGTGATTCCCGCTGAATCTGTGGGAAGGGTTTAAGACTCCGATTTTCCAGCATATCTGATATTTCGATTATTTTCCCTTTCCACCTATTCAGATTTAGATTTTCCATATTTAATTCTAGAGTTTTTATAGGACAGAAGGGTAGGACTTTATCTGCCAACTTATAATTTTTTTTGAATACCAGCCAGTCCAACATTAAGTCCCTTATGTGCGGGGTCTTTATCTTTTGAATTAATTGTTTTGTGAACTCCGTGTTGGCCCAGAGAGCCAGTGGGATTTCCTCTACGTTAAACTCAGCCAACTCGACATAATACCACGGCTCCTTTTTAGCCAAGGGGTCCTGCCATCTCCGCAGATGTAGCAATTGTGTCGCCTGATAGTATTTAACAACATTTGGCACTGAGAGACCGCCTCTATCAGAATGTTTTAATATATGGGACATTGCAATTCTTGGGCGCTTGTGGTCCCAAATATATCTCAAAAGAAGTCTCTGCAACATTCTCAGTTTTGTAATAGGGATCCTAAGGTGGGCCATCCGAAACAAATATGTCCATTTGGGCAAAAGGTAGGACTTTATGACATTTACTCTACCGAGCCATGATATTCCATTGGTCCTCCAATCCCTGGATAGTTTTTCATTAGAATATTTGTATAGTCTATCAAAATTTGTGTCCATTAGGTCTTCAACTTTTGATGTAATAAATATACCTAAGTACTCAAATCCTATTGTGGTCCAAACAAAGGGGTATATCTCCTTTAGTTGGTTTATCGCTATTACATCGAGATTTAGAGGCATTGCTTGTGATTTTCTGAGGTTTCATTTATAGTTGGAGGCCTTGCCGTACAATTCTATTTCTGTCATAAGGGCTTCCAGGGAGCTCTCCGGGTCTGCCAGGGTCAAAATAATGTCGTCAGCATATAAACATATTTTAAAGTCTCGTTGTCCCACCCACGTACCCCTAATCTGAGTGTTATCTCTGATTTTTATTGCAAGGACCTCTAAGGTTAGAATATAGAGAATTGGGGCCAAGGGGCAGCCCTGTCGTGTGCCATTTTTTATCGCAAACCAATCCGCGGAGATGCCAGGACCCGTCGTTCTAGCTGTTGGGCCATGATATAAAGCCATGATTGCCTCCTTTATTGGTCCAACAAGGCCAAATCCATCCAGGGTTCGACTCATGAATCCCCAGCTGACCCTGTCAAACGCTTTCTCAGCGTCAAGTGACAGGATCAGCTGGGGAGTCCCCCTCTCACCCACATATCCCAACAAATCTATCAATCTCCTTGTATTACTATTAGCCGAGCGACCGGCTACAAAGCCCACCTGGTCCTGATGGATAATCAGCGGTATTACTGACTTAAGTCGATTTGCTATTATTGTAGAGTAGATCTTTGTGTCAGAGTTTATTAATGATATAGGTCGGTAGTTTGCTGGGTCCGATGGGTCTTTTAAAGGCTTCAGTATTGGTGATACTGCTGCTTGAAGCATTTCTGAGGGCATCTTACCCCTATCTCTAATTTCATTAAAAGTATTTGTGAGATGTAGAGATATATCCGCTTTAAATTTTTTGTAAGATATGTTTGAAAATCCATCAGGACCAGGAGCCTTGTTTAATTTCATGTGGTTTATCACCTGGATCGTCTCCTCTAATTTAAAAGGTTGATTAAGATCCTTTAATTGCTGTGGCGTCAAGGAGGGTAAAGTTATATTACCTAAATATTGATCAATCTCATTTTCTGTAGGTGATTCAGGGAGCGTATATAACTGCGAGTAGAAATTATTGAATGCGTTGCCTATGTCCCTTGGGCTGGTATTACTCGCCCCCTCCCATATAATCTTTGTAACCCTGGCTTTGGCTTTTTTGTTTCTTAATTTATTAGTCAACATTTTGTCCGCTCTGTTACTTTTTTGATACCACTTTTGGTTAAATCTCAGCAAAATAAAATTCACTCTTGCCATTAGTAAGGCATTGATTTTATCTTTGGTCTGGTCTATAAGTAGGGCTAGTTCCCTGGTAGGGGCAAGTTTATTATTCCTATTTAATTTATATAATTCCAGGTTAAGTTGGTTAATTGATGCACCTTGTGTTTTTTTTATTTCACTATTTAATTTTATCAAATAACCTCTGGCTACACTTTTAAAAGCGCACCAGATAATAGAGCTGGAGATGTCCGCTGTAACATTTTCCTTAAAGTATAGCTTAAATAGTGAGGATAGAGATTCTACATTTGTCTCATCGTGCAGCAGTCTCTCGTTTAATCTCCAGCTTGGGATCTGCCTCTGTTCTTTTACTACCTCCAACTCAAGTTCTACTGCGGAATGGTCGGACCAGGGAATATACTTTATTTCTATGTTTTGGATATACTGCAATGTTTGGGATTTTACCATAATGTAATCTAAACGGGAGTAGGAGAGATGAGGGTTTGAGTAAAATGTATAGTCTCTCTCATCAGGGTGCATGCAACGCCAAACGTCATATATTTCAAATTTAGCTATGATTTTTTGAAGATGGAGAGCCCCTGCTATCATTGTTGGAGTTATTCTAGCTCCTTTTTGAACTCTTTTATCTATGTCCGCATCCATTACGCAGTTTAGATCTCCCACCAATATGAAGATCCCCTGAGTTAGAGGTTGTACTTTTTCCAAAAGGTCATTGATAAATTTTTGTGGATTTTTATTCGGGGAATAGATATTTAAAAAGGAATATCTCTGTCCCTGAATGTCACATATGAGGAATACGTATCTTCCATTCTTGTCGTGCATTGTAAATAACTCTTGATAGATTAGATCTTTGTAAATCAGTATAGCGACTCCCCTTTTCTTCTTATTGTAATTGGATGATATAATATGCGGGAAAAGGCAGTTTTTTAATGGTGGGGAATCTGTCTTCCAGTGAGTTTCTTGTATGAAGCCCACCTTAATATGGTCTTTTTTTAACTTCTGAATTAGTAGCTGACGCTTTTGGGGAGAATTTAACCCCTGGGCATTTAATGTAATCACCCTAAATCCAAGCACAACACCCCCAACCCCCCCAATGCCCTTTCTATCGATCCGGCTCCATCACTTACACAAACAACAATACACATGTACAACATATATAACCTTTTGGGTTCACCCTGTGTCCCTTTTCCCTTTTTACTTGGGACACTCTGAAATTTTTCTGTGTGTCCTTCCCCTTTCCCCTTATGGACACTCATTGAGCTCTAATAAAGAGCTAGTTGTATTTGTGTGTGGCTGTCTGGGCAAAGATCTATTTTCTGTTGGGAAGCTTCTTAATCTGTAGAACTGAAGAACTATACCTCCATCAAAAAAAAAAGAAAAGAGAGAAAAGGGGGAGAGGGAGAGGGAGAGAGAGGAGAAGTAAGAGGGAGAGGGGAAAAAAAAAAAAAAAAAAAATTAAATAAATAAATAAATAAAAAAAGGACAGGAAAAATAAGGGGACAACCCACCCGACAAAGTTACCCCTTCCCCTCTCTCTCCCCCCCCCTTCCCCTTTAAACCCACTCTGTTCCAAACTTATACCACTTTCCGGTTTTACCAATGTACTACCAAACGTTTGAAATTTTGGTTAGATCTCTTCTTCCAACTCCCCCTCCTCCCCTCCAAGCCAACCAATTGTGTTGATTATTGCTATGAAACCTCTCTGGGTCTCTCCACCCCCCCCCCCCCCCACCTCTCCCTCCCCCCTGTATCAATGTGTTCAGTGAATAATTAATTAAAGAGTTAATACTAATATGTTATATATGTGGTAGTGACGTGTGCATATGTGAGTATCTACTGTGATGATTAAATTGCAATAACTAAGAATAAACTATTTTAATGTCTATTAATGGTGAAAAGTGAAAAATTATGAAAATAATGTGAGTACATTTTAGTGATAATATGTGAGGTGGCATGAATATTAAGCCTACAAATAAGCTAATTTAATGTCTATTACTAGTGAAGAATGACAAATTATAATATTAATGTGAATGCGTTTAAGTGATAAATATGTCTTCATTTTTTTTTTATTCCAAAAACAAGATATAATATGAAAACTATCAATTAAAAGAAACCTCTTTCTACAGATAGGGAGCATCTGGATTTGAACATAGACCTCTTGATCTGCAGTCAAATGCTCTACACTGAGCAATACTCCCTTTCATGATTGCAATTTCTAGACTCTTCATTTTTTTTTATTCCAAAAACAAGATATAATATGAAAACTGGATATTAAAAAAAAACTCTTTCTACAGAAAGGGAGCATCTGTATTTGAACCAGAGACCTCTTGATCTGCAGTCAAATGCTCTACCACTGAGCTATACTCCATTTCTTGATAGCATTTCTAGACTCTTCATTTTTTTTTCATTCCAAAAACAAGATATAATATAAAAACTGTATATTAAAAAAAAAAACTCTTTCTACAGATAGGGAGCATCTGCATTTGAACCAGAGACCTCTTGATCTGCAGTCAAATGCTCTACCACTGAGCTGTACTCCCTTTCTTGATAGCATTTCTAGACTCTTCATTTTTTTTTAATTCCAAAAACAAGATATAATATGAAAACTATCAATTAAAAGAAACCTCTTTCTACAGATAGGGAGCATCTGGATTTGAACCAGAGACCTCTTGATCTGCAGTCAAATGCTCTACACTGAGCAATACTCCCTTTCATGATTGCAATTTCTAGACTCTTCATTTTTTTTTAATTCCAAAAACAAGATATAATATGAAAACTATCAATTAAAAGAAACATCTTTCTACAGATAGGGAGCATCTGGATTTGAAGCAGAGACCTCTTGATCTGCAGTCAAATGCTCTACCACTGAGCTATACACTCTTTCTTGATAGCATTTTCTAGACTCTTCATTATTTTTTTATTGCAAAAACAAGATATAATATGAAAACTGGCTATTAAAAGAAAATAGTTATCCACAGATAGGGAGCATCTGGATTTGAAGCAGAGACCTCTTGATCTGCAGTCAAATGCTCTACCACTGAGCTATACACTCTTTCTTGATAGCATTTTCTAGACTCTTCATTTTTTTTTTTTCATTCCAAAAACAAGATATAATATGAAAACTGGCTATTAAAAGAAACCTCTTTCAACAAACGGGGAGCATCTGGATTTGAACTAGAGACCTCTTGATCTGCAGTCAAATGCTCTACCACTGAGCTATACTCCCTTTCTTGATAGCATTTCTAGACTCTTTGTTTTTTTTTTTTCATTCCAAAAACAAGATATAATATGAAAACTGGCTATTAAAAAGAACTCTTTCTACAGACTAGATCTGCAGTAAAATGCTCTACCACTGAGCTATACTGCCTTTCTTGATAGCATTTTCTAGACTCTTCATTTTTTTTTTCATTCCAAAAACAAGATATAATATGAAAACTGGATATTAAAAAAAAAACTCTTTCTACAGATAGGGAGCATCTGGATTTGAACCAGAGATCTCTTGATCTGCAGTCAAATGCTCTACCACTGAGCTATACGCCATTTCTTGAGAGCATTTTCTAGACTCTTCATTTTTTTTTATTCCCAAAACAAGATATAATATGAAAACTGGATTTTTTTTTTTTTTAAATTGTATAAATCTTTTATTTTTGCATATAAAAAAAAGACAAACAATACATTCCAACATACACTAAACATGAAATACAATAAAGCTAACCTCATAACATTGCCGGTGGGGGTGGAGACCATCAGTAGAATATAGTATATGGAGGGTATTTAGGCAGGTAGACGTTAGGTGGGATAGTATCCCCTCTTATTCAAATCTTCCTCTGTTTTCTTCCTCCACTTACCTATCCCTCTCTTTCCCTCCTTCTCAAACCGTTTTCTCATCTATAAGTTGCCATTGAGGACCCGGTAAGTCTGCCTTACCATATCCTCTCTATTACTCTTTATTATTTCTCCCCACTCGCCCACTAACAAAAAACATTCTCTTCAGGTAACGCGGGGGAACTACTACTCGTGTTCCCCCGCATCACCCATCCTCACACACTATTCAGAGGCACAATCCCCAAGGATTCCGGTCCAGGCCCACCAAAAATCTCACACTGAGTCAGCACTAATGCCTATAGGGAGACCAACTGAATCCACTTGTCCCAGTTTTCATTTTTTTCCGGGGTGCTTGACTGATATTTTTTAATACCTTTTTCCATTTTCATCTGATACAATAACTGAGCTTTAATTTGGTCCCATGTCGGTAAGGAGGTGGATCTCCATTTCCTAGTTAAGGATAGCTTAGCTGCTAACAGGAGGTGTATAATGAGATCCAGCTCTTGGCTTTTCATTTTTGGGAAAGTTAAATGAAGTAGAAAAACTTCAGGTTTAAAAGGAAGCTTCACCCCACTTATCTCGGTAATTTTCTGGCTAACTATTTTCCAATACTTCTGTGTTGGTTCGCACGTCCACCATATATGGGGCATATTGCCGGGGTGAACTTCACATCTCCAACATTCCTTAGGTTGTTCCGGGTACATTTTATTTAGTTCCACCTCTTTAGTTCTCCATAAGTCCATACACTGAGCTATACTCCATTTCTTGATAGCATTTTCTAGACTCTTCATTTTTTTTTATTCCAAAAACAAGATATAATATGAAAACTGGATATTTTTTTTTTTTTTAAATTGTATAAATCTTTTATTTTTGCATATAAAAAAAAGACAAACAATACATTCCAACATACACTAAACATGAAATACAATAAAGCTAACCTCATAACATTGCCGGTGGGGGTGTAGACCATCAGTAGAATATAGTATATGGAGGGTATTTAGGCAGGTAGACGGTAGGTGGGATAGTATCCCCTCTTATTCAAATCTTCCTCTGTTTTCTTCCTCCACTTACCTATCCCTCTCTTTCCCTCCTCCTCAAACCGTTTTCTCATCTATAAGTTGTCATTGAGGACCCGGTAAGTCTGCCATACCATATCCTCTCTATTACTCTTTATTATTTCTCCCCACTCGCCCACTAACAAAAAACATTCTCTTCAGGTAACGCGGGGGAACTACTACTCGTGTTCCCCCGCATCACCCATCCTCACACACTATTCAGAGGCACAATCCCCAAGGGTTCCGGTCCAGGCCCACCAAAAATCGCACACTGAGTCCGCACTAATGCCTATAGGGAGACCAACTGAATCCACTTGTCCCAGTTTTCATTTTTTTCCGGGGTGCTTGACTGATATTTTTTAATACCTTTTTCCATTTTCATCTGATACAATAACTGAGCTTTAATTTGGTCCCATGTCGGTAAGGAGGTGGATCTCCATTTCCTAGTTAAGGATAGCTTAGCTGCTAACAGAAGGTGTATAATAAGATCAAGCTCTTGGCTTTTCATTTTTGGGACAGTTAAATGAAGTAGAAAAACTTCAGGTTTAAAAGGAAGCTTCACCCCACTTATCTCGGTAATTTTCTGGCTAACTATTTTCCAATACTTCTGTGTTGGTTCGCACGTCCACCATATATGGGGCATATTGCTGGGGTAAACTTCACATCTCCAACATTCCTTAGGTTGTTCCGGGTACATTTTATTTAGTTCCACCTCTTTAGTTCTCCATAAGTCCATACACTGAGCTATACTCCCTTTCTTGATAGCATTTTCTAGACTCTTCATTTTTTTTTTTCATTCCAAAAACAAGTTATAATATGAAAACTGGCTATTAAAAAAAACTCTTTCTACAGAGTAGATCAGCAGTAAAATGCTCTACCACTGAGCTATACTCCCTTTCATGATAGCATTTTCTAGACTCTTCATTTTTTTTTTCATTCCTAAAACAAGACATAATATGAAAACTGGCTATTAAAAAAAAAACTCTTTCTACAGATAGAGAGCATCTGGATTTGAACCAGAGACCTCTTGATCTGCAGTCAAATGCTCTACCACTGAGCTATACTCCCTTTCTTGATGGCAATGCCAAGACTCTTCATTTTTTTTTTCATTCAAAAAACAAGATAGAATATGAAAACTGGCTTTTTATTCAGGCTTTTGTAATAAGCATTCGGGGGGCGGGGGGGTACATAAAATAAGATGTGGGTGGGGGGTAAAAGGGTATTTTAACAAAAAGATACATTGTCAATTTGTTGGTACATTTACATAAAAAACGTGATACCAGTACAATATGTTGTTTCCCGTCTTCTATATCTGTCTAAGACATATCAACAAATAAAAATCTTATACTTTATAAAAAATGCCGTTCCTTTGTACATTATTAGTGAGTATGCTTTGTGTCGTCTCCTGTGACCTTTGAGGTTCCTGTCATCTTGGCTCTCCTGATCTGATTGGTCACTTTATAGGTTCAACTTATTGAGGCTATCTCTTGTGGTTAAGTGGAAGTTCAAAATTTGCTCCAATAGAACCATCTCAACTCGTGCACTGTGGTGGTCCCTTTAGTCATAGCGATAAAGTCCTCCATACATTTGATATGATTAACTTTGTCACACCACATTGCGTATGTAGGGGGACTAGGGGATTTTCAGCGGAGAGGAATAAGAGATACGGAAGCCCCCAGTGTTATAATTGTTATGGATTTCTTAAATGTGCATGGTGACATGTCCGTGTGTAAGAGGAGAGCTAGTGATGGTGTGAGAGAAAAATCTTCCTGTGTTACTTTTTTTCGTGTTGCCTCTATTTGTTTCCAATATGTCTTCAAAACAGGGCAGATCCACCATATACGGATATAGGACCCCACCACAATTTGGCACCTCCAGCATTTTTTAGAAATTGCTGGAAGGAAGCGGTGTAAATCTGCGGGGACTCGATACCATCTGGATAATAATTTATAGCATGTTTCTTGAATTTTGCTACAGATCGAGGATATCTGTATTAGGAATATAATTTTTCTCATTGTTTTTGTGTGAAGACATATTGAAAATCAGCTTCCCAGAGGTGAGTGAAATAAGGAATAGGATTTTTTTGATGACCTCTAGGGGGGGGGGGGGGGGGTCACTGGCTACAAATAATTCTTCAAATTCATTAGTGTTAGAGGGCATCACATATGACTTAGCTAGAGTGGAAACGTAATGTCTGATCTGGATGTACAGTAGGTTAGTGAGAGGTGTTGGTTTAGATTGAGATTGAGTCTATTCCAGACTTGGATGGTTGGTGGGACAGTGGGGTGTGCTGGGGAGTTACTAAAACGTAGGTGATTGGGTAGCCAAGCGTCGATGGGTATGGGGTCTGGAACCAGTTTCAGAAACCTGAAACTGGTTAGCTTTAACCGGGTCAGGAGAGGTCCTGGTGGGGGATCTTGGGCTGGGATCATACCCCAGGTAGATGGAGGCATGGTGCTCGGTGTCTCACGCGCAAAGCCCTGCTGACTTGGTCAGTGTGACTTGGTGTCTCATGTTTAGAGCCCAAATAGAGGGGGGTATGTATTTAAATGAAGTATAAATACTTGATATGTGGGGGATCAGATTAATTCTATTGATATATTAAGAGTTTGTTTTACATTCCTTAGCTGTTCAAAAAAAAAGTGTTGTAGTCATGTGTTCAGGTATAGGGATGGGTTAGACAAGGTAACTTATTTCTATAGTTAACAGTTAGAGATCATATGACTGGAATGGAGAGACAATGAATACTCTTGAGACTATGTGTACAGTAGATTGGTAAAATAAATATTACTGAAAATTGCGGGCTCTTTTTTTTTCTCTTTTTTCTTCTTCTCATCTATGGATCGAGTAACCCAAGTAAAATAACAGAAAGGTATTACCTATCATCTAACAGAACTGGGAGTATGTGAAAGAATTTAAATTGAGCAAAAGTACTCATGTTGCAACCATAACGTCAGAACTGTCCTCTGCATTGGTGCCTGGGTGGTGTGCATGGCCAGCAAGATGGGAGGTAAATGCTATTGTTCAGACTTTGTCACTTTCTTGAGGGCAATTTGCGTGAAGACCCGTCATAGCAGTCATGATGTCCGCTTGCGGTTACCAAATAGGTAGTGAAGTTTGTTGTGGGCAACACATGTCCTTTCTTGGGAAAAATCTGTCCTTGGCTCTGCTCTTAGGGAGTCTGTTGGGCAATCTGTCTGAGAGGGTGAGTAACTCCATTAACTGTCTCTGTACAACTAGAGAAATGATTCTTTAGTTGGATCCAAAAATTAAACCTTGCTCACCAGTGTCGATGGGGTCTCGGTATCCATCAGGATGAGTATCCAGGTTCATTCAGTGGGGCAGAGAGCAGCGGCCTTTCATTCAAAGCAGTGTTTGGAAAAAAAATTGTCGTTTTTAGTGGCCAAACAGACCAATTAAGGAACTAAGATAAGTATTTTTGGGAGCCAAGGACAGTGTACTTGCAAAGTGATTTATGTAAAACAATAAAAAAAAAAAATAGGAGCAAGTTGTTCAGCCATGGAATTCCAGAAGATGCTGCATGTATATTTTTTGAAACTGTTAGACCTTTTTTGCTTTCACTGTTTGTTTTCTTTTGATTTCCAGAAGTGGAAAAAAAATGAATGCTTCACTTTGAGGCAAGTGTTGTAATCCATTTTGCAAATAAATTAAGCATTGCTGGCTTATCCCACCTGTAAACATAATTTCGCGGCTTTGTTCTCAGCATAGAGAAAATGGAGGCTGAATAGCTTTCCTTCTTCATTAGACAAAATAGAGAATGCAATTATTTTCTGCAAATCGTGCTTGTACAATAAAATGGTGAGAATAGGAATCCCATTAGGACTGGGCCCATATTTTATGCAAAACATAGCATTTCAGAAATTGCAAAAAAAAAAAAAAACTTAATGTAGAATGATTTTTCTAGAGTCTCATCAGTCATTCTCCAAGTAAAACTAACATGTCCCCTATTGAGCCAGCTTATCTGTATCTGGGTGTAATTTATGTATGCTGGTCTCACTGTTAAGGAACTATGGCCTTACTTCCTCAACCACTCTTCTGGATCTCCCTTTGCCATCGCACCACAGACTCCGGTGTGTTCCAGCATGCTGACTGGACTAGAGAGCTTAGGGGGAATTGTCAGTCTTCCCTTGAATACTACTGCCAGGGTCCAGCCTGAAGAGTCAAGCTGAACGTTCTAACATGTCAAAGAGAACCTTTTATTGTTATACTACGTGTTACGGTACCCTCAGCATCAGATGCACAAACCGCCGTTTAGTAGATCTCCCCCCCCCCCCCAATAACGAGACCACGCTCTGTGTTGAGGGTAAAACATGAACTGCTTTTACTGTGGGCTACACGCCCGTATTTATCCAGGTCTCCCACTTGGTGGACACTCCCCTAGGGGACCCAATGGGAGACTGTAACAATAGACAGACATAAGCCAATTTAGGACTCACAGACACAGATTATTCCCAGCAGGCATTATGATTTCCTCCCCCCCTGCCCTGGAGATAAATGGGAAGTAATTCAATTATCTCCAGGACAGAGGCGAATTGCCATTTTAATTTTAACACAAAAAACACATAACTTTATAATGGTCGAACATTTCCCATTCGTATCACATATCCCCAGATAGCCTGGATCTGTCACACGGCTCCCCTCTTGTGGAACACTCCGGCAGACCCGGCTTGACCCTGTGGCGGGTGAACTTGGGGATGACCGGACTAGGAGGTAATAGGGAAGTCGGTTGCCGGGGCAAACCATCCGCATTCCCGTTCTGCTTACCGGGTCGGTAGCTGATGGTGAAGTTGTAAGGTTGTAAAGCTAAACTCCACCGCAGCAGTCTACCATTGTCTCCTGAGACCCGGTTAAGCCAGACAAGGGGGTTGTGGTCCGTGATGAGAACTCCTGCCCGTACAAATAGGGGCTCAATTTCTTTAATGCCCAGACCAGGGCCAAACACTCCTTCTCCATCTTCCCCGACCTGGCTCAGCACAGCCCCCAGTCCATAAACGAAGCATCTGGGTCTCGGCAGCCGGTGGGCCGGTCTCGGCGGCACGGGTCTGGGCACGGGTCGTGACAGCGTTCGCTTCAGAGGGATCCATGGGAACGTAAGCAGAAAGAAGGGGAGCCAAGTCATTTCCAAGGAGGACATCCGCCGGTAAGTCCCTCATGATCCCCACATTCACATGTCGGGCGCCCACTCCCCAATCCAAATGTACCCGGGCAACGGGTAGGCGAAACACCGCGCCTCCTGCTACTCTCACAACCACGGTGTCCCCAGTGTGCTGATTCTCTGGCACCAAGTGTTTTTTGAGCAATGTCATGGTCGCCCCGGTATCCCGTAGACCACTGACTTCCTTCCCGTTTACTTTAACCAGTTGTCGGTGTTGTTGGCGGTTATCGCGGTGGGCAGCTTGAACAGGGTCTGCCTCATGTAGGACGCCCCAACATTCCTCCTCCTCTACGCAGTGGGCAGCAGGCGGAGTAGGCCGTTGGTTCCGCTGGTCGGTCTCCTCCAGGACTGGTTCTGGTTAGCATTATTCAGCGGGCACTCTGGTCGTTTGTGCCCAAGCTGTTTGCACCCAAAACAACGGATAGGTTGGGAGTAGTCCCGGGAGTTGAACCGGGGTGGCTGGTAATAGTTAATAGCTGGAGGGGGTGCGGATGGGCGGTGCGTCTGTGGTTGGTAGATGGTAGCTGGAGGGTGTGCTGCTTGGCGATACTCTCCTCTAGCAGGAGGTTTACCCATGGTACTGTCCAGTTTACGGGCATCCGTGTACTCGTCTGCCAGGCGAGCTGCTTCATACAGAGTGTAGGGTTTACGATCCCTTACCCACTCTCTGACGCCTGAGGATAACGTCTCAAAACAGTGCTCCAGTAAGAACAGCTGCAGCACTTCTTCCCCGGATACGGCTTGGCACCCTGCCATCCAGTGGGCAGCTATGCGGTGCACTTTACATGCCCATTCAACATACGAATCCCCAGCTAACTTGGCAGTGTCTCTGAATCGCCTCCTGTATGCCTCCGGTGTAACGGCATACCTGGAGAGCAAAGCTTCCTTCACTGCTACATAATCCCCAATCTCCTCATCTGGAATGTCCCGAAAAGCGTCACTGGCCTGGCCGGATAACTTGCCTGATAATATAGTGACCCAGTCCTCTGGGGATACCTTGTGTAGACCACATTGCCGCTCAAAATCAGCAAGGTACCCATCAATCTCTCCTTCTGTCTCCACAAACGGTTTAAATGCAGTAAATGGTACTTTCTTTTTCTCCACCAGATTTGCTGGGGCTGCTGCAGCACCACTTTGGCGAAGCAGGTTGGCCTCCACAGCGGCTATGACCCGGTCAATGGTCTCTATAGTCGGGTTGGGACCATAATGGGCCAGCCTGATTCTTACCGCCCGGTCAAAGCTTGCCTCCTCGGGGGTTCTGTCAGCTGTGCTGGACCCATTGGTTCCTTCAGCCCCTGGTACTCCATCCATTTCGTTTAATATTGTAATAATCTCCCTTTTCCTGAGATTACTGGCTTGTCTGCCTCTCTGTTCCAATAAATCCTTTAGGGTATCTCTTTTCAGCCTTTCGTACGGTATTTCCATTAATCCTGGCTGCAGTGGTCTCTCTGGGCGATGAGGGTCATCCCGTCGCTTGCCACCAATTGTTACGGTACCCTCAGCATCAGATGCACAAACCGCCGTTTAGTAGATCTCCCCCCCCCCCCCCCCAATAACGAGACCACGCTCTGTGTTGAGGGTAAAACATGAACTGCTTTTACTGTGGGCTACACGCCCGTATTTATCCAGGTCTCCCACTTGGTGGACACTCCCCTAGGGGACCCAATGGGAGACTGTAACAATAGACAGACATAAGCCAATTTAGGACTCACAGACACAGATTATTCCCAGCAGGCATTATGATTTCCTCCCCCCCTGCCCTGGAGATAAATGGGAAGTAATTAAATTATCTCCAGGACAGAGGCGAATTGCCATTTTAATTTCAACACAAAAAACACATAAAAACACATAACTTTATAATGGTCGAACATTTCCCATTCGTATCACATATCCCCAGATAGCCTGGATCTGTCACACTACGTATTTGCTTGAATATAAGACGACCCTGATTATAAGACGGCCCCCAAACTTTGGATATTCCTTTAGAAAAAAACTAAAAGCCTACGCTATAAGACTACGCTATAGGAAAAAAGTTTAACTTGTATATATTCACATGTAAATAGCTTTTTCATATTCAATAAAAATTTATATAAAAAATGCATTTCTTGTTTTTATTTCATTTTATCTACCCCCCAGACTTTCCCAATGCTCCCTCCCTCCCCCCATCGTTGTCTCTCTATCTCCCCTCTCCCTCCCTCCCCCATCATTGTCTCTCTATCTCCCCTCTCCCTCCCTCCCCCATCGTTGTCTCTCTATCTCCCCTCTCCCTAACTCCCTCCCCCCAATGTTGTCTCTCTATCTCCCCTCTCCCTCCCTCCATCGTTGTGTCTCTATCTCCCCTCTCCCTGGTGGCTAGTGGGGGCAGCCGGGGGATGTCTGCACGATACGTGCAGACATCCTCCATTCTGCCCAACACTTCCGTCTATCATGATGGACAGCCGGTCTGCACTATCGTGTACACATCCCCCAGCTGCCCCAATCTCCCTGGTGAGCACTTCCGCCGGGACATGCCTGCATCCCAGTCTTATAGTCAGACCTTGATTTGAGCATTTGCTCGGAAAAAACTGTGTCTTATCTTCAAGCAAATACGGTATTAAGTGTACTTCTATGTACATTTTGTAATGGTACTCCTCCTCTTTGTCTAACCTCATCCGGAAAAGAGCTGAAGGTGGTGAAAAGGCCTAAGGGGTGTAATATATCTGCTAAACAGAGTTTATAGGCTGCCATAGAAATAATTGTTAAACTTCTTGGTGTTATGTTAAAAGGGGAATACATACTATAGTATGATCTTTCTCTTTTGTTTTTCATGTAAATGATACATATGCAATGAGAGAGAATGTCCAGTGTCATGACCGTCGATGTGTTCCCGATATTCGTGGCACTCACTCACCTCAGATACGCCATTTGTGAACACTGCATAACTTCTGCCGCACATATGATAGCATCTTCTCTTGAGCGCTTGACAAAAAAAAGGGCAAATTTAAACAAAGGCAGTGTTATGGAAACACCTACTGAATCTCCTCCCCCTGGAAACATCCTAACTAATCCTCTCTCACCCAGTATATAAACCCCACAGTGGCAAAGGTTCATTGCTTAGACGCCATTCATTGGAAAAATAGGGTCACCTCCTTGGAAGGCTCTGTCCATCCAGTCACTGTCTATTCTGACCTAATTTTTCACCCGTTTTCACCCTGCATATAACTTACCGGCCCACATCATTACAGCCACCAGTACCTGATACTATATTGCCTTCCTTTGTTTCAATTGCCTCCATAATGGACGATTTCCGACCTGCCTCCACGAATATAGAAATCCCAAATACTTCTCCCCTTTACAACTTGTAAATGGACTCTATTTTTGCAATCTGAAACTCTTTGTACCTGAACCACTTCATATGAAAGTACTGCAGCATGTCATGATTCAATTCTAGCTGGACATGGTGGTGTAGAAAAAACAACAGACCTTATACAAAGATGTTTTTGGTGGCCTTAGCTACGTAAGGACACAAAATAATTTGTAAAATCCTGGAAGACATGTGTACGTCACAAAATTCCATGCATCAAACCTGTTGGTCTCTTACATCCTTTACCAGTTGCTTCATTGCTGTGGTCCAATATTTCAATGGATTTTATTGTGGATCTCCCAATCACTCAGAAAAACAATGCCATTCTGGTAATCATAGATCAGCTAACAAAAAATGGCTAGTTTTATCCCTACAATTGGTACACCTACTGCTGCTACCACTCCCTCCCTATTTGTATCCACAGTTTTTGTCTTCATGGACTACCTCATACTATTACAACAGATAGGGGGTACAGTTCACATCTCGATTTTGGAAGCCTTTTGTAAAAACCTACAAATCCATCTTTGTTTGTCAACTGCCTTCTATCCCCAAACAAATGGCCAAACACAAAGGGTAAACCAAATAGTGGAACAATACCTTACACAACATATATTTAGGATGATTTGTAATATAATAACCATATACAATCTTTAACAAAAATGTCACCTTTCTATGCCAACTATGGATTCCATCACCTTGTCTTCCCTGGTCTACCCATAAAAACTTCCATACCCAAAGTATCTGATCTCCTAATCTGTAGGAAGCCGTTAGCATAGAGTCCTTACCAACATAGGTAGAATACAAGAACAGTCACTAGAAATCCGCAATAACAGAGGTGGTAAATGAATAACTATATCACTTGTAATCCACAGTAGCAAAGGTTGCTTGGAGGAAGATGTACACTTGTAATCCACACTGCAGGGGTGATTGAAGATTAATGAGGATAGCAATGGTCAAAGGAAAACAGACAATCTTCAGCACGATAAACAGTCCGGGATCAGGGGCAATAGAGAGACAGCAGAACGATAAACAAGCCAGGGTCAGAACCAGAGAATCAGCAAACGGTAAACAGTCCAGAATCAGGGGCACAGGCAGACAGAAGAGTAGTCAGGTAAATCCAAGGGTCAGTAACGATAATCAGGAACAATAAACGCTAGGCTTCAGAAAACACGAGAATCACCAAGCACTGCTTGTCTGGTGATTCTGCCTTTTAAATCCTCCCGCGCCTCGCGGGTATGCGAAAGACGTGATGTCATCAGGCGCGCGCCTCTGTGTAGAAGGATAAACTAGCGGTGTGAACGCGCTAGCAAGCGCGTGAGACGGATCCTGGCTGCATTGCAAGGGGGTGTACTCAGGTGAGTTGCTGCGGGGAAGATCCTGACAGTTCCCCCTCCCAAGGCGAGACCCCTGGGCTCGCCACCGGCCTGGGCGATCAGGATGACGGGCATGAAAAGCTTGAACCAATTCGTCGGCGTGAACTAGGTTGGCCGGTTCCCAAGATCTGTCGGCTGAGCCATAGCCTTTCCAATGGACGAGGTACTGAAGCCGGCCACGATAAAGACGGGAATCCAACACCTCCTCAACCTCGTATTCCTCGACCCCATCCACCAGAACAGGAGCAGGAGGGGATACCGTCCTTTCCGGGAAGGAATTGTCTACCCAAGGTTTGAGTAGCGATACGTGGAACACTGGATGTACCTTCATGGAGGGGGTAAACAAAGCCTCATGACCAAAGGAGAGATGATCTTAGTGATGGGGAATGGACCAATGAACCTGGGGCCCAATTTCTTCGTGGGACAAGAGAGTTTCAGGTGTTTAGTGGACAACCATACTTTGTCACCAGGTTTGTATAACGGAGCATTGGATCGGTGACGGTCAGCAAAGTTCTTGTATCTTTGTTGGGATTGGAGAAGGGTATTACGTAGTAGAGTATACGTGCGGGTGATATTACGAACGTGTATGGAGACAGAAGGAACGGTGCTGGAGATGGGTGCTCCAGGAAGCATGGAGGGGTGGAAGCCATAGTTTACAAAGAACGGTGATCTCCTACTAGAGCTGTGAATATGGTTATTATAAGCGAACTCAGCTAGAGGTAAATAAGCACACCAATCATCCTGGAGGTGTGTGGTGAAACACCTCAAGTATTGCTCTAGAGTCTGGTTGGTTCGTTCCGTCTGACCGTTACTTTGGGGGTGAAATGCTGTAGAGAGAGAACGGTGAATATGCAATTCGGCACAGAAGGCTTTCCAAAAATGAGACGTAAATTGGGTCCCTCGGTCGGAAACTATGTTCTCAGGAAGACCATGTAATTTAAAAACTTCACGTAAAAAGAGATCAGCGGTCTCCGTAGCAGAAGGTAGATGAGTGTAGGGTATAAAGTGTGCCATTTTGGTAAAACGGTCCACAACCACCATCAACGTGTTGTATTGTTGAGACAGGGGTAAATCCGTAATGAAATCCATGGACACTTCGCTCCAAGGTCTTGTAGGTATGGACAAAGGTTGGAGGAGACCCAAAGGTTTGTGATGGCTTTCTTTAGCACGGGCGCAGGTGTCGCAACTTGAAACAAACCTTCGTACCTCGTCTCGTAGTGTAGGCCACCAAAAAGTTCGTGAAATGAGATCTTTGGTTTGACGAATGCCACCATGCCCTGCTGTTGGGGAGTCGTGGAAGAACTGCAAAACCTGTAGACGAGCTTCGGGGGGTACGTACACTTTATCTTGATAAAAGAATAATCCTTGTTGGTGTGTCAATTGTTCAGGATTGGGTACATCGGGACTTGAAGAATGGGTACGAATGGTATCCCAAATAGATTGTGTGGCATTTAAGAAATGTTCCGACTGGAGTATAGTACTTGATCTCTCTTCATGAATATCTTCGGAATTGGACATACGTGATAGAGCATCCTCCTTGAGATTGCGGGAACCTGGACGGTATGTGATATGTAATTGGAAACGCGTGAAGAAGAGTGCCCATCTCGCCTGTCTCGGTTGTAATCTCTTAGCAGTACGCAAATATTCGAGATTTTTATGATCTGTAAAGACGGTTATCGGAAAAAGCGCACCCTCTAGCAAATGTCGCCACTCCTCCAACGCGAGTATGATCGCTAGTAATTCGCTTTCACCGACATTGTAATTTCTCTCTGCAGGTGATAGTGTTCTGGAGAAAAAGGCGACGGGATGCAACTGTTCATCCTCTTTATGACGTTGGGAAAGAATTGCCCCCACTGCAGTATCAGAAGCGTCCACTTCCAGCGTGAAGGCTCTTGTCGGATCCGGGAGAATTAAAATCGGAGCTGTGGTAAATCGAACCTTCAAGGAATTGAAAGCCTCTTGCGCCGTATCATTCCAGAAAAATTATCTGTTTTTACAAGTTAAGGCAGTAATGGGTTGTATGACCTTAGAAAAGTTCCTGATAAATTTCCTATAGAAATTTGCAAAGCCCACGAATCTCTGTACACTTTTCCTATTAGTGGGTGTGGGCCATTCCTGAATAGCATTGATCTTTTTTGGATCCATCTGAATGTTGTTTGGTGATAAAATAAAACCCAAAAACTCAACTGACCTTGTCTCAAATTTGCATTTCTCCAATTTTGCATATAGTTGGTGTTGTCTCAGACGTGCAAGGACAGTGCGGACATGTTCTCTGTGTTTCTCCAGTGATGAGGAGTAAATGAGTATATCATCAAGGTAGATGACAACAAAACGGTCCAGGATGTCACGGAAAATATCATTAACGAAATGTTGGAAGGTGGCTGGTGCGTTACACAGTCCAAATGGCATTACCTTATATTCAAAGTGTCCGTAACGTGATCGGAAGGCGGTTTTCCATTCGTCTCCTTCTCTAATTCGTACCAAGTTATATGCACCTCGAAGATCAATCTTTGTGAAGACTTGAGCTGAATGGAGGTGGTCCAAGAGTTCTGAAATAAGAGGTAGAGGATAACGATTTTTTGTGGTAATATTATTGAGTTCCCGATAGTCAATACAATAGTCAATTAGACATGTGCAAAACTAAAATTTTCGTTTCGTTTTCGTCCATTCGGACGAAAATTTTATTTATTTTGTCTAAAACGAATTTTGTTCATTACTGCATTCGTTTCAGACGAAATTCGTTCATTAAATGCCGAACGTTCGGTTTATAGGCTGTAGGCATTTAACTATACGGAGACAGAGTCTCCATTCATAAAATTATGAATGGAGAGTTTGTCTCCGTGTAGTAAAATGCCGACAGCCTATAAACCGAATGTTCGGTTTATAGGCTGTCGGCTTATGGAATACATGTATTCCAATTGCTATTCTATAAACCGAACGTTCGGTTTATAGAATAGCAATAGGAAAACATGTATTCCATAAGCCGAAAGTCTATAAACCGAACGTTCGGTTTATAGGCTGTCGGCTTTTAACTATACGGAGACAAAGTCTCCATTCATAATTTTATGAATGGAAACTCTGTCTCCGTATAGTTAAATGCTATTGTATTCTATAAACCGACTCTATTTCGGCTTATAGAATGCAATAGTACTACGAATGGACGAATGAACGAATGATTTTCGTTTATTAACCATTCGTTCATTCGGCTTTCGTTAGCTTAGCATTTTCGTTCTTCGTTTTTCGGACGAATGGACGAAAATGCTATTTTTGGACGAAAATGCATTCGTCCGAAAACGAATGCACATGTCTAGTCGTAATCCACCGTCTTTCTTCTTGACGAAGAAAATGCCAGCCCCAGCAGGTGAAGTGCATGGTTGTATAAAACCCTTGGCTAGATTTTCTTTTATGTAGTCTTTTAATGAGGTGAGTTCAGGTTTGGCGAGAGGGTAGATTCTTCCAAAAGGAATGGGTGCTCCGGGGAGAAGATCGATGGAACAATCATAATCCCTGTGAGGAGGGAGTACATCTGCCTTTTTCTTCTCAAATACGTCGTGGTACTGTGTGTAAACTGAGGGTAACGTAGAGGAGGAATCTGGTTCTGCAGTAAAACATAAAGTACCTTTGTCCAGACATGTGTCGATACAGTGTTCAGAAGTAAACGCCAAGGTACCTGTTCCCCAATTTATAACGGGATTATGTAACCGGAGCCATGGAAGCCCTAGAATGAGGGAGAAGATAGGTGCTGGTACAATATCAAACTGGATGAGCTCTTGATGTCCTTCGCCGATAGTCATGACTAAGGGGATGGTCTCGTGAGTGACCGGTCCTGTCTTCAACGGGCTACCGTCTACGAGATGGATATGCATTGGCGACTTCTTACGATGGGTAGGAATTGCGATGGCTTTGGCGAGATCGGTGTCGATAAAACATCCACTGGCTCCGGAATCCACCATTGCCATCAGGGAAATAGGGCCTTTAGTCCACTGTAGGGAGAGAGGGATGGAAAGATGAGGAGTCTTATCGGGAGACGTTACTGTGTTTCTTTTGGTAGGAGAAAAGGTGATCTTACCATTAGTAGATCGTCTACGGGCACGGCATTCTTTGTACATATGACCTGATTTACCGCAGTACAGGCAGAGATTTTGATTCCTACGTTTGGCCTTTTCCTCGGCAGAGAGGGGACCTCAAACTAATCCGATCTGCATGGGTTCATCGGTGTCTTGGGGTGTAGGGGTTCTGGTCTCGTAATGGTGGGGACTGTAAGCAGCTCCTGTAGATGGAGTATTGTAGGTTCGTTCCGCTTTTCGTTCCCGTAGTCTGCGGTCTATCTGAGTGACGATACGAGTAAGATCATCCAAGGAGGAGGGTATACCAACTCGTGCCAATTCGTCTTTAAGACCATCGGAAAGTCCTAAACGGAACTGATCCAGTAGTGCTGACTCATTCCAAGTTGTTTCCAAAGCGATCCTGCGGAATTCGGTAATATACTCCTCTACTGGTCTACGGCCTTGTCTAAGAGAGCGAATTGCGCTTGTTGCTGAGGTAACTCTAAAAGGATCCTCATATAAGGAGTCCAGGGCTTGTCGGAAGGACCCCCAGGTCTCGAGGACTGAACTATTGGTGTGAAGGAGGTGGTGAGCCCATAATTGGGGTTCCTCCGTGAGAAGAGAAATCACGGTATGTATCTTCACGTAGTCAGATGCGTAGGTTCGTGGACGGAGATTGAATAGAATTTGACACGAAGTGATGAAGGTACGGTACTTCTTTCTATCTCCAGTGAATTTCTCAGGTAGTACCACTTGTGGTTCGAGAGTGGTAGCTCCCTCTAGTAACATGGGAGCCGGAGGAGGTGCATGAACCCCCACTGCATGTTCGGGGGCATTACCCGGATGGGTCTGTAAATGTTGTACCTGCTGTTGCAGGTGGGCTTGGCCTGTTTGTAGGTCTTGCACTGACTGATTTAGTGTAACTAATTGCTGAGTGAGAGCAGCAATAGCTTCCGTAAGTCCTGCGGTCTCCATGAAGAAATGGCTTGGTGATTATGTGGTGATATGGAACTGGATGGAGACCAATATGCAGGGCAACAATATATATAAAGGTATAAATGTAATAAATATGAGAGATGATCGACCTTGCACTGATATAAGGATGTAATCTGTAGGAAGCCGTTAGCATAGAGTCCTTACCAACATAGGTAGAATACAAGAACAGTCACTAGAAATCCGCAATAACAGAGGTGGTAAATGAATAACTATATCACTTGTAATCCACAGTAGCAAAGGTTGCTTGGAGGAAGATGTACACTTGTAATCCACACTGCAGGGGTGATTGGAGATTAATGAGGATAGCAATGATCAAAGGAAAACAGACAATCTTCAGCACGATAAACAGTCCGGGATCAGGGGCAATAGAGAGACAGCAGAACGATAAACAAGCCAGGGTCAGAACCAGAGAATCAGCAAAACGGTAAACAGTCCAGAATCGGGGCACAAGCAGACAGAAGAGTAGTCAGGTAAATCCAAGGGTCAGTAACGATAATCAGGAACAATAAACGCTAGGCTTCAGAAAACACGAGAATCACCAAGCACTGCTTGTCTGGTGATTCTGCCTTTTAAATCCTCCCGCGCCTCGCGGGTATGCGACGGGCGTGACGTCATCAGGCCGCGCGCCTCTGTGTAGAAGGATAAACTAGCGGTGTGAACGCGCTAGCAAGCGCGTGAGACGGATCCTGGCTGCAATGCAAGGGGGTGTACTCAGGTGAGTTGCTGCGGGGAAGATCCTGACAGATATATAGGTCCCTTCACAATTAAAGATGGCTTGAACCTTGTGACAGTTCATCTTCAGTTACCCTCTTCCAATCACCTTCATCCAGTCTTCAACGTTTTGTTGATCAAACCTTGGATTCCGAACACATTTCCTAATTGTACGCCTCCTACAACAGAACCCCTTATAGTAGATGGAGAAGAAGGATACGAAATCCAAAAGATTCTTTATTCCCGTTAACGTAAGGGAAGACTGGAATAATTCATTCAGTGGAAAGGTTATGGACCTGAAGATCATTCTTGGCAACCAGCATCCCATTTCCATGCTCTTGCTCTGATCCGTTCATTTCACAGACGTTACCCTGATAAACCTGCTCTTTGTCTCACCCGTAGGTTGCTCCTTGTGGGGGGGTCCTGTCATGGCCGTCGACGTGTGCCAACTATCCGCAGCACTCACTCATCTCAGATACGCCATTTGTGAAAACTGCATCACTATTGCCGTGGCTCTCCTTCCACCCTAGCTCTTTCTCTCCTGCGTGCGCGCATACAATCGCATCCTCTCTTGTGCGTGTGACGAATAAAGGGCAAATATAAACAAAGGCAGTACTATGGGAACATCTACTGAATCTCCTCCCCCTGGGAACATCATCACCAATCCTCTATCACTCGGTATGTAAACCCCAAAGTGGCAAAGGTTCATTGCTCAGAGTTCTGTGCTGCTACTAGTGATTAGACAGCGTCCAAGCATTTCTTTGAGACTCCTGATATCCGGTATTTGACTTCAGCTTCCCCTTTTGACGATCCTGATTTTCTGGCACCCGTGAACCTTTGTTTGTATTTGATTCTTACCTCCAGCTCCCTTGACCTTGGCTTCCCATTTCAGCTAAGAAGCTCTGTAGTATCCTGATAGTACCTCTGATTATTTTGACTCCGATTTTGTCTACAGAAGATTTCCATCAACCTGCAGGGTGATCTCCTCTCAAATCCTGGTCGCCCATGATTACAGTCATCACAGGGAGAGTTCTGTTCTCCAATATCAGTCCTCTTGCCTGTGTACATTTTCAGCAAGAGTGATTCCACTTCAACAAGACTCCTCCTCTTCAAAAACAGAGATTACCATCATTACACCCAGATATAGTTGGAACATACTTTCCTGGGGTATGCATCATGAGAAGTAAACTTAGTACACTTAGTACACTTAGTAGAGTGTGTTTTAAGTGTGTGTACTTCATGATTTATAGCCCTTGATATTTTATTAATGATCATTAATGTGATTGTGAACACATTGAACACATTTGTGGAAATATAAGTGCGTAATGTGACTTATTTTCATATGATTTGTAAAAGAAACATGAATGAATAAGACTGGTATAATATCCAGCCCCTGCATTCACTTTTCATGCTGTGTTGGCAACAAAAATATGGTTAGCTGGAAAAGTTGAACTTGATGGACTGCACTTTTTCAACTATATAATGTACTTATATCTGTATTTGGTGTATGGAAATGAAGACATTTCCTAATAGTCCTAATTCTAAAACAGAGAGGAACATTTTTATCACTTTAGACCACCTACTTCCAGGGCCGTAATCAGGGGGTGATGGGCGATACACCTTTCATGAAAAAAGCGTGCCAACTGAGATTCTGGCTGGGAATATTAAAAGACATGCTTCCATGCTGCCCCTCTTGAACACTGGGGAAGGGGGAGGAGGAGGGGGGACTCTCTTTAGCATATTAATGGGAACACTGTCTGTGGCATATTAATGTGCATACTGGCCGTGGCATATTAATTGGTATAAAGTGTCATATTAATGGGCATACTGTCTGTGGCATATTAATAGGCATATTGGCTGTGGCATGTTCATGGCAGGGGCGGACTGGCCATACGGGCATTTGAGCACTGACCAAGGGTCCGGGCTAGTGGAGGGGCTTTGGCCTGCTGCCAAATGGCCCGATCATGTGACCTTGCGCAGGATTGTGTGAGCTAGCTCTCACATCAGCCTGCATTTCCAAAGCTGTTGCATGCGTCTGCTGGGAGTAGACGGGACACTTGTGACAGGGCTCGGTAATGCAGGTTGGTATGAGCACAGCTCATGCAGACCTGCGTGCATTGTGTAACGTCATGTGACCCTGTGAACCTCACAATGATGGCGATGGAGCAGGTCCTCAGCGCAAAGATAAGGTAAGTCATCAATGCTGATTGGCAAGTTGGAGTGTCTGATTAGCAAGGGGGGGTCTGATTAGGAAGTTGGGGGGTCTGATTGGGAAGTGGAGGGATCTGATTTGGAAGTGGGAGAGTCCGAATGGGATGTGGGGGGGCAGATTGGGAAGTGGGGGGATCTGATTGGGAAGTGGGAGTGTCACATTGTGTAGTGGGGGGTCCCATTGAGTAGTGTTGGGGTCTGAATGTAAAGTCTGGGAGTCAGATTGGCACATTTTGGGGGCAGATTTGGAAGTGGGGGCAGATTGGCAAATATGGGGGTCATACTGGGAAGAAGGGGTCAGAATGGCAAATAGGGGGTCATACTAGGAATAAGGGGTCAGATTGGCAAATATGGGGGTCATACTCAGAAGAAGTCAGATTTTGAATAAGGCATCAGATTGATAGGTTTGGGGCAGATTGGGAAGAAGGGGGCAAATTGGCAAGTCTGGGAGTGAGATTGTGTAGAAGGGGCAGATAGGAAAGTCTTGGGGTGAGATTCACTAGTGGGGGTAACTTTGGATAATATGAGGCAGATTTGGAAGAAAAGGGCAGATTGGCATGTTTGGGGGGCAGATTTGGTGGTCTGGGGGACTGATTGGGAAGATGGGGTGTAATTGGGAAGTGTGGGGGTGAGATTGGGAAGAGAAAGCAGATTGGCACATTTTGGGGGAAAATTGGGAAGTGGGGGTCAGATTGGCAAGTCTGCAGGTTGGATTGGCAAATCTGGGCGTTATACTGGGAAGAAGGGGTTCAAATTAGCAAATATTTGGGTCAGATTGGGAAGAAGGGGCAGATTGGAATGTTTTGGGGTCAGATTGGGAAGAAGGAGGCTGATTGGTAAATCTGGGGGTCACATTGTCTAGTTTTGGGACGATTTGGAAGAAGAGGCAGATTGGCACATTTGGGGTCAGATTGGGATGGAGGGGGAATATTGGTATGTTTGGTGGTCAGATTGGGAAGAGGGGGCAGATTGGCACATTTGTTGGGCAGATTTAGAAGTGGGGCAGATTGGCAAATATGGGGTCAGATTAACATATATGGAGGTCATACTGGGAGGAAGTGGTCAGATTGGCAAATATGGGGTTCATACTGGGAAGAAGTGGGTCAGATTTTGAATAAGGCATCAGATTGGTAGGTTTGGGGCAGATTGGGAAGAAGGGGGCAAATTGACAAGTCTGGGAGTGAGATTGTGAAGTAGGGGCAGATTGGAAAGTCTGGGGGTGAGATTCACTAGTGGGGGTCACTTTGGACAATATGGGGCAGATTTGGAAGAAAGGGTCAGATTGGCATGTTTGGGGGGAAGATTTGGTGGTCTGGGTGTCTGATTGGGAAGATGGGGTGTGATTGGGAAGTGTGGGGGTGATGTTGGGAAGAGAAAGCATAGTGGAACATTTTGGGGGCAAATTGGGAAGTGGGGGTCAGATTGGCAAGTCTGCAGGTCGGATTGGCAAATCTGGGCATCATACTGGGAAGAAGGGGTAAAATTAGCAAATATTTGGGTCAGATTGGGAAGAATGGCAGATTGGAATGTTAGGGGGTCACATTGTCTAGTGTCAGGCCGACTTGGAAGAAGGGGGCATATTGGCACATTTGGGGTCAAATTGGGATGGAGGGGGCATATTGGCATGTTTGGTGGTCAGATTGGGAAGAAGGGGAAAGATTGGCACACTTGGGGGGCAGATTTGGAAGTAGGGAAGATTGGAAAATATGAGGGCAGATTGGCAAATATGGGGTCAGATTAACACATATGGAGGTCATACTGGGAAGAAGGGGTGAGATTGGCAAATATGGGGTCATACTGGGAATAAGGGGTCAGATTGGCAAATATGGGGGTCATACTGGGATGATGGGGGTCAGATTTGGAATAAGGCATCAGATTGGTAGGTTTGGGGCAGATTGGAAAAAGGGGGCAAATTGGCAAGTCTGGGAGTGAGATTGTGAAGAAGGGGCAGATTGCAAAGTCTGGGGGTGAGATTCACTAGTGTGGAGGTCACTTTGGATAATATGGGGTATATTTGGAAGAAAGAGGCAGATTGGCATGTTGGGGGGGCAGATTTGGTGGTCTGCGGGTCTGATTTTATTGGAAGAAGAGGTGTGATTGGGATGTGTGGAGGTGAGATTGGGAAGATAAAGCAGATTGGCACATTTTGGGGGCAAATTGGGAAGTGGGGGTCAGATTGGCAAGTCTGCAGGTCGGATTGGCAAATCTTGGCATCATACTGGGAAGAAGGGGTCAAATTTGCAAATATTGGGGGCAGATTGGGAAGAAGGGGCAGATTAGTATGTTTGGGGGTCAGATTGGGAAGAAGGAGGCAGATTGGTTAATCTGGGGGTCCCATTGGCTAGTGTTGGGCCAATTTGGAAGAAGCGGCAGATTGGCACATTTGAGGTCAGATTGGGATGAATGGGGCATATTGGCATGTTTCGGTGGTCAGATTAGGAAGAAAGGGGCAGATTGGGATGGAGGGGGCTGATTTGTGAGTATGATTGGAAAGATAGAGTCTGATTGAGAAGTTTGGGGGTCACAGTGGTACATTTGGGGGGCAGATTGGGAAGTGGGGGGCAGATTGGCAAGTCTGGAGGTCTGATTGGCAAATCTGGGGGTCATACTGAAAAGTTTGGAGGGAGAGTGGCAAATCTGGGGGTCATACTGGGAAGCAGGAGGCAGACTGGAAAGTTTGACAGATTGTCACATTTGGAGGGAAGATTGGCAAGTGTGGGGGTCAGATTGGGAAGTGGAGGACAGATTGGTAAATCTGGGGGTCAGATTGTGAAGAAGTGGGCATATTGGCACTTTTGAGTGTCAGATTTGCAAGAAGGGGGCAGACTGGCACATTTGGGGTCAGACTGGGATGGAGGGGATGATTTAGGAGTCAGATTGGGAAGATTGGGGTCTAATTGAGAAATAGGAGGTCACATTGGCACATTTGGGGGGCAGATTGGGAAGTCTGGAGGTCTGATTGGCAAATCTGGGGTCATACGAAAAGTTTGGAGGGAGACTGGCAAATTTGGGGGTCAGATTGTGAAGAAGGAGGCATATTGGCATGTTTGAGCATCAGATTGGGAAGAAGGGTGAGAAGTGTGGGGGTCACATTGGCACATTTGGGGGGCAGATTGTGAAATCTGGGGGTCATACTGAAAAGTTTGGAGGGAGATTGGCAAATCTTGGCATCATACTGGTAAGAAGGAGGCAGACTGAAAAGTTTGGGATTGGCAAGTGTGGGGTCAGTTTGGGAAGTGGAGGTCAGATTGGCAAATCTGGGAGTCAGATAGGGAAGAAGGGGGCATATTGGCATGTTTGCGGTCAGATTGGGAAGAAGGGGTGATATTGGCAAGTCTGGGGGTCAGATTTGGAAAGTGTGGGGGATGCATTGGCAAGATTGGAGGGGATGCATTGACAAGTTTATACATTATTGGGGATTTTGCCATAATATCCCAAGTTTATAAATGACTGCTGATTTTGCCATGTACTACCATGTTTGTACATTACTGCTGATTTTGCCATGATATACCATGTTTATATATTTTGCAATGTTTTACCAAGTGTATCCTTTATAGCTCATTTAGTCTTAGTGTGTTTGTGTGTGATACTAGGGTGTGAGACCAGCTGTATTGTGAGTGCAGGACTGGAATAGAGCTGGCTTGGAAGAGAGAGAACAGGGCCAGGAGAGAGAGAGCTGGCATGCAATAGAGTGGGAGAGAGTGAAAGGTTGGGAGAGAGATGCCTTGGAGGAGTGAGATTGGGATAGAGTTCAGGGCTGGGAGAGACACGGATTTGGGAGTGACGGACAGAGAGGGCTTGGTTGAGTGAGAATGGGAGAGAGTGCAGGTCCTCTCAACACTCTTTAGTCAGAGCCACATAACTGTGTATGTGGTATGTGTGTGGGAGGGAGGGGGAGAAGGGGACAGCATTTAAATTCTGGACAGTGTGTGTGTATCTGCTCATTGGCATGATAGAGAAATATGTATATACTTCCATTGGCATGTTATATACATACATCCTTCTATTTCATGCCAATGAGAAATATATACATCATTTTTATACATTTCTCATTGGCATGATATAGAAAGGTTAATTATATATTTCGCATTGGCATGAAATAGAAAGATTGTGTATATATTTCTCATTGGCATGATATAGAAAGATTATGTATATATTTCTCATTGTCATGAAATAGAAGATTTATGTATATATTTCTCATTGGCATGATATAGAAAGATTTTTGTATATATTTCTCATTGGCATGATATAGAAATATTATGTATATATTTCTCATTGGCATGATATAGAAAGATTTATGTATATATTTCTCATTGGCATGATATAGAAATATTATGTATATATTTCTCATTGGCATGATATAGAAAGATTTATGTATATATTTCTCACTGGCATGATATGGAAAAATGATGCTTGGTTGCATAGGGAGAGGTATTAGCAGTAGGAAGAGGGAAGTGCTCATGCCATTGTACAGAGCACTGGGGAGACCTCACTTGGAGTATTGTACGCAGTACTGGAGACCGTATCTCCAGAAGGATAATGATACTTTGGAGAGAGTTCAGAGAAGGGCTACTAAACTGGTTAATGGGTTGAAGGATAAAACTTACCAGGAAAGGTTAAAGCATCTTAACATGTAGCTTGGAGGAAAGACGTAACAGGGGGGATATGATAGAAACATTTAAATACATAAAGGGAATCAACACAGTAAAGGATGAGAGTATATTTAAAAGAAGAAAAACTACCACAACTAGAGCACATAGTCTTAAATTAGAGGGGCAACGATTTAAAAGTAATATCAGGAAGTATTACTTTACTGAGAGGGTAGTGGATGTATGAATAGCCTGCCAGCAGAAGTGGTAGAGGTAAACACAGTCAAGGATTTTAAGCATGCGTGGGATAGACACAAGGCTATCCTAGCTATAATACTGGGAACGTGGGACTAATAAAAGTACTCAAAAAAAAATTGGGCAGACTAGATGGACCGAATGGTTCTTATCTGCCGACACATTCTGTGTTTCTATGTTTCTAAGATGTATATACCTCTCATTTGGCATGATATACAAAGATGGATTTACTTATTTAGTGGGTGCTAAAGTTTAATTTCAAATGCATTTTTTTAATTATGGTTCTGTTTATCCACCTTTTCAGCATTGTAGAATTCAAATGTGAATAAATAGATCTATTTATGGGGGGAGGAGATTGCACGTGGGCGATACATGGAGCGGGCACAAGGGGGCCCCGTGTCCATCTATTACCCGCGGGCCCCTGGAGTTTTTAGTCCACCCCTAGTTCATTGGAATACTGGCTGTGGCATGTTAATGGGCATACTGGCTGTGGCATATTAATGGGTAAACTGGCTGTGGAAAATTAATAGGAAAACAGTGCAATATTAATAGGCAAACAGTGGCATGTTCATGGGCATACTGGCTGTGGCATGTTAATGGGCAAACTGACTGTGTCTCTGTCGTGTGCTCAGGGGTGGTGGAGCAGGTAACCCTGACGGGTCAAAAAGGGTTAGGCAAAAGAGTGGTCAAGGAACAGTCCAATGGTCGATGCAGGCAGCTGAGGATCAATAATGAGGAGGCAGGCCAAGGTCCAAAGATTAGAGAAAGGAGGGTAAACGGCTGAGGATAGCCAAGGGTCAAAACCAGGTAGACAAATATGCACAGTAGTGATAACGAAGGAGACTGAGAATGTATACCAACTAGCTCAACAAGTAAGGAAGGAGTGAACCAACTGAGTCACTCCTCACAACACCGAGTCTCCACCTCCTCTATAGACTATTCAAAGGAGGAGTGGCTGGAGGAAACACCACTCCTCCTCTCTCTGGTCCTACAGGACCCACCCCTGTGACATGATGCAAACCAGAGGTAAGACACGCCCCCTAGATGCCCACATCTTGAGGCCGGGGATGCAGCCTAGCCCGTGCCTGCAGGATCATTCCGCGAGCGGACCCCGGCGTCCGTGATGCAGTCCTGGAAGCGGACCCTCAGTGTGGGATAAGTGAGGGTGTCTGGGCCTGCCAGTCATATTCATGGGTAAACTAACAGTGGCTTATTAATGGGGAAGCTGTGGCATACTAATGGACGAACTGGCTGTGGCACACTAATTGACAAACTGGCTGTGGCTTATTAATGGAAAAAATAGCTGCGGAAATTTAATGGGTTAAGTCTTGAATGCACAATGGGAGTAATGGGGCATGTCCTGGGGGGGAGGGGTAGCAGCAAATCCTGGGTGTGCAAAACGGATGATGGAACATGTCCTGGAGTGTATATAAATCATTGGCATGATATACAAAGTCCTGGATAAAATGGGAGGATAGGGGGGCAAGAGGGAGATATGTCCCAGAATTGTTTTCAAGTAAGGGTCCCTGAAGTTTTTGATGGTGGCCCTGCCTACTTCTAATAGTTACTCACTATTTTATGTACAGTGATAAAATCAATTGATGTTGAATTTTCAATTAAAATATTAGGTCGTACAATGTAATTTTAAGCAAATATTTAAAAAACCAAGTAAGCATATGAAACTTACATTTTAGGACTGACTATGTCTGACTTAGCACCTCCTCCATTTTGTAGATTACTAACATTGCTGGTTCCCACCCAACATCGATATTGGGATTCCGGGGGCTTGCTCGGTTATGCACTGTGTAAGTTGCATTACTTCCAATAGTTAGTGAACACAGCACATACTAAATTGTAGCCCATGCTGCCAAAAACAGCAGAAATTTTAGACAGCTTGTAGGTTTAGAACTTAGTAATTAACAGACCTGGCAAATCCTTATATGATCTTGATTAACATTACTTTTTTTCAAAAGCTTTTCCTTGGAGAAAGTAATTTGTTGATTCCAGTACAGGAAAGAAGGCAAATAGTCCTTTCCTTAAACCTATATTTATATATTTATCAACACTGACAATTAAAGGACAACTGCATGAAAGCTTTTAATGCTCAGATTACAGCAGGGAAGCAAATGATCTGTGTGAAGCAGCATGAAAAAGACTGTACTGTTTAGGCAATATATTCCCCTGTGCTACATACAGAACCACCAGGAAATGTAGGAGGCAGTGAGGGACCTATGAATATGCGACCAGGGAAGGGAGAGAGGGACTTGTGATTCACTGATACAGTGCATATTTCTCTGCATAATATAGAAGACAAGTGTGTCCATGGGAAACCATTTAATTAATTAAGGATTGGACCAAATTGCAAATACTGTGAGGAATTAATTAATATTGATCTGAAAACATATGCTGCAGGGCATATGAAAAAACATGAAAAGTTTCATATGTCCCTCGAAAAATTGGCCGAACATACATATGTATGCATGGAATCACAAGTAGGAGGAACGAAGGTATGCTCTATTCAAGTTAATAGCAAGAAAGGGAATCATAAAGGGAATCAACACAGTAAAGGAAGAGAGTATATTTAAAAGAAGAAAAACTACCACAACTAGAGGACATAGTCTTACATTAGAGGGGCAACGATTTAAAAGTAATATCAGGAAGTATTAATTTACTGAGAGGGTAGTGGATGTATGGAATAGCCTGCCAGCAGAAGTGGTAGAAGTAAACACAGTCAAGGATTTTAAGCATGCGTGGGATAGATACAAGGCTATCCTAGCTATAAGACCGGGAACGGGGGACTAATAAAATTACTCAAAAAAAAATTGGGCAGACTAGATGGACCGAATGGTTCTTATCTGCCGATACATTCTATGTTTCTATGTTTCTAAGAAAGCAGTAGCAATTCAGAAAGACTGATTGAAAGTATGGGTTGCATAAGTAACAAAACAATGAACATTTTTTTCCCTGGAGTGGATCATTAATGTAGCCTTTATTCAACCAAGAACTTGGTGCTATAGGCTCCCTTAATGCCGTTTTAGTTTCTATTTATAGGAGACACTGTAATTATTTGAATTAAGACAGAGAAGAATGTATCACTAATTAGAAATATACACACATAAAAAAGAATTTGCGTTTTAACTGGAAATGAAGTGTACTATGAGGCTCTGATACAAAGACTTAAAAGGTTGAAATTATTGTAATTGATTTTAAATTGGCATAAAATTACAAATATAGTCAAGTTATAAAACTTTTTGTCTTTACTAAATGAAATAGAAATTTAGCAATATGAAACTAATTAGTCTAAATGTATTTCGTAATAGCAGCTATTCAGTTATAATTGGTTTCTTGATAAAGATAAAAATCATAGGCTTTGCAAATGCATTCAATATAAAATTGCTGTGAAGAATTTACAGGCAAGCATGCAAGCAGATAATGCAACAATCAAGGGTTAATTCCCATTATGGTATGAACATATGGTATAAATGAGCAATTAAATTATAGTACAAACTAAATAACAATGTTCTACATTCAGTGCAAAATCATGAAATAAATTAGAGACCAAACACTAAAAATAATTTTCTAATGTGGCAGAAGAGAAGTCTTCTATTAAATCTGCTATTTGAAGGGCGTGGCCTGACTGGCGATGAGACCTGGCGTGTGATCTGTAAGCTCTGCACCTTCATGTAAAAGCAGCAATACAGCGGAATTTCAAATCACTAATCTGTCATGACGGGACCTAATGAGAAGCCTAAACAAAGGGAGAAAAAAACGCAAGGTGGTATGGAATTGTTTCTGAAGCAAAAGAAGGTGAAAGTCAATGTATAGCTGAGACGGGAAATCCCAAGATGGCGGAGGGCCAGAATACCTAGCTGGGGGTAACTTGGAATCTGAAGAGATGGAGGGCCTCCTCCATGAAACATCATACGACTCCGGCAGAAGATATAAAATCTTTACTGACTTAAGAGCTCAAATACGAGGTGACATCAGAGACATCACAAACTAACTCAAGAAAGAACTGAAAGAATTGGGCGACATAACGAACAGCCTAGAGTTTAAAAACGCATTAAATTATCGATGTACACACTTGAAATGCAGAATGAGCTGGGCGCCTTGAGGGAGAAAGTTGAAGACAGTTCAAGGCACAATAATGTAAGAATTTGAGGCATCTCTGAGAACATTGCGCTGGAGGACCTCCACAGCAATGTAATGGACTTTTTTGTGCGTTTGATACCTGGAAAGCATACCCAAACTGAAATCCCTACCAAAAGACACACCAAGGGACACTCTGCTACATATACACTACTATCACAGCAAAGAAGCAATCATGCGGGCAAGCCGAACATTCACAACATTCCCAGACCCATTTTTTCTTACAAGTGTATGCTGATCCGGCCCCTGAAAACCTTCCAAAAATCCAGGGAATCATGAAACGGATCATAACAAAGAATGGAACTATATCTATTCTAGGTACACCTGTTGGAGGCAAAATAATCCTGCAATAATGGGATTTACCGGCATTGCCTCTGGCACCTACCAGAACCTCACTGCCAAGGGAAATCGCTAAAGAATGGTCACCAGTTAACCACTGTCAATCTACCTTAGAACAAGAGCAACAAAAGCAAAAAGCCTGTCTGAACAGGGCGCTCCGGAGGCTTGAACGTTGATCTATGAGACTATTGCATGCTACGACCTATTGGACATGATCCAATTCTGACTGCCTACACTTCGTCCAGACGGATGAGTATTTTTCATGGAGATATGGCTCACCCTACCCTACATAAGGAGCAGTGCACACATTATACTCACCTTCTGCTTCTAATAATACCGAAAGGGATTTTCACCCCAAAGAGATGCCCCACCAGGCGCCTTGATGCCGACTTCCATTCTGGTGTCAATGGCATATCATCCCCTTAGGACAGGAAAGTCCTATAAGGACTTTGTGGTAGACAAATAAAATGAGCTGAATCATAAATGTGAAAAGACCTGCAGAGTCACATATATTTTGCAAATGTTTTATGTAATTGTTTTGATTGCTGTTTTTAGCTCTGTGTTGAGTGCACTATTGTCACCAGTATGCTCCCCCCCCCCAGCCCCTCACCTCCCTTTTCTTTCCTGAGTCTGATCGAATTCACATATTATGGTCTCGAGAAAACTTTTTGAGCAACAATGCACAAATATGTCGAATATTCATGATGTCCTATCATGTTACCCACATCTGACCAATGATGAACAAGACACCTGTCGCCACAAGCATTAAGTTGTTTTTTATTAATGTTAAAGGTCTCAACACCTCCCCACAAATGGAGGTTGGCCCTAGAAAAAGCAAGAGCCAATAAAGCTAATATAATTTTCTATTGAGGAACCCATTTCAAAAGATCGAAAGCTCCCTCCCTGCTATCTAATAATTACCTTACTGCTTACCATGCCATGGTGACGCAAAGAAATGTAGTGTAACCAACTTAATTCATAGAGATTGGCACTTCCAAATGAGAAAAAAGTATGTTGACCCACGAGTCGTTTTATTGATTTTTGTATGTGAACTGAACACTACCAGCTGGACACTAGCTAACATATGTGCACCAAACAAGAACCAAATACAGTACCTTAATAGGGAATTGTGGAAAAAGGCACTCTGATAAAATAAAATGTGCAGCTACAACTTGGGTGGTGCACCCCCCTTATACACCACCAAAAAGAAGTAACTGGTGGGGAAAAAAAGAGAAAGGGTGCACAGAAATAAATATGTAAAACAACCTATTTTAATAATTTACAGCTCTTATCGAATTCAGCACATCCATTTTTTCACCAAATACAGTTCCTTACCCACTGTTTTAAGAAAACTCAGGATCTCAAAGAAGGTATTCACCTCCTACTGTCTGGCTGGCACACAAAGCCATTGTGAGAGGCCTGCTCATTCAACAGGGTGCCAAATTAAGGAAAACCAGACAACATATGATAGCACGCCTTCAACCTGACTTACAGAACTCAATGTAGGAAAAGCAGCATCATGAGGCCTACAGAGAAAACTCTATACGATTAATTAAGAACAACCTAGCCAAAATACAGCTTGAAGATACACAGAGAATGTTTCAAAACATGGGACACCAATATTATCTGCATGGCAACAAAGCAGGAAGAATACTTTCCAGCAAACTGAAAAAATGGAACGCTCAGTCTAAAATCCCATACATACAAAGGGAAAAAGTGCCTAAACTGTGCAACCCTGTTGATATCAACAACAAACTGGCAGATTTCTAGGTAAAACTGAATAACCTGAAAGATGATGGTGCAATGACCCAGCCAACCCCTGAAGCCATCCAACTATTTCTTAACTCTATAAACCTTCCATGCCTATACAGCCAATGGAAATACAAACTTAGAGAG
Source organism: Pelodytes ibericus (assembly GCA_036172795.1). Classification (NCBI taxonomy): domain Eukaryota; kingdom Metazoa; phylum Chordata; class Amphibia; order Anura; family Pelodytidae; genus Pelodytes; species Pelodytes ibericus. The sequence continues at coordinate 42,877,035 of CM069857.1, forward strand.
CTCGAAAACATGACCAGCGCCAGACTCCAATCACAGACTTCGCTTGTGCCAACATGAAGGACAGCAGTGAAGTGGATCATCCGAAGGTTTAGTCAGGAGATTTAGGAAAATTAATAATACTGATTTATTGTAGAAATGAACAAACGGTAATGAGTATAATCCACAGTGCAAAGGACCCAGCTTGACGCATTTTGTACCTATTTGGGTACTTAGTCATAAGCTTGCTAAATTCCAGAGCACTCTCTCATAAATAGTGCCCCTAATTATTAACAAGTGTACAGAAATGATTAACCAATTAGAAAAGTAAAGGAGAGGTAATGATAAAATATATAAAACAAGGAGCCCTGACCATCCTGTTATAAACAATCAATAATAAGTAATAATCATAATTATAATTACGGTATGAGCAGTGAAACACATAACTTTAGATACTGAATGTTGGAATGTGATACTGTGTCAAAAAATAAATGCAGGCTAAATACAACAATGTTTCATGGAATGGAACCCTGTGATATATAGAAAACATAATATGAAAAAAAAATAATAAAAAATAATAATAGTAAAAAAAAATGCATTAGCCTGAAAAAATATATATTTTGTATCAAAAAATAAGTCATAATTACAGATAAATGTATATAAAATTTATAATGAAAAAGAAGTATGTAAATTGGCACTGTATCAAACAACCAACACTAGTAACAAAATAAAACAAAACAATTGGTAAAAAATATGACGCAACACAATAAGATGCATCATAAAAAGACCCACAAACACTTATAATAGCAGTTGAAAATACTGATGTCTGTACATGAAATATCTAGATTATTCAAGAATGTATATATACAAAAACATGCAAATGCAGCAAGTATTCACAAATATGCAAATATAAACATAATACAGTGATACAGAATACAAAAATACACCAGGACCAATTTGTGTGGAAGCATAAATAGGAATACATGGATATATATATATATATATATATATATATATATATATATATATATATATATGAAAAACAGTACTTGGAGGGGAACTACAAATACTAGAGGTCAGGCCATTGATACCTTTCAAAGTTTAATCAAAAGAGACATATGTAAGCTACATGAATCTATCACTAAACCAGATCCCAGGTTTTATAATCTAACACATGTCCAGTCCCAAGCCCTTGTAAATCCGTTCTCTTTGATTTGGTAGACCAGTCATGTGAACAAGGTATTCTCACTGTTGATGTAGCCAATTACCTTAAAATTGATTGTCCTGTCATGTCTATTTTCCATCATCTCCCTAAGGTACAAACATTTTTGGGAATAGGTGATTTCTCGGGGAAATTGGATATTTTTCCCATCTCATTACCCAAAGGAGTCAGAAGGCTAATAATACACATACTAAATGCCACCATGTTGATGCTAGCTAGACACTGGAGCCTACTGCCCCTCCGCAACAAGAGGTTATACAACTGATCAAGACCAAAAAGAATCACGAATATTATGCCCATAGGGGCACTCTCCCCCTTCAAAATGTAGCCAAACTTGGGAACCGTGGAATCTCTGGATGCAATTATCTAATAGCTCACAAATTATTTAATAGGAACGACCAGACTTAATCGTCCCCCCCCCCCTAATAAACTTCTCCTTTCTCTATGTTTACCCCTTCTCCCTTCTTATGCCTCCCCTTCTTCTGTTCTCCAAAATGTTCTAATAGTTATAAAATAGTTATATAAATATCTATGCAAGACTTGGGGAGTTATTTTGGAACTAAGTTATTTGATCCTTTTATATGATTGAATAACCATACTGAATATAAGGCTTCTGTCTGTAATGTTGGATATATGCAAATCAAATTCTTGGGGGGAAAAACTGCCATTTGAATGGTGCATCAAATGTGATTATGTGATTCACCCTTAGTTTTTGCACTATGCAAGATGACTAATGCACTGCTGCTTTCACAGAGCATCACTCTTGGTGACTGCACTGGTATATCTTGGTTTGTGCTGCCCTAGGCAGACAAAATTCGGGCACCCCCCTACCCACGCTGAACATGCACGACATGCCCCATAACCCACATCACCCCATTACATGACCCCATCACATGCCTCCATCACCCCAATTACACCCCACCATCACCCCCATTACATGCCCCATCACCCCATTACATGCCTCATCACCCCCAATAGATGCCCCATCACCCACCTTGCATTCCTCCATAACCCCCATTGCATGCCCCCATCAGCCCCATTGCATGCCCCATCAACCCCATTGCATGCCCCCATCAGCCCCATTATATGCCTCCATCAGCCCCATTACATGCCTCCATCACCCCCATTACATGCCCCATCCCCTCCATTACATGCCTCCATCACCCCCATTACATGCCTCCATCACCCCCATTACATACCTCCATCACCCCCCTTACATGCCCCATCACCTCCATTACATTCCCCATCACTCCCATTATATTCCACCATTAACCCCATTACATGCCCCCTCACCCCCTCACCCCCTCATCTGCACTTGGGTGACCGTCTCTTTCGTTCATTGGTGTGTACGCACATCAATTTCACGCCACACAGCCAATCAGCTGAAGGTGTGTTCGGAGTCACGGACATGGCAGACCAATCAGTGCTTCCAAGTCACAGAGCAGCAGAGCAATAGTGCACAATGCACCTGTCCTTAAAAGCATAATTCCACCTGTCTGAGTTAACGTTGTTCTTGAGGATTGAGGGTTTACTCCCTCTTTAATAAAATCTTTTTCAGTTCAACTTAATGGAACCAAAGTATGCTGTGAAATAGATAAAGTGTGTTAGTAAAGTGACAAATGAGGTTCAATATAGACACATGTAAAGTTATGCATTATGGGAAAAATAATAACAAAGCAACATATACGTTAAATGGTTTTTCCCTGGGAAAAACTACTAATGAAAAGTATTTAGGAATAATTATAGACAACAAACTTGGCAACAGTGCCCAATGCCAGTCAGTAGCTGCAAGGGCCAATAAGATATTGGCATGTATAAAACGAGGTATAGATTCACGGGAGGAGGATATCATCTTGCCTCTTTACAAATCAATGGTAAGACCTCACCTTGAATATGCAGTATAGTTCTGGGCACCAGTCCTTAAAAAGGATATTAAGGAACTAGAAAAAGTGCAAAGGAGAGCTACAAAATTAATAAGGGGTTTGGAGGATCTTAGTTATGAAGAGAGACTTAAAAAATTGAATTTATATACGTTAGAAAAAAGGCGTCTCAGAGGGGATATGATAACATTATATAAATATGTGCAGGGCCAATATAATGAGCTCTCCAGTGACCTGTTCATTAACAGAAAGGTACAAAGAACAAGAGGTCACCCCCTGGACTGGAAGAGCAAAGATTTTATAGACAGCAAAGGAAGGGATTCTTTACGGTTAGGACAATAAAGTTATGGAACTCCCTGCCAAGAGAGGTAGTGCTATCAACCACATTAGATGCAATGGTTTGGATGTTTTTTTAGGAAAGCAGAACATACAGGGCTATTAATAATAGAATAAGCATGAATAAAAGAGCTTATTGATCCAAGGAGAAATCTGATTGCCTCTTGGAGTCAAGAAGGAATTTTTTCCCCCAGGAGGCAAAATTCAAAATAGCTTCCTTAGGGGTTTTTGCCTTCTTTTGGATCAAAAGCTGTAATGATAGGTAGAAGGGTTGAACTTGATGGACTTGTGTCTTTTTTCAACCTAAATTACTATGTTACTATGTTACTATGTTACAAGTCTTACTCACCTTTAGTATCTGAAGGTTTTTGACCAGAGGTAGACAACATTTTAGCATTTATTTGTTTATAAAATATGTCTAATGAAGTGATTCATGCAGAAACAATATCAGTTTTGATGGGGTAAGAAAACCTGGAAAGTCCTCCACTGTAAAAAACTAAAACAAAAAAAACAACAACACAGCAAGGCCAGTCTCTACATACCTTGCAGAAACTAAAGAATTTCTGTTTTATTAATCCTTTTTAGTCTTATGAGTTTTTCTATTTTTTTCTGGGTCTCTGAAGCTCAGCAGCATTCAGTCACGTCCTTAAATAACAAAACACCTTGGTTTAAACGACAAAGACTCGGTATGTGAGGTATTAAAATGTGAGAGTAAAAAAAAAAAAAGCACAGTGAGTATTAAAAAATCAGACATTCTCACATGAAAGCTGTCAAAGAACAATGAGTTCCTGATCAATGTAGAGAAGGTTCACATACAATGAGATTGTTAAACTCACAGCCAATTTTAATCATGATAGCATTTCTCAAACCATTGATAATCACAGACTTAGTGCAACATGTTTTTTTCTGGGTCTGCTGATTTTGCCGGACATAAAAGTGTGAGCTAGGGAGAATTCCCTTTCTTCTTAATTTTGACCCTTGAAAAAAACTCTGTATGTTAGATGAATGGTGTTGAAACCATTCCAGTCAGTCTGATGATGATGCAATATACAAAGGGTCTGATGGTCAATGGCCATATCTTTCAATACATGGTTCTCATCAATAATGTCCCCCCTCTCTCACTTCCAGTTTTACAAAACTTTTAAATAGCTAGAAAACCAAACGTTTAACACCTCTACATAATCCCACCTCCACTGTACTCTCTTAACAAAATATTTTGTTTCGTTACCTTTTCTGTTTGGAAGATTTAAACTTGGCTTTGGGCCCTGGGCATATGTCTACTTTGACCATTGGGTAAGAAAGCCCTAAATATATTGTATTCTTCTATGCATGCCTAAATATTCTAAAATACTACTCATTTAAATAGAAGCTTGAACCCTATGCAGTACAATAATGCATTAGATAGATCAGCATTGATTTTAATGCAGTTGGGAAGGATAAATTCTCAAAAAGCATCCCTGGTAAAATACAACATAGATGCAATTAATAATAAAAAAGGTTACTATAGCCACAGAGGATCCTATCTGAATAAACACCATGCAAGAAGATCATGCACGAGGCTCTGATGATCAGTATTTCTAACATTTTTGTATATGTATGGTGTAGACATAGAGTTGTGCTGAACATAAGATGAAACTAAGAACCAAAGAAGGTTTCACAGCAGGCTAGATGTTCCAAATGATTGTTATCTACTGTCAGACTCTATGGGGGTTATGTGTGAATAATGGCACAATGTTTCATGTCTACACCTAATTCCACAGCTCCTTGTGAGTAGAAGTTACCCTTACAGGTAATATGAAATACTTCACTAGTCTCAAATCCCTCAAAAAGACTGCCTCCCAAGAATGTACCTGCTAATATGCGACATCCAGTTTCATATTCATTCTTGTATTTTTTTTTTTTTAAATAAGTGACTTTCACAGAATGTTGTAACTGTACTGGACTTTCTCCCAAGGACACAGCTGTAAACGAGAGACATGTCAATGTATTCTGCCTGGTAAAACACAGTGTCAAAAAGTGTGTGAATGAATTGTAACTGTAAATAGGAGAATTGGAAAAAAACACAGACATGAGAACAAAGGGAGGTTAGAGACAATGGACATGCATTAAACACACAAAGACCACCACATATAGATTTAGATGCATATATTTTATTGATGATAAATGTACTGTAGTACAAGAAATAAGTGATGGCCAAAGAAAAAAACCGTGATGTCCTGCAGCATGGTTGAACAATAGGGTAGAATACCTACTGCAGTAAAACACAAAATGGACAAATAACATTGTGCAGGAAGAAAAAAAAAAAGTGTGCACAAAAAATATATATGTAGATGACTGCTACTAATGGCAATACAAACATATATAACTCTAACCTTACCACTGACAATAAAAGAAAAGGGTAGATACTATGACCCCTCCTTCGGGTCACTGGCCAGGGATATGCCTGTGACCCCATTAATTTAGAAATGAACTGTCCCCTAGGGCCAAAAGCAGTGCTATTGCCATGGCCCATTTAACAAAACATTAGCCCACCATGCTAAGATTTTGTCAGCCAAGCCTCCATATCTCAGTGTACTATCGACTTCAGGGAGCTTATGATTTGGTATTCACTTTGCATAATATTGTTTATATGTCCCATAAAATTAACAGAAGTCAAAATAATCTCTCAAAGGGTGCTCCAAAACAAAGTGGAGATACGTCAATATGCATTAAGGAAATGACCCAAGTGATCCAGAATGGATGAAAATGAATGAAATTATAAACTTGGAGGCAGATGTACATCCAATAAGCACTTTTAATGGTGCATATTATTGGAAAATGTTCCATAGAATGACAACATCAGGGTATATTTAATGAGAGGTTCAATGGTGAGAAACAATCTGTAATGATACATTTGTTTGCAGGTCCAGCAGCCAGATCAGCAAAGTCTTCTACCAGAAGTAACATCAATAGATGTGGCAGAAGCAGCACCATTAGATGGTATAGTGCCCGAGCCACAGGCTCCACCAATCCTCCCAAGTATAAAGCAGGCACAGTTAAAGTGAAAAGAATTTTATGCTAAAAAAAAATGGCAACGTTTCGACCAAATAGGTCTTTCTCAAGCCATGACACACAAGTGAATAACGTGCATATTTATACAAAACATAAAGGTCAATGGGCATATAACAGAGTGAAAAAGATTTACTTGTAGAATTTAAAGTGACAGTGCACACAATATAACATTTAAATATTCATATCATGCCCCAAAACATGTATACATTTTCAACTCTGCAAGATAACATTTAGGGGGAATACACCCCATAGTGAAAAACTATAAAGTGCAATATAATTCACTGTCAAATCATAAAAACAACACTCTCTCCACTTTGCGTTAAGTCTAAGCATGGTAAAGAAATTAGTTTGTAAAAATGTATTTAATACAAGGAGATTCTGTTATCAAATGTATAGCATGTTTTACCATACATAGTTTTACAGTACTGAAGACCATATCGCCAGAAGGATATTGATACTCTGGGGAAAGTTCAGAAAAGGGCCACTAAACTGGTTCATCTTAACATGTATAGCTTGGAAGAAAGATGTAACAGGGAGGATATGATAGAAACATTTAAATATGGCAATCAACACAGTAAAAGAAGAGAGTATATTTAAACTAAGAAAAACTACCACAACTAGAAGACATAGTCTTAAATTAGAGGGGCAAAGATTTAAAAGTAATATCAGGAAGGATTACTTTGCTGAGAGGGTAGTGGATGTATGAGATAGGTTTCCAGCAGAAGTGGTAGAGGTAAACACAGTTAAGGTGTTTAAGCATGTGTGGGGTAGGCACAAGGCTATCCAAGATATATCAAGTTTCGCTCCTGAGGAAGGACACTTACTACTACTTCCAACCCGGAGAAAAGCGTTGAGCTGAGCTTTTTAAGCACCACTAGCACCAGACTGGGACTCTTCAACATTTGCCCTGTGGACTTACATACAGATGCTTTTATGTATATGGATCCTGTAAGTGTTTCCTCACGTGCAGGCCATTTTTATTGTTCATTTTACCGCTCTATGCATGTCTTTTTGCTTTTATCTCACTATCCCAGATTAAACCTGAAGTTTATACAGAACACACACCTTCTGTGAAGCCTTTTGTTTCCTGGACACTTGTGAGTGTACCTTTACACATCCATTATCCTGCACAGCATCATCTCACAGTGTTGCACTATATATGTATTTTTTTCTCGTTTCATATATCCCCTTGTGTTACAATCTGCGCCCTCATTTCTTGACCATTTTATCCAAGATATATGACAGGGAACTAGGTACTAATACAACTGTTTAGAAAATTGGGAAGACTAGATGGACTGAATGGTTCTTACCTGCCAACACATTCTATGTTTCTTTAGCAGAGCAGGGAGGTTGGAACAAAAGGTAGTCAGGCAAGCCGAGGTCAATAGGTCATGTCTGACATGTGTTGTGTACTTTGTTCTGAAAGAGACTTAGTTATAGGCTCAGTCCCCTTCTTAGTATCATGTGTAGAATCTCAACCACAAAATGGACAAATAGCCCTGTGCAATAAGACACAGCAAATAGCGTGAAAATATCCAATAGTGCATTAAATCACAAAAGCATATGTGTGTATGACTGGAACTAATACCAATAAAAACAACTGGAAGAAAACTATGGTGTCACGCTAGATGAAACACGTTGGCTTTTTGGACTATCTGAGAAACCGTAGCCTTCTTTTGGCATCAAGGCTCTTGTTACTGCTGGGATGCCAGCGCTGCTATAACGAGGACTTGCTAGTGTTAGGTTCGGTTTTTCACCCATGAATATGGAGCTCATCTTTTATGAGTATTTCCCACCATTGAACCTTGATTAGATAGCTTGATGCTGCCATTCTACGGCACATGAGCCAGGAATATGCATTTTAAGTTCTTCTTGGATGTACATCTGCCTCTAGTTTCATCAAATTTGGATGATTTTGGTAATTTTGTTTCTATTCATTTTATGAGATCTATAAACAATATTATACTTTGTGATTCCTTCTTTTTCAGATTCCTTGTCTTTTATTATCATTGGTAAGATATACTGTTTGATATGTTTTTATTGGCATTCGTTCCAGTTATAAACACATTTTTATTTCAATTATTATCATGAATTTTGGTGTATTCATGGTATTTTCTAAGTCTCCTATGAGCAGGGTTATTTGCCCATTTTGTAGTTGAGATTCTTCACCTGATGTTAAAAAGTGGGCCGAGCCTATAACTGAGTATCTTTCAGCATAAAATGCATAAGGCGTGTTTGGGCCCACTTTTAACATCACACGTAGAGCCTCATCACTTGCCACCATGTGCTGGAAGTGCTGCAGAATTTGATCATTTAAAAATGCATGTCTCTTGAGAGGACATCATTTCAAAAAACATCTTAATTTATAAAATGCCCCCTTTTATCAGAGTTATATCTAAACATTCCCACAAACAAAAGTGTTAGCAAGTTAAAAAAAAAAGGTGCAAACACCATTTATACATAGATTATACCAGGCATTTGTAGGGAGTCCATGTTACACATTCATAGGCACCACTATTAGGTGCTTTCCCCATGTGCACCTACTTTTCAATAACCCCATATTTTATGGATCTTTGTACCTGGGTGGCTCTTCTCACCATCTTGACACAGAAATATGCATCCCCCCCCCCCCCCCCCCCCCAAAAAAAATGTTCAATTCAAAGGGAAAAAAAATGATATTCTTCCTGCACGGCGCAGTAATACTGTCAAATCCAGTGGAAAAGGTAACGCGGTCAGTGCTTTTAACAGGATTCAATTCCCCATGCCCTCTGTTCCATTTCATCTTACATCTTTTTCTCTGCTCCAATCATCTCTGTCAGTCTCTCTTGATAATTGCAATATTACAGCAGAAGCAGCAGTTCCTAAATGCTGTGACATTTTGCTTAAGATGTTTTGTGAAACTATTTTACTATCACACTGCAGAAGTATTTAATCCACTCAATGTTTTTTTTGGGAAATGCTATAAAGATTGCACATAGTAGATTGTATCACTAGAATTCTCCCTATCTACTTTTTATGGTGACCTATATTAATAGAACACAAAGTGTAGAAATGGTTTAGAGATATGTGTACTTGCCTGGAACTGAGTCACATACTGCAGATGCTGACACTTTCCCACTGATCATGTACAAAAGGCTGTGTTGGTGCTGTCCAAGTGCTGAAATTTACAGCAAAGGAACATTGTTACATCTTATTTCCTTATGAAAGAGTAACACTGTGTGCAGAGAGGGGAAAATGTGCTCAACTTGAATGAATGTGTATTCATTTCTCTTTAGAAAAAATTATTGAGAAATTTCTTTGAAATAATGATACATATTTTTTTTACATGTAAAGCAATAGATTGATAAACAAACAATATGCAAAATACTTTTTGAATTTAGGGTGAGTTTGGAATTTCAGGGCAAGAAAGAATTTTGTTCCGTTTTAACCTTATTATTGATCAATAAATCATGTGTTAAAGCAAATAACGTGATTGACTTTTATCAACCTAATAAACCCCTTTGTAAAAATGGACATATCAGGTACTTCGCATAAAAGCTGTCAGTTAATGGCACCTGATATACCCAGTATATCCTATGGTGAATCATGCATAGACAGTGATTAACAGTTGCTGACTATGCTTAGCCAGTGTTGCTATCAAGGTATCAAGCAACACCAACATTTAGGCCTCCAAGCCACTGGAATCGTTCCACACAGTGACTGCGGGTGCCATATTGAATGGCAACATGTCCCTTCAATATGGCACTGTCCTGTAGTTATCAGACATCACTTCCGTCGCTCTGTTGCTAGACTGTCTCTAGAGGCAGTCAGCAACATTGCAGGTAAAGAAAAGGTCCAAATTAACCCTACATCTAAATTAACCCTAGATCTAGGGTTAATGTTAGGGTTACGTTAGGGTTACAGATCGCTTAGGGTAAGTGCTAGGGTTAGGTTATATTTAAGGTTAGTGTTAGGGTGATGATTAGGAAACAAAATACTACTTTCAGTTATTGCACTATAACTTAAGAAAACATAACAGAAAAACATGTAAACATGGGCTATTTCTAAACTCAGGAACTTTGTTTATCATATTTTGTGATTTTTGTATAGTTAATTATCAGCTATGATATAAATAATGGTCTCTATTATGATGATACCGTATGTAAATATATGTGCATTTAGAATCTTTTCCTTGCAGGGCTGTGATTTTATTTGTATGAACATATATGTCATTTTGTGGGTAATATTTGTATTTTATATGCTGCGTTATGAACTCATGGGCTACCTTGGATCTGAATAATTTTATATTTTTTCTTGCTATTTAGCAGTAGTCCTTAAAGTTTGATGTCTTTTGTGTGCTGTTTTAATAGATCTTCTTTTGGTATAGTTTATTGTACTTTACCATTATGATGATACAGTAAATGAGAAACAAGTAAGTTACATCACAAATACTGCATACATGTTAAAAGAGTCATTGTCACTAAGGGTACAACAATTTCAAAACAGTTGTGACAATAAGGCATTAACTATGTAAAATAGAAGGAATTACCGCACTGATATATCCAATGCAGATGTCCATAAGCCAGCTTTAGCAGAATAATGTCAATCTTTGACTTACTTATTATTCCATCATTACTATTCCATAAGAAATTTTGGCCTGGTTAGCACATACAAACTGTGAATGTAGAGAATAAAAAACAATTGAAAATTAACTATACATGGTAAAATTGCAAGCAAGTGCATAAATTAGGAGAACATATTTTTTAAATGTGTCTGTGGAGTCTCTTGCTTATGACCTCCCGTTTGGCTTGACAGGCAAATTACACATTTCCATTTGCAAAAAAGTTAATGTGTATATCAAGACACATGAGATCCCATTTTCTCCCAATTTATTCATTTGCTTACAATTTTGCCAACACAATGTATTGATCATTTTCAATTATTTCTTATTTTATACATTCACAATAAAAAACTATGTTTAGGTGATACTGTCCCTTTTAGTGAGTTGACCCCAATGGTATTTCTGTAACATGTAACAAGACTGAATTTGTTTTACACAGCACATCACGTATTGATCTTTTTAAAAGTTTCTCCATGAGTTCTCAAAGTGCAAACAACTTGAACAATAGATCTCCAGATGTTCATTACAAAGGTGACGTGTGTTTTTTGTAAGTAGGTCTCTCCTGTACCAGAGCCCTGGACATTAACCTCATTTGAAACAATCCCCTAGAAGGTGTCATTTGAGTTACAGGCCATTAACATGAATCTCAGAGCAGTTATTGAGCCATGCCAGTGAAAGCAACACTAATTTAAAATGTTAGCTTCATGTTAAAGGGTGTGCAGTCACTTTCGCCTCCTTGCATCCTTCCACAAGAAGTAGCTCATTGTTTCAGTTACTCATAGGCTTGGCTGTGGCTTGCTGCTGCCACCAAATGATGAGCTGAGACATTTGGCTTCAACTGACTTACCCACCATTGGCTTTCCCAGTCCTAGATGCATGTGGGTCTCACACCGTTACCCAAGTAGTAATGTATCTCCAACCAGTGGGTTGTGGCATGCTTAAGAACTGGAGGTGAGTAATTGATCCAGCAATTCTCCAATAACTTTTATTTTCCAACTGGTAGCTGAGGGATTTTGTTATCCAAGTGACAATAAGATATTATTATGTAAGTTGTGTGGCAACCAATAACCAAATATTTTTTTAGATGCTGTAAGTCATCTAATGTTATCAAATGAGGCACCCATCATGGGTATTCATCGCCTAATTACACATGTCACGGGATGAAGCTAACAGAGGGTCAGTGCAGGTCAAAGACCCATGGTGGCCACTTGGTTCAATACCAATGAACCCCCAGGTGTGCATTCATTGTAACATACATCTATTTGCGCCAACATGGAACAGAGCTCCAAGTTTAAATCCACTGAATTGATTGAGATGGTGCTGTATTTTAGTTTTAAAGTTTTATATGTAGTAGATGGTAGATGGTGTACAGTGTAATTCAGGAATCCCTTGACTTGCTTACTGTGTCTAGTCAGTTACTCATAGGCTTGGCTGTGGCTTGCTGCTTCCACCAAATGATGAGCTGAGACATTTGGCTTCAACTGACTTACCCACCTTTGTATCAATGGAATGCTACATTTATCACAGAATACACAACAGTAAATCAAATTCCCACCCATTATACCCAATAAATGAAAAGGGACAATTTTACATATTAGAATATATTAGATTTAATCTGAACCAAATTTTGAGCATACCTGAAATATATATGACATGCCACATGTCTGTGGATTCACTAAAACCCATATCATTTTATATCACCCTTTTAATCTCCAGAAACCACTGCTATTACTGCTTTCATACACCTGATGTTGTCCCAATAGCACATTTTGGTTGACATATCTTCTTTTGACGACAGTTCCACCAAAAAAGCCTGTTAGACACTTTTCTCAACAAGAACATAATCTTATTATAAAAGTATTTTACAGTTTCTCCTGATGTTAGCTGGAAATAGCACTCTTTCATTGGGCAGGCTAGATGGGCCAGATGGGTTTTATACGCTGACACATTCTATGTTTCTATGTTTCACTAGTACAGGGCACAAAGAGGCATTATAGACATTATATGAACACTGACCAAAACATGAGGTAGAGAGACCAAAGTTTACAATGTTAGTATTTACTACTTTTAATTGTTTTACAGATCTCTCTACTGACTTCTCCATCTCTATCCCTAGGACCAACCTTTTGCCTTTATTAGCTAACCTACAATTCCTGCTACTTTGCATGTTGATTTATGCCCATGCTCCACTTCTTATCTCTCCATTTTGTGACAACTCTGTCTCCTTTGCTGTTCTACGGCCATAATTAAATTCAAAACTGTCTCCTGATTTTTTACCAGAGCCCCATCTGTCCAAATCCAGTACTGTATCACTATTAATTTTTCCTGTCTCTTTCCTGTCTTCCTCTCTCTCTCCTTATTCCCATTTCACTCCCTGAAAAGAAATGATCCTTAAAAATTGGGGATTGCTGCCATGTTAACACACTGGTGGTTAAAATCTAGAAAACTAGGAATGAAAAGATAACTGCAAATAGTATGTAAAATACAAACTCATTATGATTGATTCCTCAGGCATTAACCTGGTTCCTAAAAAAGAAACATAGAATGTGCCGGCAGATAAGAACCATTCGGCCCATCTAGTCTGCCCAATTTTCTAAATACTTTTATTAGTCCCCAGTTCCCTATCTTATATCTAGGATAGCCTTGTGCCTATCCCACGCATGCTTAAACTCCTTCACTGTGTTTACCTCTACAACTTCCGCTGAAAGGCTATTCGATACATCCACTACCCTCTCAGTAAAGTAATATTTCCTGATATTACTTTTACATCGTTGCCCCCCTAATTTAAGACTATGTCCTCTAGTTGTGGTAGTTTTTCTTTGTTTAAATATACTATCTTAATTTACTATGTTGATTCCCTTTATGTATTTAAATGTTTCTATCATATCCCCCCTGTTACGTCTTTCCTCCAAGCTATACGTGTTATATGTCAACAAATGTCCATATAGTTATTTCATGAGATAATCCAAATGCTGTATTTTGACCAGGGTTAAATCATAGTTAGTAGCTATGTGCACAAATACGATTGGCTGCACACATTTTTGTGGAGGGGCATGGTCAGAACAAACAGCCACTCAGCAGTCTAGGATTTAGGGATTACCCATGTGTGTTCAAATGGCGTTATCTACCGATGGTGGTTATTGAGGAACGGCCTGTAATTTCTACAACAGATTAATTTATAGTGCTGCATTGTCCAGCCATTTCTGGCATTGACAGGATGCATGTGTGTTTACTAAGCAACTTTTATTTATCCTTTATTTATTTTTTCTATTCAATGTTGCCACCAACATAATATTGTTGATAAAAATGTTTTATTTATGAAGGAATAACTTGACAATGCCTGTAACTAAAACTAATATTACTTAATTATGCCATTTGCAAAAGCTGCTAACAACCCTTTCTAAAGGTATTCCCTGTTGGTGCATTAAATTATTATGGAAAATAGCTGAAAAGCTCCATAGACTAAATACATTTTAAAAATTACATCTCACAGAGTAAAATGTCCATGTCAAACGTATAAATGGTTCATATTTTCGTTTCTGCTCTGCTTTTTCTTTTTTGAGTCCTGTAAAAGTGTACCACGTGTATCTATCTACCACATCTCAATCCTTGGGCCTTCATTTTTGGAATGCTTGGCCCTGCTGTGTTGAATGTCCTAGTGCTTTATTTTATTGTGCCACACAGATTGCATAAGTCATATATATGTATTGATCCCCCACACTAAACTCCACACTAAAGTAGGTATAATAAGTGGCACACACAAAACATAAATAGAAGGGCTGCTACATAATGCTACACAAATATAAAAAACATTGAATAGGATCACCAGAACTTTGGAATCACAGCCATTACACAACACCAAAACAGCAACAACAACAACAACCAAAAATTAACATTTATATGTATACGTACAAATATAAACAATGACATAAGAAACTAATTTTTAATAACCCTATTTATGTTTCATATCTGCCGATTATTGCAGACCTACCTCTATCCCACATACTGCTCCTGTTGGTATAGTTCTTCTCAAGGGAGTAGTAGAAACTTAATGTAATGTCTGTTCTTTGTAATTTGGAGTTTGATGGCAGTGGGAGTTCTTTGTGTTTTATATAGTAATGTGACAGACAAATGCCTAAATATAGAACCCAAAATTAATTCTTTGTATCAATTAACCCGTTCCCATGTAACACTCAACACACCTGTATAGCAATACCTGTGAAATCAATATATTCATAAACAACAACTGTGTGTCTAGTTGAGGAGACAACAAATCACATTTTGCTATAATAAATTATATCCATCTAACTTTTTATTGGTGTTTGTATGGGTGAACAGGAATGACTAACACTGTATAAATAACCCAGTTATTATCAGATTGTCACATAATGCATCTCAGGGAGGGAGACTGTTAGGGGGCTGTTGCCTTTATAGGGAGGAATTCGGCCAGCAGCCTCAATCCCCCCACTGAAGCCCTCTTAGCACAGCCCATAGTTACAGTATTAAAGGCTTGTGTTGATTTCCCCACCCCCTCCTCCACTCCTACATCAGAACAGCAGCAGCAGCATCGGCAGCAGCAAAGGGGAGACGCATCAGCAGCCAGTACAAGGAGCTCAGGAGAAGTGAACATCATCTTTAAATACTGTGGCAGCCTCTCTGAACTGCAGGGGTCACTTAGCACCTGTCCAAATACAAGAGGGGCATTTTACACTTTCCAGAAGTTGGGAGGGGGCGTGGGGGATTCACCCCCTCCCAATCTTCCTTATTATTTGTGCCTATGGATACCACTGTCAATATGGAACTCTCCCTATCAGGGATGTCTATGTAATTGCAACATAGCAGTTTAAAGCAGAATAGGGTATATTAGCATATGAGGGTGATTCCTGCTATGTTCTTAAGGTATCCTTTTTAACACTGACAAAAAAGAAGCCAAGGAAAGGGGGGAAGCAGATCATCTCCTGCTTTGTCTTATAATGAGCCTTGGTTTGACCTAACAATGCTACCCGATCCAATCTTGTATTGTGTGCACCCCTTATATAGTAACAATGATGATCTGCCTTGTTTTGAAATTAAAGAAAAACATACTCACATTGCTTTGGGGATCTAGGCAATAAGAACAGCTACATTATCCTCCATCAGCTTTTGTTTTCTGGTTTCCTGGGATCATTTCTGGAATATTTTACAATCAGCACAGAAAACAGGAGGAATGAACCGACGGCACCTGGTTAAAATATTGTCAGCCTTGCTAGCAATAGTCTTTGAAACCACTCATTTGAGGTAGGTACCATAAATTATATAATGGTCTTTTTTTTTTCTTTTTTTTTAAATCACTGCTCTATGTGCACGTCATTTGTCCATTAATCATTAAATCAGTCATATATCTTGCTAAGCGCAATGTATTTCACTCTCTGCTGTGTATGTATTTATTGTGCAGTTCCTTATAGGATCGTCTGTGCATTAATTTAATTCCAAAACAGGTAAAAATGTGTTTATCTTCAGTTAAATCAATTCTGCAACATGGTCTCTTTTTCCTGTATCCTTCAGATTTATTCATCTTCCTTGAAAGTTACACTACCTTCCTGCTTATGTATCTAAAGGAATGAGTATCAGATGTGTGTGTTTTTATTCCAGACACACACCACCAACAGTGTATCACTTACATATACACCACCTCTGTCGTATTTCTAACTATGTAATAAAATTCATCTGAGCTACCAAAAATATATTTTTTTTGAAAGAACTAATCATTTTTTAAAGGGATGGTGTTTTCCTCCCATAATGCATCTAATAAGAAATAAGAAATATATTTGCTATAATAATTACCAGACTGTTGATCCCTGTTTATACAGTCTGAGAGCTGCTTAGCTCTTGATTAGCTCTTCATTACATGATCCCTTGTTCTTGGTCCAATTTCTGTTGAATTGATGCCATTTTGTCTGAGCTTACACAGTCCTCATAATTTAATACATTTTAATGAATTTAAATAATATACATATAAAGTATCGTATAAATATATACCTATACAAGGCATTATCACACAAGTGTAAAGTAGATACAATGGAGATGTTTGAATGATTGTCTTGTTAAGTAATCAAATGAAAAGTTTCTAAATTAAATAGTGTATTACAGATGTACTCTACTTTTAACTTTAAATATTGTATAGTATTTGTACTGCTCCCTATGTGTTGCAAGCTGCATATTTGGCATTGGCAGGCCCCTAAACTGTTATTATGCTTAATTTATCTATAAAGCCCCAGCATATGTTGAATGATGATTTTTTTTTTTGTACATTGCTAACCTTGCATCACACTACCAGAGAGCATAAATGTTAATGTATTTTGTTTAGAATGATGGAGGAGGTGACCTTTTGAATAGCACATATAAAACAAGCCATTGAATAATTTTAAATGAAATTATCTTCAGGACTCTTATGAAACACATGAGGGACAACCACTGAAATATAAACCCCTGTGGCTGGGAATAAGAAATCAGACATATATTTTTCAATGTGGTTTTATTATTATTTTTGTAGCTATCAGTACTATATATGCTTAAAAACAGTTGATGTAGCACATTGTACTATTGTACTATGTGTGCGCACCCAGTTGGGTTAATGTTTGAAAACTGCCACCCTTGTGGGCAGAAAATGTAGGTCAACAGTGAATAAAATCCTATAATAAACAAAATGATTGGATAAAATTGCAGTAAAGATTTAGAACAGTGAAATTCATTTATAACTATTTATGTTATGAGATTTTTCTAAATTTTGTTAAAATGTCATATGTTTATAAAGAGAGAGAGAGAGAGAGAGAGAGTCAAGTAACCTCTAACACATTACTTTTCTGGTCTACAACTTTTCATTAGTGCCTCTAGCTTTCTGTCTTGCTGAGCATGATAGGAGTGGCTGTCTGTAGTACTTGAACTGCAAGAGGTTACCTATCACACTGAGAAAAAAAAGAATACTGCTGAATATATATCAATTAATTCAATTAACATTAATGCTAGTACTCAATAATAACACTCAAATGAGCTAATAGTGGTTGCTATTTTATTTAGGTTGGCTTTCTGTAAGGAACATGATCCCAGATCTGGGAAATCTCCACCACAAAGTATGTCACCTTCCGATTTTTTGGACAAATTAATGGGACGAACATCAGGATACGATGCACGAATTAGACCAAACTTTAAAGGTAAGCTGCCTTCATAATACATCAAACTATAAAAGCAGAATTAAGGACAGTAGTAATGTTCTAGTTGATTCCCAACCTCAGTAAGCTTTAAAGATGCACATTGCTTAGTAAATAGTCTAATACGACTCCATATGCAGAACAGGGAAAGCTATGATATTCACCAAATGTTATAAGGATATTGCTCTGATGCCATAGATTACAATCCTTGTACTACATAGTGCAGTTTAAATGTTTTTGGTTACAATTATTACACACTATAACTTACATCAAGATCAGCCAATGTAGTGGGAGTTGCAGTTCTTAGCAGCTGGAATACTGAGGTTACATGTGCCTACATTTTACACAATGCTGTAAAGTATGCTAAGACAGCACGTGCAGCAGACACAAGAAAGATGCTTTATTTAAGTCATGCATTAATACTATTTTTAAAATAGAACAGCTTTAGTATTTTAGTTACTGAGGTTTTATGGTGCAGTTGTATGTAGAGGATTTATTTCTTACAAATGTGGTTATACATAACACAGAAAATTACTGTTGGTTAAAATGCACAATTCTATTTGAAAAGGTTTCAAAGACAGTTGCTGGGTTTCCAGTTCTGTGATTGTTTTTTGGTGGGGCCCTTCAAAGAGGGGCATTTCATCATACTGAATCATACCTTTTTTTTTTGTCATTGCATTATCACAGTGGTCACTTTCTGTATGTCACAAAGCTACCAATCCATCAATTGGTAGACATTGTTCCAATACATCTCATCCATTTCACCAACTGGAATAACATTGATCATGAATAATGAACAGACAGGAGAATCTTCTTTGGAAAAGAAATCCATTTGATTCCTTTAACAATTACCTGGGATTCTTGACATATATCTTTTTGGAAACACTCACAGGATAGCTAACATAGTTGACCATATTTCAAACAATGTATCCTTCCTGGTAAAGTACTTTATAAATAAATAAAAATACAATTCGTAGCATTTAATGCCCCGAATCTTGGTTACAAAACACTTGCTCTAACTAAGCTATCACTCGTAGAGGAGATTAGATATTGTCTTCAGTACTTAATATAAGCATGTTTGTTTCCAGATTATCACACATGGCAGATTTGTAAGAGATCAAGAGATGTAGGAGTGCTTTCCAAATGGCTTAATATTCAAACACTGATTCTACAACTTGATATAGTTTTTATTAGCAGTTTCTTTAAAGAAGGAATTTTCTGTACTTCTGCATTAAGCTCATTTCAATGATTATAATCAAAGCACTTGATACACTTTGCCTCTCTACAATCTACATACACGGTTCCAGATTCCACAGACTTCAAGATTTGAAAGTATTGCGTTAATAAGTTACTACTAATGTTGTTTGGCTTTAAGTGTTGAATTCAGGCTCGCTGTAATTTAGGAATGAAGGGTTCAATTACATAAACAGCACCTTTTTTTTTAGTGTAAAGAACTGAATAGTTGAAAAGTTGGCTCAGTTTAATTATGGTTTTGTCTGTGAAACACCTTGCTCAGAGAGTTGCAAGGGTAGTCTGCTTTGTTTGTTCTAGCATATATTGACTGAAAGAATGGTGTCATGTGTGCTTCAGATGGAATGTAACCAGAGTGTTGAAGCATAATGTAAGAGAACCGATTCAGCTTACATATTAACAACAGGAAATCCTGTTACATTTCACTTAATTTGGAAGTTTGATGAACCGGCTGAACTAGTGGTGTTCAGTGGAATTAGTGAAGCATCAGAACAAAAGCAAAACTGAATGACTTCCAATGATAAGGTGCCATATGCATACTGTATAAGCTACAATGTTTTATAGAAAAAAACATAATTATTTTTGTATTGTTTCTGTAGATTTAAACTTTGGTCAACAATGCTATGAACTACAGGGGATGCCATTAGGTAATATGGATTTATAGGACAATCATTTTAAGCACAGATCTTTTTTTTTTTAAATATTATGCACATTTGGGACTACAGACAACTTGCCATGTCCTAAAAATTAGG
The DNA here is from genome assembly GCA_036172795.1 of Pelodytes ibericus. Classification (NCBI taxonomy): domain Eukaryota; kingdom Metazoa; phylum Chordata; class Amphibia; order Anura; family Pelodytidae; genus Pelodytes; species Pelodytes ibericus. The sequence continues at coordinate 42,897,290 of CM069857.1, forward strand.
GACAATTTAAAAGGATTTGTTGGTGAAGAATAGGGTGAATATATCCCAACTTTGGTGGAATTTGAGCAAAAGTGGGTGGTATTTGGAAGGTTTTAAGTGAGTAAAAATATACCTCAGGGCTACACTATGCTCCCAAAGCACCTATAGAATGTGTCTTCTTGAAAACACACAAAAAAGGGATAATGAAGCTTTTATTTTTGCCATTGGGAAGGATTAGACCAACATGAAGTCCAGCCTCTATCCCTTCATGCTGTGCCCTTAAAAAAGGACAAGAGACAGTTTTCTAATAATAGTCTGGCGATTACTTGTCATAACATTCAATATATATGTCAGTTGCTGGATATGATATCTACTAGACATGTGCATTCGTTTTCGGACGAATGCATTTTCGTCCGAAAATAGCATTTTCGTCCATTCGTCCGAAAAACGAATAACGAAAATGCTAAGCTAACGAAAGCCGAATGAACGAATGGTTAATAAACGAAAATCATTCGTTCATTCGTCCATTCGTAGTACTATTGCATTCTATAAGCCGAAATAGAGAGGTTTATAGAATACAATAGCATAGTACACTTACATTCCATAAACTGACATAATGAACGATTTTCGGTTTATGGAATGCATGTAAGTCTATTGGCATTCTATAAACCGAACGTTCGGTTTATAGAATAGCAATAGGATTACATGTATTACATAAGCCAACAGCCTTTAAACCGAACGTTCAGTTTATAGACTTTCGGCTTATAGAAAGCATGTAGTACTATTGCCTTTCTATGAACCGACCGAGAGCCCCATTCATAAGAATTTCTTATGAATGGGGCTCTCGTTCGGTTTATAGAAAGCCAATAGTATTACACGTATTCTATAAAACGAACGAATAAAACGAAACGAAAATAATGAACGAATTTCGTCTGAAACGAATGCAGTAATGAACGAAATTCGTTTTAGACGAAATAAATAACATTTTCGTCCGAATGTACGAAAACGAAACGAAAATTTTAGTTTTGCACATGTCTAATATCTACAGAAGAACATTATTCTTTTACTGTATTTATTAAGAGGTTTAGTATAACTCAAGAAAAGTATTTGTGGTCCATGCAATGGTACTTTGTATAAGTTGTTTTTTTAAGGAAAAAGAAACAGGAAATCTAAGACTAAGTAACTATAATATTATAATACCACTCCTGAATGTAATGTGTAGGTGTGTGGTGCCTGCCTCTAAGATGTCATACATGATACGTGAAGTAAGACAAATACAAAGTAATAAGTGGAACCCCTTATGTGTATCAAAATCTCTAGCTGATATGGTCCAATAAAATACATAGAGAGGCATACAAAAATACACAAGCATGGTGAGGAATATATGATGTTTATCTGAAATAATATTCCAGAAGAATGGAAGAAACAAAATATATACTTAGAGGAATAACATCTTATTAAGACCAAATAGATAATGGGTACATCATATGGCTTTATCATTTCTAACTTTCTGTAATAATCTATGTTTTGCAAATGTTGTGTTGTGTCTCCTACAAAGTAAGACATTAGCTGTAGATTTAAGGAGTTTAAACCAACTATGTGAAAACGGATCCACATCATTAAAAAGTGGCTTGAATAATTGTAGAAAGTTGGGCTACCACCATTAGATAGAAACATATATGTAGAAAATATAGGAAAAATACTTCCACTGAATATATGTTACCCTAGGGTTGCTCTCAAAACCCTTATGTTCAGTAGATGTGAGAAGTAGAGAAAAAATAAAGAAGAAAAAAAGTAGAATAGTGCAGACTGTCAGCAGTACCAAAAATATAAAAATGTAATAGGCCGTTAAAATTAGACTCATAGAAAATAACATTTAAAAAAAGTATAATTCTAAAATGTAAATGTAATTAAAAAACTCAATGGTCTCCCTTAACTGGGGTTCTCACCTTCCTCTTCTGCCCAATGATGAGTGTTGGCAGCAATGATGAAAACTTGCCCACACCAAAAAAACAGAAACCACAAAATGACACAGGGCTCCTAGCTCAGAGCCTTCTCGGCTCAGATGATGTGCTGGAAGCAGCTTTATCATCTTTGGACTTTGTGTATTCGAGCCGATAAGGCTCTGATCTGCGATCCCTGTGTCATTGTGTGGCATTTATTTTTTTGGTGTGGGCAAGCTTTTATTATCGCTGCCAACACTCATCATTGGACGGAAGAGAAGGGTGAGAACCCCAGTCAAGGGCTTTTTACATGCTTACTTTTTTTTTAAAACTTCTATAAAATGCTATTTTCTATGTGAGGCTCTTTTTAACTGTCATTTATATATTTTTTGTACTTTGGACAGTCTGCGCTATTCTAGGTTTATTGTTCTCTTTTTTTCTCCACCTGTCTGTTATCTACCACCATTACTTTCACAAACCTCCCAAATTCTTCCACTGGCAATGCAGCTTTGGGACTGCATATTGGGTAGGCGTGACCAGTGCTTTGTCATGCTCTTTTGTTATCATAAAGGTTCAGAGAAAAAAAATATTACAAAATATTGGGATGGATTTACAGTCTAGATTTCACAAACACCATAGGGGTCCTTAATCATCTTATGGACTGGTTAAGTCATTAATGACCATAGGACCACAGATTGTGTACCCCATTGCTAGGGAGACTATAAACCAGCGACAGCCACTTATAAATTTATACTTACACACAGGGTATCTTGTGTTTGCAATACATATGTTACTTCCCCCCTAACCTAAGATTTTCATTATGCTGACTGATTGTAGGACCACATTTGCATTGAAGAGAGCATTTATACAACAGCAATATAGATTTATCAGTGATGAATATAGCTAGTAATTTATAATCCTTGCGATGTTCTGGTACTTAGGTATAATTTACTTTAAAAAATACACTTATGTCGGAGATCTATAGCATACTGTATTTTGGTATCATGGGTAATAAATCTTGGGATGAATAGCACAGTTTAACCTCCATTAACCAGGGATGATGAAACAATCTACTTGATAGATGATCAGTGGGTCCTCACCTATTATGAGGTTCTGTAGATTCATTTCTTAGAGTACGGGAATGTTGCAAGGCTTTGTGTCAGTATATATTCACTAAGATTAAGACACTTTCTTCTGTTAACAGGCGGCTATGGGACATATAAAATAGGTGAGTATTGTGGCCACTCAATAGTAAATCATCCAGTCTATAGGATATTGATGGAGATAAACATGCTCAGAAGTAGATGAACATTCAGTACTCCAACATAAATACCATAACAATGAATAGCTAGCACCTCAGAAACAGGACACCCCCATCGGAGAAGTATAGGTTTTGATTATTGAATAATAAATGATAGTGATAGAAGACCTGCAATTCAGTCTTATGCGTTTTGCACTTGAATTAGAACGTTGATTATAGGATTGTTGGCTTACATAAGTTACGTGTTATCATTTATAATGCAACAAACCATGAAAAGGGACCACATATTACAGTTTGTTTTTATTCTGTTGAATAAATATGAATATAAAATACACAAGTGCATGTATGTACACGCCTGGTTACAATATTAAATTAAACAAACTACCTAGGAAGGTAGCATTTTTGTCTACATGTAATCCGTTTAGCTGTGGAGACCATAATGACCATTAAGTACATTTTTACCAGCTTACCTTTATCCAAGAGTACAACTTCTCTGTTTATGATAAGAGAAAGCGAAGTAATGTACCTTGTAATAGTATTTTCAATGTGCTATACCTTTTCCCAGAATCCCTCTATATAAGAGAGTATTTTACCAGAGCCACATAAATACATTCTCCAGTGGGATGTCAAAGGGATTTTGGAAGTAGACAAGAGTGTAAAATGGCAATAGTTTTTTATTCATAGAGAGAAAATGACTATATTTTACAGTGGACATTTAGTCTGTAAATGGCATGTACCCATGGGACAATTGTGAAGTGAAAGGTTGAACCTGATAGATAGGAGTTTATCTTTTGTAACATTATTAACTATGTTGTATAGTTACATTTCCTTTGAGTATTCTAGTCTTGAACTTGAACTGTTGACCTTATTTTAAGTCTTTAATTCTTACTGTCCCTGTGTTTTGTACATTTTGAAGAAAAATTGTTGATAAAATAAAAGCCTTCCAGATATGAAAAATCATTTTTGTAAAACTCAAAAATTAAGTATCTAGAAACAGTTCCATACTTGGATACAATGTAATATTTTTTCAACAGCATTTTGTGTTTTTAAAGTGGGACTTAACCCTATTTTTAGTTCACTTCTGCCTTAAATTTTCAATTGGAATGGTGCAGCGAAAAAGATAGGTGACTTCCAGATAACAGGGCGAGCATCTCCATCATTGGCGTGTGCGCCTCAATCACGTTGCTCATAGCCAATAGTGGGGGGAGATGATCATCTACTCCACCTACTGGAGGTGTGTCCAGCATCATATCACAGCAGTTCTGTGACATGGCAGGCTGGACGTCTATGTCAGACTTCCAGAATAAATTCTAATCACTTCCATAGAAACAATGTTCAAAAGCCCTTTTAATCAGGCAGAAAATGTCTTCTTTTCTGATTAAAAGCTAAACTGGGGAGCTGAGTACCTCTTTAAACATTTCCTGTGGCATACATAGCATTTTTGTTTTACCCATTTACTTTCCCCTTTTTTCCATTACGTTCTTAGCCAGCAAACACACAGACATTGCTCAGTGCAGCATGGCCAACAGAGCATTGTTTTTCTAAAACTTGCACAAGTGAGGTACAGAAAGATGAAGCTGATATATGTATATTTTTTTACAATTTTCTTTCACAGAGAAACCTGTATATGCATACCTGAAAGTCCTCGTCTAGAATAAGTTTTTTTCAAAATAGCACCAAACCCGTAACAAAGAAGGACTGCTTTAGGTGGTCTTCTAGTATGTGAAATACTCAGCTTCTGTAAGGGTAATTTCTTTTTGTTGTGATTTGTGGCAACTCAGGACCATTTAGTCATTCTAATTATAGAACCAAAGCAGAGTTATTTGCTATAATCCACTAGATATGTCCCAAAACAATCCCCATCTCTGAAATTGTCAGTCTCACCCCAGGTGACTCTTCAAAGCAGCCATAGTTATAATGCTCCCTTAGGACCAATATAGAAGCTGACTTGAAACTTTCTAGAAAATGCAATCAATAACACTATGGACAGTTCTAAAAATGACCTGTGTTTCAATAATTTTGTGCTTATAGTAGTAAACTTACGCCTCCTTTTAACAAGCATACACGTCCATAGTGTCCATTTGAAATATTGACAGCAAATACATAATCATGCTGTTTTCATTGGTGTGTATATTTATTTTCTGTAAATTATTTATTTTTTCAATTTTCAAGCGTTAAAAGTACATGAAAAGGATATTATATATATATATATATGTGTGTGTGTGTGTGTGTATTTGCATTTTTTTTTTTTTTTGACACTCAGACTCTGAGACACATGGATTTAAATTAATTGTATCTCACTTTAGTGTACTCTCAGCTCATCCTTGTGTCCTTTTCTACTCAATTTTTTTTCCAGTTTTCTGCTATATAAAACAAATTTAACATACTTGTACCATTTGTTAGCAACTCCAGTCGACCTCTATGGTATCTCAAGATCCACTAGAGTAGCCACTTATTATTGTCTGTTGTTGCTGTAATACTAACATATAACTGCGTCACTGAAGAAAAGGGAGAGAACTTATCTATTCTTTTATACTCGATGTGTATTTGCATATATATGTATATAAGGAAAGAAAATTTGTATTCGTCAAAGTTCTAGCTATTTATTTAAAGAAAATTCTGATTTGGTTGGTCAGTGTTGTTTGCTATGTTGTTACGACTTTAATTTAATAATTCTGATTGATGCTTGCTTGCATCAGTGTAAAAGCTACCAGTATATAATTCATAGGTTCTGATCTTTTTTTTTTTTTAAGCAGAACTTGTGTTTTACGGTAAAGCAATTCCTTCCTTTCCCCCTACTTAATATAATTGGAGTTCTGTTAGCTTACAAAAGAAATACTTGTATTGAGGAATTCTACCATCTCCCTAATGAATACCTTTTGTAAACCTTGTAAATATAATCCCAACATGTATTTTTGTAAGTAAAAAATAATTATGTATAATGTCTTCTTTTTGAAAAATCTTAATTTTTTTTTTCCAAATAATGATTTAATGGAGAATACAAAAGTAAACAAGTCTTCACATTTGTCTAATAACAGTGTCTTAAATAATGCATGAGAAAATATATAAATTCTAGATAAACAATATCCTCACTCTGCTATTTTACCTACCTCTTGAAACAATATCCACATTTCTTTGTTCATTAGTATTTACTAGAATCTAGATCAGGGGTCCTCAAACTTTTTAAACAGGGGGCCAGTTCACTGTCCCTCAGACCATTGGAGGGCCGGACTATAGTAAAAACAAAAACTATGAACAAATTCCTATGCACACTGCATATGTCTTATTTTAAGTGAAGAAACAAAACGGGAACAAATACAATATTTAAAAAGAAAGAAAAGTTAAATCGACAAACTTACCAGTATTTCAATGGGAATAGTGTGCCAGTCAGAGCCCAGTAATATTATGCCAGTCAGATGCCCAGGAATATTATGCCAGTCAGATGCCCAGGAATATTATGCCAGTCAGAGCCCAAGAATATTATGCCAGTCAGATGCCCAGGAATATTATGCCATTCAGATGCCCAGGAATATTATGCCATTCAGAGCCCAGGAATATTATGCCATTCAGATGCCCAGGAATATTATGCCATTCAGATGCCCAGGAATATTGTGCCAGTCAGATGCCCAGGAATATTATGCCAGTCAGATGCCCAGGAATATTATGCCAGTCAGATGCCCAGGAATAGTGTGCCAGTCAGATGCCCAGGAATAGCGTGCCAGTCAGATGCCCAGGAATATTATGCCAGTCAGATGCCCAGGAATAGTGTGCCAGTCAGATGCCCAGGAATAGTGTGCCAGTCAGATGCCCAGGAATATTATGCCAGTCAGATGCCCAGGAATAGTGTGCCAGTCAGATGCCCAGGAATATTATGCCAGTCAGATGCCCAGGAATATAATGCCAGTCAGATGCCCAGGAATAGTTTGCCAGTCAGATGCCCAGGAATAGTGTGCCAGTCAGATGCCCAGGAATATTATGCCAGTTAGATTCCCAGGAATAGTGTGCCAGTCAGATGCCAAGGAATATTATGCCAGTCAGAGCCCAAGAATATTATGCCAGTCAGATGCCCAGGAATAGTGTGCCAGTCAGATGTCCAGTAATATTATGCCAGTCAGATGCCCAGGAATAGTGTGCCAGTCAGATGCCCAGGTCGAGGTGATTTTTTTTCGTTTAAACAGCGGGGCAGCACCCCCGCGGGCCGGATAAATGTGCTCGGCGGGCCGCATGTGGCCCGCGGGCCGTAGTTTGAGGACCCCTGATCTAGATTATGACAAAGACTGCCTAGTCTGTTTCAGGTCCTTCTATATAGCTAGCTACTCTCTAAAAAAAGAATATCTTTGGCAATGAAGCTTTCTCTTCCCCAGTGACTAACTATACTGCGTCTAATTATGTATTTAATAGTTTCAGCGTGCCTTGAGACTGTTTAATGCATCTTGTATTGTCACTTAATTCCAGCATGATGTCACAAAGGATCCGGTAGTTCATTCAAGAGACAATCATGCTTTAATTTAAAGAGCATATTGAGAGATATACGAAGGGTTGAACTTTATTACTACATGTCTTTTTTTAAACTAAATGAATTATGTAATTGTGTAAACATGTGGATTTTTAAGAATATCATTACTTCTATACTCCTGAAAATTCCCATCACCCCTGTAAAATGTACAAGAATACTGAAATCTATTACTGGCTATATTACCAATCACAGTATTTTCACGCATGTCAGATTTCATTGTACTAAGGAAATTAAAAAAATAGGCACATATATAACAATAACAAAAAAAATGTGATGCCAAGAAGCAGGGAGAATTTGTTTAAATTTACAAATTTTCAATTTCGCATTGAACAGCTGGACGTGTCTAGAATAGCATGTTGAACAGGAGTGAATAATGCACATTGTTGGGCTAGAGTTAAAACTTGCTATCTATTTTTTTGATCTAATTATATCTAATGGAACATGTGAACTAAGACCCAGCTGATTATGATTATTTTAAATAGTCAACGGCTTCCTGGTTTTTTTTCTGTCTATGATGAAGCCACAGTGCGTGAGACTGCTTCTCTCATGCCACATTGCTTTTGTATGGATACCTGAATAAAGTTTGTATTTTTATATTTACTTTGGACCCTGTTGAAGTTATTTGGATCACTTGTGCCTGGTGGCACACTGTTTCTGCTGGATTTTTTGCTATCATATATTCTAACTGTGGAGACACTGTATACTGCAGCACTCCAGGTTTCAGAAGATATCTTGGTGAACACATCTGTCAGCTTAAAACAGGAACTTACCTCCCTACGGCTTTGAATTGTAGAACTTGCTATTTCCCTGAACTGATTTGTAACCAAGAACTAGAGTTTGGAAAGTGGCCACCTGAATTTTTCCAAATGATTTTCTTAATGATCACCTACCCTAGTCAATAACCTGACATGTTTAAAAAAAAAAGCTCAAAACATTCTAAGATCTCTTATTACATAAGGAACATAAAAGCCTAGCCCTTAAAAATCTATATGTTGAGTTTTGTGGGAGATGTTATTTTCAGAGCAGTAATGAGGGTAAGGTGAAAGTGAGGTCCTTACTTTTGGTGAACACATAACTACAATGATGTCCTCTCATGCAACTGAGCTGCAGGTGTCTGCCCCTTTTGGATTGCTCTTGAGTCCAAATCATATCAAGCACAGGACTAATCCTACCAGAGTTTGGCATATGAGGCCATATCACCACACTCCAGCCCTGATAATGATAAATAGGCAAAGACATGATGCTGTCTCAACGTCGCTGATCATCATCATCAAAAGGGACACAGTCTTCTGTTCTTGGCTTGGAAAAGCCAGGAAAAGCTAGTTCAGTCTCTGGTTATTTTCTTTACAAAGACACATCATGGGCCAGAGAGAAGTGAAGAGGGCTGGTCTACAGCTTCTTTCTTTACTCCAAAAAAGTAACATGATAACTTTTAGTCTCAGAGCCAGATAATGATTATGAGAAGGTGGCACCACACAAAAGGAAGGGCAAAGGTAATCCATAGTTCCTAGATACAAATTCATCACAAACTCTCATAAATACTGGCACATTGCCCAGGCTGTCCTTTTTAAAGTAATATGGTGTCTCAGGCACACTTGAGTAGATGTCCACTATACAAATTCAGTAATAAGGATGCACATGGACACGAGATTTTGGTAAAAAAAAAAAAAAATGTGGTAAAATAAAAATACAACTTTGTCAGGAAGGAAATTATTCTAAAATATGGTAAATTCTCTGCAGTATTGTTTGTTATTAAGGAAATCTAGGCCCGAGCCTGGGATACCTATATGCAATGGAACTGGAACACCTGAAAGGTTTTCTTTAGTTGGTGAAATTACCAGTTCAGGATTATCATGTATGTTATTTTTCAGTACTAATATACATTGCAGTTCAATATAAATGCTCACTTAGCACCCTTGGTCCCTGAAGAATATATATTTTATAAACTAAGCATAAGATCCCTTCATATGATCTATTATGGGTTTAATAAAAAGGTCAGGTGCACCTTGCAGGTGGTTAACAGAAGTCCTGGGCATGATACATCATTTAAATGAATGTGACATGTGTACTGTGATAATGGCACAGTGTAGCCTGTGGTGATTTACACTGCCACTTCCCTTACACTATCTGAGTAATATCTTATCTTCTGGTCTCCAGGGATGTTTTTATGTCTCAAGTACACCTCTGCACAGATTCTATATGCTGTATCAGCCATGGGCTGTTTTTAAATGTGAATTACACCTCAACACAGATTCTACATACTATATCAGCCACTGCCAGTCCAACGCCAACAACTATGCCATAAACTATGCCAGTGTGTATATGAATCAATAAGGTTAGCCAGGAAGCGTTCAATATGTTTAACATATATGTATGGAGCACTGTTTGGACTAAATATTAGCAAACCCTGAGCACAGTTTGGGAAACTCTGTCATAATTAATATAGGCAGCTTTAGTCTCATTTGTGTCTCATAGCTGTGAAACAGGCGATCTGGGGAAAGCCAATCAGAGCGGCGGCTGTCCCTGCTCTTCTGATCGAGGTATGCATTGTGCAGTGTCTCTTTGACATAGTTAATGTCCCCTCTGCTGATCTGCTGAGAAAAATGAGGGTCTAGTCACCAACCAGAAAGCATGACAGCTACCAGTCAGAGGATAAACTTGATAGTACCGTCAAAGCTACATGCCAGTAAATCCTCACAAGTGTGGAAAACTAAAAATAAAAATAAAGTTTAGTTGTCGTTTAAGACAATTACTATGCTTAGTTCATTTGATCTACATGAAGGAAAAATATCCCATTTACTTTGAAGTTCAATCTAGAATTCAAATGACACTTTGTACATTTAACTATATTTGTACATGAGACTCAGAAGGCTTCTAGTTGTCAGGGTTGGTGGAGGAGCGATGGAGCAGGGTGTGAAGATGTTAACTATTTTCAACATTGTCATATTACTGGAAAAAGTAATGTGAATACATTTATTAATAAAGAATAAATATATTGCTCCAGTAGCATCCCAGCCCATCAACAGCTTCAACACTCTTAATTTAGCCCAGCACAAGATATTGCAGGATCAGTTCGCTGATGTGTAATGAATGTACGGGGAAGAAAAAAATGTAACATCAAGAGATAATACCCAGTATAAGCTCAGGTTCTAAGGTTCCATTCCTGCCAAATTTTATCGTACTTCTGTCAACAGTAGAATATTCAAGGACCATGCTTTGCAGGACATATATATGTGCATTAAGAAAGGCTAGAAAAGTTAAATTTTTACACGCTAGAGAAACAGTGGCTTAGAGGGGATATGATATAAATATGTACAGGGCACGTACGAAGGGCTTTCTAAAGACATGTTCATCAACAGAACTGTACAAAAGACAAGAGGTCACCTGCTAAGATTTGAAGAAAGAAGATTAAGTCATCGACAGCGGAAGGGATTCTTTATGGTAAGGACAATAAAGGTATGGAAGTCGCTGCCTGAAGAGGTAGTACTATCAAATACAATAGATGCCTTGATAATCTTTAATGAGGCAAAACATGGAAGGCTATGCATGTTAGTATAGGCAGTAATATTTATTTCGAGCTTGTTGATCCAAGGAGAAGGCCAATGCCTTTTGAAGTCAATAAGGATTTTTTTCCCCATTGAAAGCAGAATTCGGAATTGCTGGAATAAGGTTTTTTTTTGCCTTCTATTGGATCAACAGCGGTATACAATGATTAGGAAAATGTATATATCAACAAATTAATGGAGGAACGTCCATTTAAAAAGTTAAAACTAATAGAACATGTCTATTTGCTTATTTTATTGAACTGTGGCAGAGTGAGTTTACCTTAATGAAATATGAATATATTAGGATTGGGAGCTGATGTGTGTGCTGGTAACAGGAATAAGAGGAAGAGTTGTACAACAGAATAGTGATAAGTGTTGTAATAAAGCAATATTTTTATCACTATTCTATTTTCAACTCTTCCTCTCACTCCTCTTTCTGAACAAGTGCACATATCAGCTCCCTATACTAGTTACCTACTTCACCTTGAAAACGTATGGGTTTCGTGGTGAGCAGCGGTTCACCCCTTTATGGTTCACTCTTCTACATCTCTTTCTTCCACTTCCTGTCTTGGCGCTAACATAAATACTATATCTTCGGAGAATGAATAGATATTTTAGTGGGTACATTAGCCCATTAAGCCAATTCACCTACTTCATATAGAAACAGGTGCTCAAGATTCATTGGAGAGGAATAAGATTACTTTTTTTTGTATTACATAGATTACATGTTCAATTAAAAATGTCAGATGTATATCGCAGAATATATCGCAGAATTTAAACGCTCAAGGAAGCAAATATTTGTTTTTAGTGGGAGCAATCAGAATGTGGGAGTTGATAGGGCATTACGAAAGAATTTTTAGAAATGTCATTACTTATTGGTAATAAATCATAGCATTGGAAAAGCATTTCATGAAAAATAGCAAAGAGTTTTATTTACACAAACAAAAGCAACAAAATACTACGACACAATGGAACAATTGTAAAATACAATGCATTAAGAATCTCCCAAATACCTATCAGATGTTGCCTAGTCTTATTAAGCTGTAAATGCTGTACAGAAAACAATGTGTTTATTTTTGGAATCACTATTTACTATATCAGGCTATGTGTTAATTGCTTCTGAAAAGCACACTGCTGCCTAGTTACAACCTTGATACAGGACAAGCCGCAGGCTAATAAAATAATTAAATTTTCTCCAGTAACAGCAGACATTTGTGAATAAGATCATTTTCTCAGTTATACAGGACAATAATTAAAAACATGACATTGAAACGACATATATAAAATAGATTTTTGTGCTGCTCTTTAAACCATTAAATCATAAATAAAGTCCTTGATAAAGCATTAAGTCCTAATTAAATACAACATACCAGTATATACAATATTAATAAAAGTAACAGTTTCCTAACACTATTCGCTCTCTTGCAAACCAGCTGAGAAAATGTGCTTAGATTATAAATTAAATTAAGAATATATTAATGTAGGTCAAAATGTTAACATTACATTTCTTTGCATACTCTACCACTTGTAAAGCTTCGGCTTTGATGCTTATTGGTACCTTTTTATAATCTTTATAATTAATTCAATACATGGAGAATGCCCAATCCACAGATTTCTAGATCTCATCCATGGTTAACTCTTCCATAATGCTCTATAACACTGACTCCTGCTTCTAATTACTCCATACCTTTCTTCTTCCATAGTTATTCAACAAAGAACAGGGAGTATGCTGCAGATAAGGGAAGGTGGCTAGAGGGAAGTGAAGGTGTATTTTGTAAGTGCCCAGAAGGGCTATGGAAGAAAATTAAAAACAATGCTATCCTGGACTCCCGCATTGTTTTCTATATTACCCCATATCTCTTGTCAGCAGCCCTCAAATATTCATATTCCTTCTCCATAGACTTTCTCACCACCTAGTATTCTTACCTCCACTATACTCCCTATCCTCCAGGCCCTTTAAAAAAAATGTAAACAGGGCAGCCACCAGGGCCCATTCAATCCTGGGGACCCAAAGCAGCTGCCCTGTGGGCCCCCACTGCCTGTGTTACTGTCTCACACGGAGACAGTCATGATCAGGCAGCAGCCGGCAGATCCGGCTTTTACTCACAGCCGTCGGAAATAACGGCATGTCATATCCGGTGGCTGCATTTCCTGCATGCAGCGTTTGTCCAGGAAGAAACCCTGCGGAGGAGACTGCAGCCAGGTTACTACTGGTGAAGGGAGAGGATTGGCTGTGGCATATTAATGGGCTAATTATCAGTGGGCTATGAATGGACAAATTATCAGTGGGCTATGAATGGACATATTATCAGTGGGCAGTGGCGTCGCTAAGGGGGGATACTGGGGCTGAAGCCCCGGATCTCCCCTCCATAGCCCCGGATGGAGACTCTGACCAAGCCCCCTTGCGCTAGGCCCCTCATGCTCGGTCCGCCCCCTGCATGCTGCAATCTGGATGCTGGACAGCACCAGAGTCCCACCCCTCACGCTCGGCTCTGCCCCTCACACTCAACTCTGAACCCCCCAAGCTTGGAATGTGAGTCTGGCAAAGTGTAAGTGAGAGTGGCACGTGTATGTATGTGAGTGGCAGACTGTAAGTCGGTGTCAGTGGCAGAGTATAAGTGGGTGTGAGTGGCAGAGTTATGAGTGTGCATGTGTATGTGTGTGAGTGGCAGAGTGTGAGTGGCAGAGTGTGAGTGTTTGGAAGAGAGTAAGTGTGTGTGAGTGAGTGTAAGTGTGAGTGGCAGACTGTAAGTCGGTGTCAGTGGCAGAGTATAAGTGGGTGTGAGTGGCAGAGTTATGAGTGTGCATGTGTATGTATGGGAGTGTAAGTGTGTGTAAGTGGGTGTGAGTGGCAGAGTGTAAGTGGGTGTGAGTGGCAGAGTGTGAGTGTTTGGAAGAGTGTGAGTGAGTGTAAGAGTGAGTGGCAGAGTTATAAGTATGCGTGTATGTGTGTGTGAGTGTCAGAGTGTGTGAGAGTAGTTGTTATGTGTGAGCAGCAGAGTTCTGAGCATGTGTGTGTGAGTGAGTGTAAGCATGAGCAGCAGAGTTATGAGTATATGTGAGTGGCAAAGTGTTAGTGTGTGAGAGTGAAAGTCTGAGTGGCAGAGTTATGAGTGTGTGTGAGTGGCAGAGTGTGAATCCCAGTGAGATTACTAGGAGAAAATGTGATTAATTACTATTATTCATACGGAATGTGATAATCAAATGTGAAACAATGCTATCATCTCATATTATTTTTATTTTCACACATTCAATATGAATAATAGTGATTCATCTTTATATATAGTCTTTATATTGATGGCAATAAAAGTCCATACACATGGCATTAAAAATCCCATGTACCTCGTTATTGTATTAAAACCTTACATTATGAATGAATGTGCTGCTCATTATATTATGGGCTTTACTCATGAAAGAGAGAATTGCAGGGAAGTGAGATGGGAATTAAGGTTAAAGTTACAGAATTGGAAAGATTCTCCCATTCAGTTGAATTCCCATCTCAATTCTCTGCACCTCTCTCTTTTATGATGTTTGTAGAAGGTACCTTCATACCTCAGCCTATTCTCCCCAGGTTTTTGACCCCTTTTTATTAAAAAAAAAAAATATTTATGATGCGTGTGTGAGAGTTGCAGGTTTACACACGTGTCTGGTGGCAGAAAATCTGTGTGGGAAAGGCCATCTGTGTGTATAAGGGTGTCTGTGTGTAAGGTTGTCTGGGTGTGTGTGTGTTTGTTTGTGTGTGTAAGAGAGTGTGTGAGTGTAAGGTTGTCTGTGTGGGGGGGTGTAAGGGTGGGTGTCTGTGTGTGTAAGGGTGTTTGTGTGATGTCCCCTATATTATGGCATATTATGAGACTTTTGGTCTACTTTTTTTCTCAAAGTCTGGTAAATGGTGTATGCAACGTACACAACATTTTGTATGCTCAGTTATTTTGATATCATGGGAATTTGCTCACATACAAGTGTGTGTGTAAAGTAAGTTGGTGTGTGTAAGTGGGATTGTGTATGTATGTGTAACTGTGCAAGTGTGTATGTGTGGCTGCATGTATATGTGTGTATTTGTGGCTGTGTATTTATGTGTATAAGTGTAAGTTCGAGTAATGTGAGTTGTTTGTGTGCTGTGAGTCTTATTGTGTATTGTGGTACAGTAATGTGCAGCATGAGTGTGTGATATACTCACACACCGCACATTACTGTGAGTTTTATTGCTATTGAGATTGTGATACACACACACACTACACATTACTGTGAGTTTTATTGCTGTGGAGTCTGTGTTATACTCACACATTTGCACATTACCTTGAGTTTTATTGCTGTGGAGTCAGTCATAGACAGACAGACAGACACACACACACATATAGACACACGCATACAGTCGGTCGCAGGAAGACATACAGACACACACAGTCAGCCACAGACAGACACATACACACACAAATATAGTCAGTAACAGACAGACAAACACATACAGTCAGTCACAGACACATACAGTCTATCACAGGCAGACATACACACAGTCAGTCACATTAACACACAATCAGTCACACACACACATGCAGCCAGTCATACACACACTGTCAGTCACATGCACTTACACACAAGTCAGCAATTTTGTTGTTGTTTACAATAAAAAAAAGTGAATCTATCAATATGTCCCCCTCCTGCCTGCTATACCTCATTCTAGCCTGGTCTGTGCCCTGCTGTTGTTTCTAGCCCTGCTGAGCACACTTAGTGCTCGGACACTATAAGACTGTGCAGCCGGTGCACACACTGCTCCATCATGCTCCGCTGGATAAATAAATAAATAAAATGATCCCAGCGGTGAGAGCACCATGCAGGGGCGACAATAACCAGGCGCCAGGTATAATTTCCTGGTGCCCAGGATTTGTTGAGCCCTGATATATACCCATATATACCTATTGTTCATTGGCATCAATTATATCAGTCTGTATGGCGCCTAACCATGTGAGCTTATTTACTCCACTTCTATCAAATCTATCATGGGCTCCAGCCACGGATCTTTTGGAGACCTAGCAACGCCCCTGTCAGTGGGCTATTACTGGACAAATTATCAGTGGGCTATTAATGGACAAGTTATCAGTGGGCTATTACTGGACAAATTATCAGTGGGCTATTACTGGACAAATTATCAGTGGGCTATTAATGGACAAGTTATCAGTGGGCTATTACTGGACAAATTATCAGTGGGCTATTACTGGACAAATTATCAGTGGGCTATTACTGGACAAATTATCAGTGGGCTATTAATGGACAAGTTATCAGTGGGCTATTACTGGACAAATTATCAGTGGGCTATTACTGGACAAATTATCAGTGGGCTATTAATGGACAAGTTATCAGCGGGCTATTAATGGACAAATTATCAGTGGGCTATTATTGGACAAACTATCAGTTGCTATTAATGGATAAACTATCCAGGGGAGGGGGGGGGGGGGGGGCATCTGGGCAGGTATGGGGCATTATTATTTCCAGTAAGGGGCCCTGAAATTTCTGCCTGCCACGATACCACAAAAATGCTGACATCACCATAACACAGTTTTCTGTGCTACAATGCCAAGGACAGAAGAAGCAAAAGATGGAATGATAGTCTGGTTCCATTGAAGGGGTACAGTCCAATCTTCATTGGCACCTGGATTTTTTAGTCCGCTGATGACGGTACTGGGTAGCTGCTAGAAATTGTTCACAGATTTCACAAAAAGGTTTAATTTGATCAAATCAAACAGAGGGATTTGGCAAGGGGAAACTTCACTTTTAGAAACAACAACAATTAATTTACAAATACAAAAAGAATTCCAGTGAAATGTTCTTTTAAATGCAGTTTCATCATTATTTATCCATCACTGGAAAATGGTGCCTTAATTTTAGAATGAATAAATATGATTATGTTATTTACAACAATTACATAAAACTAAATACACACAACAGTAATAACAATAGCAAATCATGAAAGCAGAAATAATTAGATAAAAAATGAGTGGGAGGAACAGTTTGCAGATGAAGATACAATGCTTCCATAGCAATAAAAACTAATTTTGGCAAGGTTGTGAGCTAGCTGGCAGAAGCCATCTTTGTTTACTCATGGCGTCACTTGAAGCAATATTGCAGAAGTGATATGCTAGCATCTGGAGATGAAGCAGGAGCAGCTGTAACATATCTTAATATTACTATTTAGTATATAAGGTAAAACAAAGACTGGTAGCATATGTCAGAAGCATGGTTGCTTGAAAGTTGGGGAAAGATGTGGAGTTGATAACCACAGGTGTTTGGTCCAAATGGCATTACATCAATAATAAATGATGGTCTCTCAAGGTGCGTGTGTATCTGTGTGATTGTGTGATGATAATAGCTGCTGCTAGTGATAGAAATTGTTTAAGTTTATGTCAAAGTTAGATGTTTGTGTACAACTGACAGTATATTTAATAATTTAGCTTTAAAGGTTTCTTTTAATTTTTGCTTCAATAATAAAAGCTTTTTGCCACCTGCATATAATAAACCCAGCACGTATAATTGCCGATACACGTGGGTTTTCTCTGAGCTCTGCCTCTCAGCTGAGGCACAGCTAACCTAGATGCTGGCGCATGCTAACCATGTCAGCCAATCACTAATGGTGGCTGAACCGCGTGTCTGGTCAGTGTGGGCCAGTTGCTTCTCATAACTACAAAGTTGCTCCTGCAAATGTACCCAATAGTAAATGACTGTGTGGGATAATGCAGAAAAAATAACATTTGTATAATTGATCCATCAAAGATAATGAAATATTACCATATTTTAAAAAATAACCTACATATCCACAAAGATGAATGGAAGAAGGTTTAAAAAATAAGATCTTATGGCATACCATCCAGCAGGATGGTTATGATCAAGAGTATTAAAGGACAGAACATGTTTTATTGATGGTAGTCAGGCACAGATTTCAATACATTTTTTCGGAGACGTTGAGTTAACTGCGTTACCCCATTTCTGCTTGGATATTAATTTCAATTTCATATGCTGCAAAATAAAAAGAGGCACTGTGCAGTGCCAAGCTTCTTTGTAAATGTTATGTTTGTATATGCAAATGATGAAGTCAACAAACAGTGAAATAGCAGACACTACAACATACTACTACAATCCTAATCAATGTACAGAGATAGGTAAAGTGTCCAGTGTCTGTTAATAGAACATCATTAATTAGTCAATAAGCAATCCAGTAAATATCCATCCTGAACAATGTACTTGCCGGTGGAAACAATTTATTTACTGTATTAGAATACTGGCTAGATATATAGAGACTCAGGTTTTAAACAGTTTTTCTATAAAATTCTAAATTAATTTAGATGTTATTAATAAATATTAGTCACAGATAAACAGAATTATCAAGCTAACAAAACTTCAATACCCAAATGTATTTTTTAAATTGATTTTTAACGAACACATGGAATACGTAATTTGATCTAGCCATTAATACAATATCTATATTTTATATTAGGCATTATTATGACTAGTTTGATTAGTTTACCAGGGAAATACTTGAATATCATTTACCGTTTTCATGGCTTGATATCTAAGTTTTAGAAGTAAAAAAGAAGGAGCTATTAAAAAAAAACATGTCAGACCATGACATGATCAATGTTATACTTTTGCGGGTTCCATCATTTCTCCAAACACTTATCAGCATCATGTTCATCTGTATACAAAATGTGATTGTAATGAACCTTCCTAACCTAACAAGTCTGGAAGACATAGCATTTATTAATCCTGATCTTGTCGAGAGAGGAGAGCTATACTGTCAGTCTTTCTGTTCACTATGGCTAGTCAAAGTGATCCATCATCATATCATTGGCTCACTGTTTCATTAACTTTCCTTTTTTTCCCCTTAAAATACATCTATAAACGTGTTTTCCTTAGTACAATTCCATTTGAGTCATGGAGTCTTGTAACGTTCAGTCTCCCCTGATCATATTTGTAACTGTATGGGTGCAATGCTTCAGTTCTTTGGAATGTTTTAACATTAAAATGGCTTGTTAAAGAGATGTTCACATTTGGATTTTTAAAGCTTTTTCGTGTATTTCACGATATTCCCGCATTACCATCATTGTACCATACATGATTTCATTTTCACATATTCAGTTGACAATACATAAAGCAGAATTTCCTGTTTGTTTATATTTTATTTAACATGCGAGCATCCATAAATCTTTGAAACACTGCTTGTTGCTCTTTTATTTTTCCTTGGTTTCCTCTGTGACTGCACCACCTCGGACAGATCCGAGTCATGCTTCTCCTTACACGCACTGCATCATTTCTATTACATTCCGCAGGTCCGCCAGTAAACGTTACTTGCAATATTTTTATAAACAGTTTCGGATCAGTCACGGAAACCACAATGGTAAGTGCAGCTCTGCCGTTGGGAGCCTGACATCAGTGAATGCTTCTTTTTTTCTGAACACAACCTGTCATTTTCTTTTCTCTCTATCTATTGTTTTAATTTACAGGTCCTCCTGTAAATGTTACCTGCAACATATTTATCAACAGCTTTGGTTCAATAGCAGAAACTACAATGGTGAGTGGGACTGACCATTGAAACTATCCTGTGAAGGAGATGGACATGTTATGATCTAACAATAGGCTCAAATTGCAAAAGATAAAATAAAACATATATAGCAAGCAAACAAAAAATGCCATCATCTAACACAATGCTCGAATTGCAAAAGATTCAAATAAAACATAAATATATAGCAACCAAACAAAAACGCCATACGTAAAGGAGTAGAGATCGAGATGTCCTGGCGCAGAAGATCTACTACTTTTGCACCTACTACTGCTATATTACCAGCAGAATATCTACTATATGTACTTCTGCTAGCATTGCCCTTCTATTTCTCATAGCTATACCAATTAATATACTGCTGCTGGACATGCAGATTATTATACATAATTTAATATACAGAGTATTTGCTGAGATTCAATTGTAGTGTGTTATTATGCCTTATTTTAAGCCTGATTAATAACACTACACCAAATAATAGTTGTAAAAACATAGGCTTTAAATACAGGGAGATAAACATGTCACCGTCTTGGCAGGATGGAATTCAAGGAGGATACATGCACGCACATACAATGCTGGCATTGTTTAATATGGAGTCCTCTCATTCCATTTGACCTAATACCTGATATGTACATGTGCACATCTTCATTGTTACTTTCCTATTAGACGCGCACAGTGGCACATGCACACAGACCTAGATTTATCAAACGGTGTCATTTTATCTCCAGTGAATACATCTGTCTTGGGTGATGATATTAGCTGATTTCTCAATGTGTCAACATGAAATCATCTATCTGATAAATCTACATCACTGAATAAGATGACTGATTTTGTTTTTTCACTTGCGATCAAGCTACACCATTTGAAAAATGTTGGTTCGAAAATCTGTTGTTTGCCTTGTTTTGCTTTGAATTAAGATTTAGCAAATTCAGCAATAATGTTACATATTGTTATGTTACATATTATTATTATTATTATTATTATTAATATTATTATTATTATCACATAGTATTATGTTTTTATAAGCTGTTATTAGTTCACTGACCCATGAAGGAAATAAATACTAACTGGATACTGTTGACTAACTTATCTAAAAAGTATTTTATTTATTTTAAATTTGGTTTACAACATCTATCTATCTATCTATCTATCTATCTATCTATCTATCTATCTATCTCCAGCTGCCTGTCTATCAGTCTGTCTGCCTATCTACCTATGTATCCATCTCTCTCTCTCTCTCTCTCTCTCTCTCTCTCTCTCTCTCTCTCTCTCTCTCTCTCTCTCTCTCTCTTCATTTATCTGTCTCACTGTGATCAGTCTCTATTCTGTGCCTAGGGTTGCCATGTTTGGGATAGTACAAATAAAGTTCCGAAAATCTTGATGCATTATCAAATTAGGGTAGATGCAGCTTTGGTTAATGTATGAACTAGCATGTAAAAGCACATTGTTCCACTGTAACATCTCCGGTGTTTAATTTCAAAATTCTTTTAGGCCTCATTTATTGGACAGATTGGACTTTCTTGTTAAAGTAAAGAGTGAGTCAGTTTAGAAAACAATACATAAAAAATAGTATGATGATGGAACCTTGATAGCATTAAAAAGTATATACAGTAATCAAATATTTTTATGCCCACCATAATTTAAAAAGAGAGTTATACTTCATCTTAATTTCAGTTTATAGAAGAAGGCACATTTAGAATTGATTTATGTTTCTAACATTTGAAATGCTTGTTTTTATTACATTAAAAGGTTTCATTTTTATAACGTTGTAGGAGCTTCAATGTCCGATTTCATCGGACGTAAGTTTGTACAGTTTATCTGAAAGGGAGGTTACATTGGTGGGCACAGGATATTATGTTAATAAATATTTATCTGTTTTAAACAGATTGTCTAACCTGTTTAAGCAGATGATGTACATTATATCCTCACTCACTCCGTGTGGAGGATGTCAGCTGGAACTCCGCTGACTAGGGGCGGATTTCAGACCTCCCAAATACCTACAGACGAAGAAGAATAGTATTTTGACGACGTGATTACTGAGTGCCATTGATGTTTCTTCTTCATCTGAAAATTTAAATGACACACTTCAGGGAGTTGGTCTGTCGATAATACTAGCAAGTATTGACCTATAATTGCCCATATAATCCTGCGAATGGGAGATGTCTGTTCTTCACCTCCAAGTAAAATAATTTTTGTCATTCACAGCCCATCTCTGGAAAGTTCATGGGTTTAAAATGCTGCTGTTTGGGACTTAACATTCAAACTTAATTTCTTAAACATCCGTCATCTATCTGCTAAAGCCACTCTGCATTAACTAGGCCGCATCCAAATCAGTAAAGAACTACACATATGACCTCTTATTTAGTACGGTTTTATATAGCCTCCGTTCCTTCTGTGATAAGATTCAAGCTTTCATTGCTTCAGTAGTTAACCTTTTTATAAGATTTTATACAATGCATTAGTAATGTGTGACAGTACTCTGTATGTACTTTGTAGGAATTATTCTGTCATTTTACATATAACATTGCAATTAAATGATGGGATTTGTTTATTTACTAAATTTAAACTTTGTTTTAAACCTATATATACAACACATACATACATATTTATCAGGGGTCAAGTCCTGGGAAAAAAGTGTGGGAACTGACCCAAGATCAACTGCCACATCCCCCCCCCCCCCCCCTCCAAAATATATATATATATATATATATATATATATATATATATATATATATATATATATATATATATTTCGCAGAAAATTCAGTGCAACATTTATTGTAAAGTGCCAGTTTACACAAACAACTGCAAAATTCACATGCAATAAACAAATATATATAGAACAGTTGAAACAAATAAAATTAGCTCTGCAATAAACAAATGAATATAGAACAGTTCTAACAACTGTGATAAAGTGAATGGTGTTGTTTGTGAGGGAGTTAACTTGTTAGTCATACTAACAGAATAATCACCACAAATAAAATATTTTAAATAAATGCCAGGATTTAACCCCCACAATATGCCAGAATTTTGCCATTCAATATGCCAGCATTTAACTCCTCAATATGCTAGTATGATTTTGCCAATTAATATGCCAGTAATATTTAGCCATTTAATATGCCAGTATGATTTAGCCAATTCATTTGCCATTATGATTTAGCCAATCAATATGCCAGTATAATTTTGCCACTCAACATGACAGTATTTTGCCAGATTTAGCCATTTAATATGCCAGGATTTTGCCCCTCAATATGCCAAATTTAGCCATTTAATATGCTAGGATTTTGTCACTCAGTATGCCAGATTTAGCCATTTAATATGCCAGATTTAGCCATTTAATATGCCAGATTTAGCCATTTTATATGTTAGGATTTAACCCCTAAATATGCCAGATTTAGCCATTTAATATGCCAGGATTTTGTCATTCAATATGCCAGATTTTGCCATTAAATATGCCAGATTTAGCCATTTAATATGCCAGATTTAGCCATTTAATATGCCAGAATTTAACACCTCAATATGCCAGATTTAGCCATTTGATTTGTCAGATTTAGCTATTTAATATGCTAGGATTTAACACCTCAATATGCCAGGATTTAGCCATTTAATATGCTAGGATTTTGTCACTCAATATGCCAGGATTTAGCCATTTAATATGCCAGGATTTTTATCGTTTTACACCACCCTCCTCCCCCCCTTTTCCCAGTACTTACCTCCTCGATGCTCCGTGCAATCGATGCTGGTCCCCTCCGTGTAGTCTTCCCTCCTGCACGGAGGAGGGAAGCTCAGCCACCGGGTATGACGTAACGTCATATCCGGTGTGAAGGAGGTTTTTTTGTTTTTTTTACTTACCTTTTCAGATGCGGCTTCCGGCTGCTGTCCGCATGTATGGGCAGTGGCGGGGAGACGGCGTTTCAGCAATTCGGTCGCTGAGTGGCCGAAATAGCATTTATTGCTATTGCCTCACTCTGCCCCATTGTAGGGCCGGCCCTGCCTGCAAGAGCAAAGGGAACGGAGTTCCTGCCATGAAAAAAGTGCAGGAATGCCGTTCCCACGCGTTCCTGCAGGACTCGAGCCCTGATATATATGTAGAAATATATATGCTTACTATGATTAAAATAGGATAGATTTATGAGGGATGTGTACAGCACATTCTGTAATAGAGCTTGATAATAAAGGAAATAATGTTTTCCCATCTCCATGGAGACAAGCAGTGAAAGGTTGCCCAGTGATACTCTGCAGAGATGATGACAGCTGAGAGAATGTTACCAGAAGTATAGGACTTAGAACTTCCTGTCCTGTGATCTTTGTTATTAAATCCAGATAAAACAGGCATGAGGGAATCCTTTTTTTTTTTTTTCTTAAAGCCAGTATTTCTCTTTATTTATGCTAACAGGGATCTCTGTTTGACTCACTGCAATAACAGTTTGTTTATGTAGGTCTGATCTCATGTTAATGACGTTCTCTCTTGTTTTAAAACTACTTACGTAAGCATTGGATTACAATAGAATATTTTGGGTTCTTTGATAAACATTTTAACTCAGCCAAACTGTTACTTGTCTTTGACTTACAGCCTATAGTGGTATCATATGTACCCACAATACTACTATTTCACTAATTCAAGATGCAATTGATGATAATGTTGCCCCTTAAGGGTCTCATAACTAGGCCTCCAGACAGACATATGTTTCGTTCTGAGACAGAATCTTGTTCTAGTCATGGACAGATTGACCTACAACATATCTAGCAGATGACTGAATTATGCTGTTTCCGTATGTAAGTTGTTTACGGTTAGTTAAATCATATAGTTACACTGTTAAAGATAAGCCAACATATTTACACTATTTTATCAGTTTTATCTTAAGAAGGAAACTGCTGTGGTGGTTTGTGAATAACGTGTTTTTGGAGGTTGGGTAAATTTCCCTTTCACCCTTAAAGTAAAAAATCTTATCGATAAATATAATGATATTGACAAACAGATAGCTAGATAGATAGAATGATCAATCAATTACTAATATCGATACAAAGCTAATTACTAATACAAATAGATCAATAAAAAACTCAAATTAAGGAGGTGAAAAAATGTATCAAAATAACTGACGTTTAAAATTTTGATGATATAATTGTTGAAACCATAATTCAGCCGATCTAACCGCTGAACATCCTGGGGATTCTACTATTACACAATTTAATGGTCCTCATTTTACAACCCTGCTGGGAATTGAAACTGTGACCCCAAGGGTAATTGAAATGCAAGGAAAGATGGTTCAGGTTTATATCTCGGATAACTAAACCCAGTGGCTTTACCATTCTCGAAAACAGATTACCGGCTGAAATACTAAGCACTTGTATTGTGAACAGGGAAGCAATGTGTTGTACAAGGATTTCAGTGTATGTGGCAAGGTCTGTAAAGGTCCAGAGAACATAATTAAATTATCCATCACAAAGTACAGTAAATGACCACTATGAGTGTTGGTGCCTACCCCTAATTATGATGCTTATTGAATGCGTATGAACATGGTAACAGAAGTGGCAAATAACAAACATATTTCCAAAAATCCACAGAAATTAGCAAAGGTGCACATAAAATGTCAACAGGGTCAAATATCATGCAGTTATATTGTTAGATTATGCTACATTAGTATTTAGTTATCCTGTGTAAAATAAAGAAAACCAAGCAGATATAGCGACTCTTTTATGTTACGACGTATACATTAAAATTAACATGGAATTTGTGATCTTATAATTTAATAAATTGTCAAGGAAATATATAGATCCCTATCTTGTATACTGGTTTGTTTCAGGTTGTCTGGGTTTGTAATACTGATTTTAAGCATTATGTTCATTGTTGGTGCTATATAATAATATATTTATATGTGATATGAATATTTGTTTTCCCAGACAGACATATAAATATTAAACAGTGGAAACAGTTCTCAGCTAAATATCACAATAATTCCGAAATATTCCACTTTAAATTAGCATGTCATAACAAGCCAGTAATTCCATATGGACATAGCAGTGATTTGGAAGAGACAGACAATGAGGAATCCTCTCTCTAGAGTTCATTGAAGCCTGCATTTTTTTGAGCCTCGGAATGAGGAGGATAAACTGATTTGATTGAATTGTTCTGGCATTACTAGGATAACTGAGTCTATTTTTTGCTGATCTGCATACCATGTGGCATATGGAAGGCATTTAAAAACTCATCAACTCATTGCAACACCATTGTTTCCAAAACCTCAACGCATAATTTCCTTGTATTAATTATGGTTATTTGCTACTGCATTGCTGAAATCAAGACTAATAGTGTATGTTGTGTTATACAATGTGGAAGCTCCACAGCAACATTCAGTTTGGCTACTTTCCATTCATTCATTGGTATACAAATATACAAAAATAAAAGAAATGGTATTTATTTACTTTATAAATACTAAAACCGCTCATTTCTTCTTTATTTTATAATGGTCCAAAACATATATGAAAACTCTAAGAGTTCATAAGAAATTATGTATATTATTTTAACTTAACCCCTTAAGGACCAGTTATGTGTTGCTGTTTACTATATATATAATGATAATCTGCAATTTAAGGGTCATGTTCATGTCGGAAGTGCACCCAAAATAACAAAAAATGTAAATAAAGTTAATTAAAAAAAATATAATTGGTGCCCTTCAGTAAAAAATAAAAAAAATAAAAAACTGCTCTGGCACCCTATTAAAATTATGGGGATTCAGAGCAAGTAGCCCAGTCTCCATAAAATACATTGCGAGGCCAGGGATTTTTTATTTATTTATGGGCCCGGCAGCAGTCTCCTGCTATTTTTAAATCATTTTTTAATAATTTTAATTTAAATTCTCTAGTTTCCAATTAGAGAATTGAAATGCCTGAAATTTGGGGGTGGGGGGTATCTGATTTTGCATTTTTTAAAAAGGATTTTGAGTAGGGCGAATCCATAGGATTTTCATGAATAGTACATGGATGAAAAATTACCCCACTCATACCCTCATGTATATCTCTCTCTCTCTCTACTCATACCCTCATGTATATCTCTCTCTACTCATACCTTCATGTATATCTCTCTCTACTCATACCTTCATGTATATCTCTCCCTCTCTCCACTCACACCCTCATGCATATCTCTCTCTCGCCACTCATACCCTCATGTTTTGCTCTCTCTCTCCACTCATCCCCTCATTGATATCTCTCTATCTCCACTTATACCCTCATATCTCTCTCTCTCTCCACTCATTGCCTCATGTATATGTCTCTCTCTCCTCATGATGTATATCTATCTCTCTTTCCACTCATAGCCTCATGAATATCCATCTCTTTCTCCACTCATAGCCTCATGTATATCTCTTTCTCTTGCCACAAATAGCCTCATGTATATCTCTCCCTTCACACCCAATATAAGTTTTCCATGTCTATCTTTTTTTCCACACGCTCTCTTTTTCTGCATGTCATGTCTCTCCTCCTATACACCCATGTCTGTCTGTCTCTTCCTCCTCATAACTCACATGTATCTCTCTCCCCCGTGGCTGTCTCTCCCTCCTCATAACCCCCTTGCATTTGCCCATAAATATGCCACAGGCAGTTTGCCCGCTGTTAGTTTCCCCATAAATAGGCCACAGCCAGTTTGGCCATTAATATGCCACTGTTAGTTTGCCTATTAATATGCCACAGGCAATTTGCCATTAATATGCCACATTTAGTTTCCACATTAATAGACCACAGCCAAATTCCCCTTTAACATACCACAGTTAGTTTGCCCATTATTATGCCACAGTTAGTTTGCCCACTAATATGCCACTGTCAATTTGTCCATTAATATGTCTCTGTTAGTTTGATCCATTAACATGCCACCAACAGATTTCCCAATAAAAGCATTACCCCCTGTCCCCTATTCCCCAGTACTCATCTTGCTGCTGCTCTCTCGCGTCTTCTCCGCACAGTGTTCCCTCCATTGCAGGAGGCGGGAAATAGCTGACGGCTGGATACGTACTGCTGCCCTCTGTGTGACAGTCACGTGGGCAGTGGGAGCATGCTTTCCAAAGGCCTTTAAGTTCCCTTGTTTTTGTCAGTTAGCTATGTCTAATAGCAGCATTATTTAACTTTGGCCTTTTTAGGATACATCTGTCTGTTTTTGTTATCTACCTATGACAATAAAACATTTAGTTATGCTCTTATTTTCTCAGCCCAAATTACCATAGCACAGTATTTATACACACACTGAAAGTTTTTGGCATCCCTGCCTTAATATGCCATGATAGCGTGAATATATTATGTGAAATGTGTTCTTGAACATATCTTAGACATTATTGTAAAATCCCACATTAGTCATTTTTCTGTAACAGTAAGTTGGTTGTATAGCTGTATCCATGCCAACAATATTAACGCTGTGGGAGTCTGATACAAAATGGACTCCCCACTGTCAAAGCTAACACCCTTTCTGAATCAGTGGCAATGAGCATATTTTGGTAGCAGGAAGGGGTGTTGCCAGAACTCCAGGGAGGCTAAACTTGGTCATGTCTGTCACATTATTGTATGTGTAGCATACAAATCATTTCTTTATGAAGATGGCCTAATGAATGAATTCACTGCATGTATTTTTGCCTTACACTTTTTATATTATTTCAGTGCAAAATTCCAATCATTGTTTATTTAAATATTTGTTTTCTGTTGCTATGGTGAGAGTTAAAATATTTTAACTGCATTGGACAATAACAAAATGATATGCTTGAAATCCCTATAATTTGTATTCATATATAACTCCCTGCTGACATTCAAATGGCCAAAGTAATACATGAGGGATAACTCCATAAGAAAGCTCTCTTTTTTTTTTTTTGGGTAAGCGTTTTCTATATGGGTTAGCATTAATGTATAGTTTTACTACCATGCTTAGAAGAGTATCTAAACCAGATTTAATGTTATAAAACATTCTCACTGGTGTCCTCTTCTGACACTTTTACTGGCAGAGGAAATATGCAATTCTGTAATTTGAAGTAGGATGGTTACTAAACTGGTTCCCTGTCATTTTCTCAGGACTACAGGGTGAATATATTTTTGCGGCAGCAATGGAACGACCCGCGGCTTTCCTACAGTGAATACCCCGACGACTCGTTAGATTTGGACCCTTCCATGTTAGACTCTATTTGGAAACCTGATTTGTTCTTTGCCAATGAAAAGGGGGCAAACTTTCATGACGTCACAACGGACAACAAATTATTAAGAATTTTTAAGAACGGAAATGTCCTTTACAGTATCAGGTAAGGCAAAGATTTTTACGTGACCGGTGCATTTCCCTCCAAAATGTACACAAGATTTTACCTGAAAAAGCCACAAAATAATGCTATCACACGGAATAGATGCCTTTTCACAAAGTGCTTGACAGTTGTTGTTTTTTTAGTTAATGTAAGATATACCAAAATATATTGATTAAGAATTTTTGGAAATATTTTATATCTTAAAGAAAGAGGAAACTCAATTTTTTCTCTTTTAATGAGGCATGCAGCCACTGCTATTAATGAGCCAGAAGGCCACTTCTGTAATGAGGCATACAGCCATTTATTTTAATGAGGCAGAAGGCCACTGCAAAATAAAAGACTACATGGCTTCCATGTCATGTAGCATAATTCCGTGACAGCAGAAGGAGAGGGTCTGATGGCTGTATCCATGCATCATAGACACAGCAATCATGGCTGCCAGGTTGCGGAGAACAATCTTTCCAACATGGCATCCTGGAAGTTAGTGTTTGACTTCCAGAAGAAGTCCACAACGCTTCTGAACCATGCAATGTAGTTTTCTGTATGATTAAAAAATCATATTGACGGTGTAGTCATGCTATGTTGCTTCAAACTACCTGCCTGTCCATGAAAATAAAACTACAAACATTAAATGATGTGTACTAGCAGAATTCAGGTGGTCCAACATGTAGAGATCTCCTGTTCCTTAACCATAAAGTATCAGTTAAGGCGATGGTGCTGACATTTTAACTTTTATTGTGGCGGCATCTAAAGAATCTCCAAAGTGTCAACTCTGCAACTGGATTTCATGACTAAACTATTTAAATTGACCTGGTTAATCTTACGTAGGACTGTGGTCTAAGATGTTACAAATGGAGTTGATTGTTCATTGTGGAACTGGTATATTGTGTCTGTTATTTGATGCACCAGCCTGCCAATGATATTGCTTCATACACAAAACGAACTACGATATAAAGGGCATTTATTCATTGGTGAAACGTTTTAGAAGCAGTTCATATCGTTTAGTGAGCTTATGCATAATCTGTTCAATCCTCAGGCTTACAGGTTTGATTCTGGTCAGGGCCTGCACTGGAGGGCCGTGACATTTCCTGTGACTCTGCCAAATAGCATCTCCCCTTTATCCTGAAATACAGCAATTTAGTAACAAATGCTATGATAGTGTTGTGCACTGAACTAGAAACTACAGGTTTTGACCTGATAGAAATATCTCTCTACCTGTGGATATATCTATGAAAGTGTTTCTATTCATTCAGAAATGGGTATGATGGTCTTGGGATATTACCTTTGAATGTCAGTAAAGTGTTAACTGTAATAATTTGCTTTTCACTGTTCATCCTGGGGTTGGCGGGTACCTGGTGTCTAGAGCTCACTTCTTGGCATGTAGGTAATTGTACAGTACATGTCCTATAGAGACATACATAGGGTAAAAGAAGAATTGGTTGTGCTTAGTGCACAGCACAGAGGGCAGTCACGCAGGGACAGAACTAATCTTGATGGGACAGGGACTGGCCTGGCAAATTCTGTTGTCATCTAAAAGGAATAATCATTACCAACAAAAATCCTGACAAGAGAAAAAACCTGGCTCCAATGTCTCATATGTTTTTTCTCCTGGTAATTCCTTAATTTTACATTGACAGTCTCCTTTAAAAGACTATGCACATTTGTTGACATTTTTTGTTTTTCCTATTTAAGCAAATAACAAATCTGTAGGCATTGCACTGTGACTAATGCCTGACAGCTCACTGCTGTACTTCAAAATGCAGCTGTGAACTCGGTTTTGCATAAGTTTTCAGAATTTTTAACTTGGGCAAATGTCAAGAGCATTTTTTGGTTCATTTCACAATGGCACCCAACTGCATTCTGTTTTTGTGCAAAATGGCATTCTGTGTCACTTAGAAAAGAAATACCATTTTATCCAACGTAATCTTTTGACAAGCGATGTGCAAATTTTCCTTTTTATGAGGTAAAGCCTCTGTGTGACTAACGTTTTGCACTGTCATTTTAAGTGTATCAGTTAACGCATGTGATACATCCCCTACAGTAAGTTAGAACTCTCTTAACCAAATGGTTAAAAGAATTCTAACGTGCTGTATTTAAAGGTCCAGTTCTCCTCTGAATCAATAATTATCATGCTCCTTTGTCCAGCGGGGCCCTGTGCAACACAACAATAAGGAATCAAATACAATGATGTAATTAGTAAAAAGCCAATTAGGATCGAGAGTATAATATCAACAATGCAAAGTATAGAATAACAGTGCTGTCCAAATTTTTTATGCCAGAGCTTGGGTTGGGCTGCCAGATGTTATTAATTTTATGGGGTAATATCATAGAACATATAGGTTTCACAGCCAGTATAGGGGGCCACTCAAAAACCCTTGAGAACCACGTCAACCCTGTGTGCTGTCACTTAGACAGCAATTCACATAAAACTATTCAAAGTAAACAAAAAAGGTTTTCAGACGAACAGAAGATTGTGTTAGTTTCCTTTGTTAGACTGGTTGGGAATCTTGTGTTTCAGAGAAAGTTGATATGTTTTTCAAGAGATGCTTTGAGGAAAAGATTAGAGATTTAGAAGCTGGGTGGAACGAGATAAGAAGCTGGCTGCCAAGCCAGAATGAGATGTGTGATAGACTTGGTTCGGCCAAACTGAATTATGTTCATTGACGCTGTAGTTCAATTCAGAATGTAATTTTTTCCTTCGTCCAACTCAGCAACCTCTGATTTTCTATGAGACCCAATCAGATCCGTTAATAAAATATGCTATTACTGCATAAATGGTGCAATTACCACGTCAGTGAACACACCATGTAATACAAAATACACATATCACATATGCCACTTAGTAACCCCAATAAAAGTTAGGGTATGGCCACGCACACAGATATACATAGCAGCTCTTATTGTATAACAATGCTGGTGATGTCATGCCAGCTACAGGTTGGCATCACATCAGATTTTCAGTGTTGTTTTCTTTTTTTTGTCCATTGTCTGTATTTTGCCATGATGTTAACCTTACACCAAAGGTTGACTTTCCAAAGAGCACTGATCTGTAAGTAACCCACTTATGTACAGAGCCATCAAGTCACCTGAACACTCTAGGTGACCTGCTTACTCACGTCTGCCACACACCCTCATAAAACAAAGGTGTCCCTATTTGAAACGTTGGAAAACAAGCAAGTGGGATAGAAAACAGTTAATTAAAATTGTTAATGCAAGATTAGGGAATATCTCCAATGACAGTTTGTGAAGGTTTCATGAAAGACAATTTCTTGGTCATATTATCAAAAATGTAACTGTAGTTAAAGGGTCAATACTACTTATGTGTAAAGATGTATGTAAATGTGTTTAATGTGGGGGGAAAAAACCCTCAATGATAAAGGTTCAAATATGCACTTTAGCATTTTGGGATATGCCTATTATTTCTTTTAATTTTTATTGTACTTTTTTCTTAATATAAAGTTTCCTTTTACAAACTTTTCCCCATTAATTGTTGGTGGTTATATAATTGTGATGCAATATTTTTCCAAGTAATATCTTCTTGTTTTCTTCTAATTTCATAGAATCATTATTTTAACTGCTAACATAGTGTGTGTAACGACGTGATTTTCTTCTTTTTTGTTTTTTACTACTTTGAATTTAAAAAAGAATATGCATTTTGTGGTGTGTTTTTGGCTTCAAATGTTTATTTTCTTTTTGTCTGTGACTCAAAGATATTATAGAAATAATTTGAAGCTCAGAAACAGAAAGTGATAAAAGAAAGAACAGGGAAAATGACACAAAGCAATTGTCACTTGTCACCCCATGTGCAGTCTCATCCAGACTGCATCCAGTTATTCTGCCATCCTTTCTTTGTTATACTGTAAACTTGGTTTCTTGCCATGTTATCTTGCTTTAATCCTTTCCTGATTTTCCTTGTTTTCCTTGCTGCCTTTTTACACTGTAAATGTGTTCCACCCATTCTGTTTGTTTCATTCCCCAGTCTATCCTGTTAAAGGTATGTCCTTTATTTGATATCTGTTTTCTTGTTTTAGCATAGTTTTTAGTTATTAAATATAAGACGAATAGCGCTAGGACTGGCTGATGTGAGGTACATTGAAGCTTATCATCTCATGGCCATTTGGTGTAACTAAACCCTTACATTTGCCATCTTAGAATTGCTAGACTAATTCTGTGTTTATGTCTGTGGTTTTGCATGTCTTCTTTTAGTCTGTTGCTATGTAATTTGTTTGTACCTGCCCTGTATTTATGTCTTTGCCTTTAGCCCTGTGCCTTGTATTTCCTATTCTCAGTTTAATTTCTGCTTTGCTCTGCTTGTGTCTGTATTTAGTTATGCTTTTGTGCCAGAACTCTGCATTTGTTCCTTGCCTATGTTCCCTGTCACAGTTCTTCCTTATTCCTGTGCTCTGTATTCTGTTCTGTCCCCTCCGTTTGCTTTATTGCTATTGCTCTTAGCTTGTCTACCTCAACCTCCACCATCCTGTTTGTCCTGTCAGATTTGTTACGTTCCATGCCTGCTCCAGGTTTTCTGCAGGGTGTCTTCAGTTCCTGCCTTGCTTTACGGGCTGTAGCAGCTACTACCTTAGGGCCCTGTTTGTGGAATCAACCTAGGGCCTCCAGCCTTCAGGGGAGTGTAGTTACCCTGTACCAGGCCCTGTGTCTCCATTATCTGCTTTGTGACTCCTGAGTATGGGAGCTCAAGGTCCCTTGTCATCTGGACCACATTCGTTACTGAAATGTAATCTCAGCATGTGATTTATTTGCACTTTAGTATAAATAGTGAGAATTATGGGGGCACAAAGGAATATAAATTAGGAAACAACATATACATTTTTTTTCTGTCTTTGTTTGTTGCACACAGGCTCTATATCAATAATTCACATTTTGGTAATAGAAAAGGATATAGGAAGGAAGAGAAATGGAAAAGGGTTAGAAGAAAGAAGGGTGTCTAAAATAATATGTTATAATATAGGATGCACTTCAAGGAGAAGACCAGAAAATAGTGTTTTTTTCTCTCAATTTTCTTTATATCCATCTTTGTTCCCTCTTCAAAGTGTACTACTAGTACATGACTGTCTCATAGTCATGTTAACTGAGAAAAAATTATTATTCACCTCATGACATAACAAACATAGGCACTTAAATGGACTGTCTAGTGCCCAAAATGCAGCTTCCAAATATTAATGCATATTAATGTGCTATCAAAATGCATTGTTTTACATTTTGCATTACTTAAAATATTAAATACTTACAGCTAGATGGAAGTGTGAAATAACAGTAGTTTGCAAGAAACCTGAACTGCCCACACTAGTTGAGTAAAAGTCACTTCCTTTTTTTGTTGTTTTTTGCTGCACTAACCAATTTCATTAACATTAATGGAATTTCCTGTCTCTCTGGTGATGTCATCAGACAATGTGTTGCACTGTTAAGATATCCTACAGTGTACAAGAGCAAGGTCACTCTCACATAGTCCACACTATGTGTTAAATTCAAGGAGCACAGGATGTGACTAAATGTAATAGAGATTTATATCCTCAGTGTCTATATAATAGTGCTGCTGCACCTGCAGTAAACATGCAGAGTAATCACTGGGGAGGGCTTAAGTCAAATATTAAAAATGTGATTTTTGCAGCATGCCGCATCAAATCACACTGGGGGGGTGGGGGGGGGGGGGGGGAGCCTGTGCACTATACAAGCAGTAATCTTCATCTTGCACCAAAGTGAGTTTGGGGACTAGACTGTCCCTTTAAAGCTCACCTTCAAAGGCTCCAGATAAACTGAAACCAAAATCCATGATTCCAATAATGGTTTATACAACCTGTAAAATGAAATTATGCAATGAGGACAAGGATCTATCTAGAGATGATAAATATCATCTACTATATGGAGGATGATGAAAATATATGTATTGTTATGTAAAGTAACATAAAAATATATTAATTACCGTATTATCAAAAGATTAGGAATACCATTAAATGAACAGAATCGTATGATGTATAGTAATTACCAAATTGACTTGCTAAAGTGATACTGAGGGAATCAACATTGAAGATAAAACATGTCCAGAGGTAATAAGTGCATCTGTGCAGGACAAACAGAAAGGATGGGTCGCAATAGTGATAAATATAAAAATTACATTTAAAAAAAAATAATGAAATAATAGACCAATCACCAAATTTATTGTTGTGGTTTGCATATTGGATGATATTTTATATTTTTCTTGATAAAAACCCTGTTAGATTTTTAAATAAAGTGTTTTAAAACATTAAAGATTCTGACAAGGAAGATTGTTATGGCGAGATATTTTAATTGTGTAATAGATGTATTAACCCCTTAAGGACAGAGCCTTTGAAACATTTTTGTCCTTTCTGGACAATGCCTATTTTAACATTTCTGTGCTGTTTGTGTTTAGCAGTAATTTTCTTCTTTGTCATTTGCTGTACCCACACATATTATATATTGTTTTTATCGGGACAAGAAGGGCTTTCTATGGATGCCATCTTTTTGATCATATCTTATCATATTATTAAAAAAAATAATAAAATATGGTAAAAAAAAAAAAATACACATATTTCTTTGTTTTTATTTGAAACAACTTCTCCTCATCGACAATAGCGAACGAAAAAACATTCTAAATAGATTCTACTATTTCTCCTGAGTACAGGGATACCACCCATGCATAGGTTTGTTGGGTTGTTTGGGGGCTAAAATGCCAAATTTGTGAGGTGCAGTTTTTTGTTTTCCAACTTGAAATTTTTACATGCAGACAGCCTGCACCCATGTACAAATTGGGACATATTTGAAGCCAGCTAGTGTATTTTACCCCATCAACCCATATATTTTTTAAAAGAAGACACCTTAGGCTATCTCAAATGGTGGTATTTTTACACTTTCCATGCACTAATTCTACCACCAGCCTTTGTCAAAGTTTGTGGTAGTAATTTTTTTGTGTTTTTTTTTCACAAACCTTGTACTTCAGACATGAATTCACAGATTTTGGTATGTGTCACTGCCAAATAACACCCTAATAAGTGTTCAGCAACATCTCTTGAGTACAGGGATACCACCCATGCATAGGTTTGTTGGGTTGTTTGGGGGGTAAAAGGCCAAATTTGGTAGGTGCAGTTTTTGGTTTTCCAAATTAAAATTTTGACATGCAGACCGCCTGCACCCATGTCCCATTTGGGA
The DNA here is from genome assembly GCA_036172795.1 of Pelodytes ibericus. Lineage (NCBI taxonomy): Eukaryota > Metazoa > Chordata > Amphibia > Anura > Pelodytidae > Pelodytes > Pelodytes ibericus. The sequence continues at coordinate 42,933,530 of CM069857.1, forward strand.
CATATTTGAAACCAGCCAGTGTATTTTACCCCATCAACCCATATATTTTTTAAAAGAAGACACCTTAGGCTATCTCAAATGGTGGTATTTTTACACTTTCCATGCACTAATTCTACCACCAGCCTTTGTCAAACTTTGTGGTAGTAATTTTTTTGTGTTTTTTTTTCACAAACCTTGTACTTCAGACTTGAATTCACAGATTTTGGTATGTGTCACTGCCAAATAACACCCCAATAAGTGTTCAGCAACATCTCTTGAGTACAGGGATACCACCCATGCATAGGTTTGTTGGGTTGTTTGGGGAGTAAAAGGCCAAATTTGGTAGGTGCAGTTTTTGGTTTTCCAAATTAAAATTTTGACATGCAGACCGCCTGCACCCATGTCCCATTTGGGACATATTTGAAACCAGCCAGTGTATTTTACCCCATCAACCCATATATTTTTTAAAAGAAGACACCTTAGGCTATCTCAAATGGTGGTATTTTTACACTTTCCATGCACTAATTCTACCACCAGCCTTTGTCAAACTTTGTGGTAGTAATTTTTTTGTGTTTTTTTTTCACAAACCTTGTACTTCAGACTTGAATTCACAGATTTTGGTATGTGTCACTGCCAAATAACACCCCAATAAGTGTTCAGCAACATCTCTTGAGTACAGGGATACCACCCATGCATAGGTTTGTTGGGTTGTTTGGGGAGTAAAAGGCCAAATTTGGTAGGTGCAGTTTTTGGTTTTCCAAATTAAAATTTTGACATGCAGACCGCCTGCACCCATGTCCCATTTGGGACATATTTGAAACCAGCCAGTGTATTTTACCCCATCAACCCATATATTTTTTAAAAGTAGACACCCTACGCTATTTCAAATGGTGGTATTTTAACACTTTCCATGCACTAATTCTACCACCAGCCTTTGTCAAAGTTTGTGGTAGTAATTTTTGTGTGGTTTTTTTTCACAAATATTGTATTTTAGACATAAATTCACAGATTTTGGTATGTGTCACTGCCAAACAATAACCCAATATGTGTTCAACAACATATCCTGAGTACAGGGATACCACCCATGCATAGGTTTGTTGGGTTGTTTGGGGCTAAAGGGCCACATTGTGAAGGTGCGCATTTTCAACTTGGAATATTGACGTGTAGTCAGCCTGAGCCCATCTTTCATTTGGGACTTTTTTTTAAGTAGGACAGTGTATTTTACCCCAAAAAGTATATATTTTGTAAAAGTAGACACCCTAGGCTATTTTAAATGGTGTTATTTTAACACTTTCCATGCACTAATTCTACCACCAGCCTTTGTCAACGTTTGTGGTAGTCATTTTATTGTGTATTTTTTCCCACATACATTGCACTTTAGACACAAATTCACATATTTCGGTATGTGTCACTGACAAACAATACCACAATATATGTTCAGCAACATCTCCCGAGCACAGGGATACCACCCATGCATAACTTTGTCAGCTTTGTTAGGGGTTGAAAGGCTACATTTGAGAGGTGCGCTTTTTGATTTTCAAACTTGGAATTTGAACATGTAGAGCAAGGAAGGGGTTAATAGCTCTTATAAGAGCCTTTGTAGTACTGTACAAAAAAATTAACCCCTAAAAATGCACAGACAAGAAAAAATGTTCTGCTGTGCAGTGATCAGTGGCAGGGAAGGGGTTAATACACTACACTATACAAAAGGTATGGCTTTTATAAAAGCCCTTGGGACTCACAATTTATTAACATTTTATTTAATTTATTACAATTTAAAAATTATGTTATACAGATCTGTCTCTTTCCCTCACTAAAACTCAAGTGAGGAGAGGGAGGCAGATCCATATGGGTCAGAACAATATTTACAAACCAGACGAATGGTGATGCTCATCTGAGAAATCACCAAACCACCTTTGCCACTGATCGGCTGTTACTGATCGCTATACACGCATTCAGACAGCTTCAAAAGGAATACACGTAATCCCCTAGTGGGTATAATTAACCCCTAGTGAGTCTGACAAAAAAAATTCTGATAGCAAAAAAAAATCCTTCGGCGACTAGATTGCTCCATATGCGCTGCTTAGGCAGTGACCATATGCACTGCTTAGGCAGTGACCATATGTGCTGCTTAGGAAGTGATATACGGCAAGGAAGGGGTTAATAGCTCTTAAAAGAGCCTTTGATATACTGTAATAAATCAAAGTAAAAAAAAATAACCCCTAAAAAAATGCACAGACATCAAAAAATGTGCTGCTGTGTAAGATCACTGCGTACACAGCGATCAATTGCAGGGAAGGGGTTAAATACTGGAAACGGCTTTTATAAAAGCCTTTGGGTCTCAATTCTATTAAATATATTATAATTAAAAACTTACATTATACAGCTCTGTCTCCCTCCCTCACTAAAACTCAAGTGAGAGGGAGGCAGATCTACACGGGTCAGATCAAATATTTACACATTGATCTAACCAGACGAATGGTGATGCTCATCTGAGCAAACGCCAACCCGCCATTGTCACTTATCAGCTGTTACTGATCGCTATACATGCGCTCAGACAGCTAAAAAATTTTTTTTACGTTAAACGTAGTCCCCTAGCGGGTATAATTAACACGTGACGGGTGTAATAAAAAAGTTTTAAAAAAATTAAAAATGCTTCTGCAGCAAGATTGCTGCATTTGCGTCAGATCGCTGATTAGGCAGTGATCTACGGCAAGAAAGGGGTTAATCTCTCTTAAAAGAGGTTTTTTTATACTGTAATGAATTACAGTAAAAAAAAATAATCCCTAAAAAATGCACAGACAGCAAAAAATGTGCTGCTGTGTATGATCACTGCGTACACAGCGATCAATGGCAGGGAAGGGGTTAAATGGCTTTTATAAAAGCCCTTGGTGTTTAAAATTTTATTAAATATTTTTTTTATTATTTTATTTTATTTTTTTACTTGATCTGATCTGTCTCTCTCCCTTACTATAACTAGTAAGGTGAGGGAGGCAGATCAATACTTGTCAAAGGCAATATTTAGTAATATTGCCTTTGACAGTATGGTAAGTGCTCATCAGAGCACTTACCATACATGCCTGCACACAGATCACATAGATCTGCTGTGCCGGCATCGATTGGCTCCCCCTAGAGCATCGGAAGTGAAATACTTTCACTTCCGATGCTCTTGCCATTAGAAGGGAATCGCTGCCTGTACAGGCATCGTTCCCTTCTACTGAGCCGATGGGGTCGCTCAGGAGAGCGACCACCATCGGCTCTGGGCAGCCTGGAGGTGTTGTTAAGTGCCTCGCTGGCGAGGCACTTTAACAACACCGCAGATGCTTAGAAAGCGAACGATCGTTCGCTTTCTAAGCACATGTGTGCAGCGGGCGCAGCCATTTTTAAATGGCTGCTACGATCACTCCGTGGAGTGATCGTAGCGCGCCCCTGCACATTTGGGGGGTGTTGCACAATGCCTCTACCTAGAGGCATTGTAGCAACACCATTAAAAGCTGGTCGCTTTCTTTACTCCATTTAGTGCATGACGTGCCAGGCACGTCACCTGTCGGCAAGTCCTCGATTTGCCGTGACGTGCCTGGCACGTCATCTGTCGTTAAGGGGTTAATGGATAAAGCACTTCCGGTTGGGAATAAGATAGATACAATTTGTAGAAATACAGTAAAACCTTTTAGAATATTAGTGAATGTTTTGATTTATGGAGAACTAAGGAAGTGCAAAATATACCAAAAGAAGTTACCACTTTTTAAAAGAAATTAACAAGGATATTTTAACTTCAATAATCTGGTGCATGCACAAAACATTATAACAGGACACGTGATACAGCTAAGTTCTAGATATAAAAAGATGCAGAAACTGGGACTATCAGAGGCATATGTATTACTGGAAAAAAATAAAAAGTAAGCCGGACCCACAAAATACACCAAAATTAATAACTTAAGAATCCAAAACCAATGAGCATTGAATGGAAAGAGCAAATTGGATGCTGCTCAAATTAAGACAAAATTATTATCAAAGTAATAAAGCAAATAATATACTTTCTAATCTGTTACAAAAAGAAAAAAGCCAATTCTAGGATAATATAAATATTAAAAGACAAGAAAGAATGGTTAAAAGCAAATCAAATAGGAGAGGCTTTTAAAGAATATTGTGAGAGATTATACAATTTAGCAGAAGAAAAGTGATTAAGGTATTAGATGACAGAATATTAGAAAAGAGTAATCTCACTGAAATTACACATGAAAAAAAAAGGTTTTATATACCCTTTATATACCCTTTATATTGATAGAATATCAAGTGTTTTTTAATAAATTAATGAAGGGGCATGTTAAAAACCTACTAAAGATAGTAATTAACGAATTAGAAAAAGAGGGAATATTTTAGAAAGTAAATATTGTGCCCATTCAGAAGCCGGACAAAGATCCAACGCTTGTTACAAATTTAAGACCTGTTGCATTGATTTATACCGATACGAAAATATATCCAAGTATTAAAGTGGAAAAGTTAAAAATGATTGTGCAAAATGTCATAGACAGAGATCAAAATTTTAGTTTGTATAGATGATTAAAATGGAATAAAAAGAAGATCAATTAACTTGAAAGATGGGGCAAAACAAAATAATAAAACTCTGCTAACAATGGAATTAGATGCAGAGAAAGCCTTTGATCGAGTGGATTGGAAATTTATGAAACAGGCAATGATGGCTTTTAATTTCGAATCTCAGGGCTAACCCATCCATTTTCCCTCAGAGTTCCTTCCAGATTTCACTCATCACAGACTCCGCCCTCTTTCTGTGACACAATCTTCCCTCACCTTATAGGGGAGTCACTCAACAAGTTAGTTGCTGAGTTATTTTGTCCTGAACAGTACAAGTGCTTGCTTAGCTCCAGTTTATTACTTATAAAGATCTTCTGTGTACCGACTTCTGCCTGATACCTGTTACTGCTGACTTCTATTGCCCTTCGACCCGGATTTGTTTCACCATTGTTACAGACCTCTATTTTCCTTTGGACCAGAAATTGCCTTAAACAGTTCTGCTTTAATCTCCAACCCCTTTTGATCTGGATTACTTATGGACTTTTCTCAACCTCTTAAGCAATTATCTTTATATATTTATATTTCAACCAACAGAATCATCCTGTGCATGTTAAGGTCATCCTTTCCATTTATCAATTTGTTGCATAAAGTATTCACTCTGATCAAACCACTATTGCATCACCTGTTTGCTAATTACCTGCAAAACCTGCATGCAAATCTCTTGCAAAACCTGCTTGCTGAAAACTGTTACATTTGCCTGTAAATCCTTAAAGAGGTATACTCAATTTAGCCACCTGCAGTTGTGTTCCAAAATATCCATTGCAAACCTAACATCCAGTGAGTGGAGACAAATTTAAATGATCATGGTATTATCCTCAAATCCCACCACTCATGTCATAGGTCTGGGTATGATCTCACAGGTACTCCAAATAAAAAATGGCACCAGACCAGGGTGCACATTAACACCAATGTTATTTATAATGTCACTAGAATCCTTAGTGATCCTCATAAGAATGAATCTATGATAGGTGTATAAATAAATAAAATCAATACAAGATAAGAATGTATGCAGATTTTGACATACACAGATGCTAAAAACTCATCGCAAGTTCTTTTTTTTTAGATATACAATTTTAAAGCAGATTTTGATATTATAAGGTAAATATAAGTAAATCTCAGACAAAGGCAATACAAAAAAAACAAAAGAAGCAAATGAAATAAGGACAGATAGAGCTTTCTTTTGATACCACCGACTTAACTACATGACGAGTTAACTCATCGTAACGTTGTGAACGCCGCAGCTCTTATGACGAGTTGTTGGATATTAATAACCATAAAAATATGAATATGGGTTATTAATTATGAATCACCAAAAATATGAAAACTTGATATGATTTATATATGGGTCCAAACAAAAATATCCATATAAATAATTTGTTGTGTATATAAAGAGTTTGGATGACGTCTTTACAAAAGTAAAAACAATGCAAAAATTATTAATAAAATAATAATTTATTAAAAATAAAAAAATATCAGAAGATTAACAAAATAGTGTAACAACAAAATATAATATCAATAGATGTTAATCATGATTTGATTTGGATCAAAGCAAACTTTGCTTTATTGTCTATCTACTCCTTAAAATTGATCAACTAATACGCTCTCCCCTAGAAGTAATTCACACCGGAGACAAAGTTTCTGATCAGTGAAAAACCTGAGGCAAACCTTTATTTTCCAGAGTGGGGGATTCCTTTTAAAGCAGGAATACGTCACAGTACAGTCATAGTTTAAAGATACAATATACGTTCAACAATTGGCTAAAAGTTGGAGGGTCTTCTTTTAAGCACACCCTACAGAATGTGATGTCATCTTTATAGAGTTCTCCCACCCACATTCCAGCTCCATCTTGGTTACACGATGGGAGGGGGGAGTGAGTAGTTTACTGAACAAAGAGGGGCTCCAGGGGGAACAGTTACTGTTACTTTAACAGTGATTCACGTGGCATGTGATAACTTGTACAAGAGAAAGTGGGAGGAGTTAGTACCGGAAGTTGGTCTTTATAAGAATGTGTTACATGAGACTTGCTCCTTAGCAGGGGGGAAGGGGTAGCTTGGATGGGAGGAGTTTCCATAGGAAGTAGCTTATTTGAACACATTGGTAAAAGATTAAACAGACAAAGGAATGCAATGCTTATACGTAAGCATCTGTAAGAAATTATGACCTTTTAGGGAAGTGTGCCAAATAAGACATAAACACAAATATATAATAGTAAAAGAGACATCTTGTCCACAACAGATTCACCTGCATGATTTATAACAGATGTAAAAAAGATAAAACATAAATTATGCATCTATGTAGCTGTATCAACCTGCATGTAGTATAATTTACTATGCAGATATGTTTCTGACCACAAGATGCACAAGATGCCCATGCATTTTATTTAGATGATTAGTAGTTAATGAGAGTACACCATAATTACCTACAAATTACCAGCATATAATGCTGTTTAGGTAATGTAATATTCCTAAATCACATAACTACTCAAGGTGGCTATTTCTTAATCTGTCCTGTAAATGACAATGTATGCTTTCTAGCGTAGACTTTACAAGTAAACATTTTAGATAATTTATAGAGATTAGATATTACATATTTGGGTGAATAGCTAGACTACAATAACTTTTGATTCTTGGTAATATCTATAGGATATACCTCTGGCTTTCTTCTTCAGAAAGGATGACAGATAAACACCAGGCTAAAACATATAGATCCCATCAATTGTGGGAATTAAATTCAATTTACCCAAATATATATGCTAATTAAATCCAATAAAAATTTAGATTATGCTTGAAACAAAATACCACATTTTTACATTACCGGCAGAGGTTGATATGCAGTTGAGATTCCTTCCATTGAAGAATGGTGTGATGGGAGTTACCCATGAGACTAAGCTCAATACTATGTGTATGGATATGTCTAGGTTCTGCTGAACATTTGCTGTTTAAAGCCTCATGTTCCTGAGTTCTCCCCAGAAGGAGAGAGACTCAGCCCTTTTCTAATACATTCCCACCTCACAACCCACTATTGTGAGGCAGCTCTACTCCCTCTTCCAAGAAAATGAGTTTCTCCTCCGGTCTCCACTGTACCTCCAGTCTCAAGTTATCAACAAAACCTTATCTCAGAGTCACACCCTGCTCTCTGTAACTTTTAGCCATTTAAGAGTGATGGACATGTTTGATTTAAATGAGAGGATGTCATGATTTATAGCTATACCTGGATTGTTAGAATAATGTAAGAAAATATATACGTTGAAATGTACAGTAGTGTTAATTCAATTTCAAATTAGAGTAAATATTCCTATCATGCAACATTAGATTAAGACTCATAATACAATGTATACCACACTAATAAAAAAAAACAATATTCTAATTATTGTATAGGATTGATTATGCTCTACATATTTATCACTGAAGGTGTGATATGTAATTATATATATTTTAATGAGAAATTTGAATCAACTAGGTGTGTTTATAATCACCCTTGTTAGATTCTGCAAATCTAAGATCCAAATAATCTCAGTCTGTGTTTGAGTGGGCTAGCAAGATGAAGACCAGCCCCTTTGACTTTTTGTATGTATGCACAGCTGGAACAATGAAATGTGGCTAGAGTCATAAACATGCCACTAACAATGCCCCCCTTATCTGTTTTAGCCTGTACTCTGAACATCTCTACCACTCTTATCAGTTACAGATTTGGTTTCAGATAACAGAGAATGTGGAAGACTTTATTTTGTCCTCAGAGACACAGAATAAGATTTGAACAGACAGAAAGATGCCTAAAACATAACCTAAAAGGGATGCTGCTGGCATCCATCTTGTTATCCTTGGCATCTGCTTTATTCATATGTACCAGTCTCGAGGTTACTATTCAATACCTTTGATAAAGTTAACTCATCATAAGGTTGTGAAGTGTTTAGGATTTAAAAAGTAATAATAATTAAAAAATATATCTAATAGATATTGAAAATATAGATCTAAAAAGTTGTGAAAAAGCAAGAGATACAATACATTAATAATCTTATTATTGATGTATTTTGAACAAAAAAAAGATAATGTACGATTTCAGGTAGAGAAATATTTACTTATATAAAGGACAAAAATTATATAATTATATAATTACACATTTAGGTAGATGAAATGATGAAATAAAAATGATAAAAGAATAGTTTGAAGTATTTCATTAAAATCTTTTCAATAAACAGAAGTGTCTATGAAACATAAGATATACAAATAACATATAAAAAAAGGGAAAGTGATTTTAATGTAGCAATATTTGTAGAACATCAATAAAGCTCTGACTCAACTATGTAACCCTGTCAGGACAATGGTTTTCATTGTTTACATGTTAATGTTGGTCATTGCTTTTTAAATAAATCCCCTTTAAGTAATGGTTGGGGTAAAGGTGTTGGAAAAAGCTTACCACCTGAAATTCAGTAGGTAGCTGAGGAATTATCAAACACAAAATATACATACACTAAACAAGCCAGATGGCCTGCTCTTCCCACATAAATCACACATTCATAGGGATACTTCCACTGCAAGGAATTCTGGGTAAGCATTTGCATATCCGGTTCACAATGATCACCTTTTGTTTCTTGCTCTATTATCAACATGGACCCCTTGGAGCATATACACACTGTACTACACAGCCTTTATACACAGCTCAGGTCAGAGGTGAAGGTTTTTGGATCATCCAAAGGGTAATTTCTTTTTAACAACTGCACAGAGAACATTACCATGTGAGCCTCCCACAAGGATTATATATATTGGTAATTATATGTAAGGATTTATTGTGTTTTTTCCTATTTAACTGTCATAAGACAGACATTTTCTGAATCTTTGGTCACAAGATCTGGCACATCTTACTTCACCTAACCAATGATGACGGAAGATCTGACCCAAGATTATGAACCTCTGGCTTCAGAGCACAATAGTGTCTCTCGCCCCATTTGTTGACCTGCAACCCCACTGAGTCTGCTTACAGCCCACATCCTCATTCACTTAGACTACTGGCTCATACACCCATGGCCACTTTAACCAATGGGCAAAGTGGACACTTGCCCAGGGCCCACTGGTTAAAGAGGGCCCAAAGAAGCTACCCTGTGGGCCCCCCGCTGGCCCATGGTGGTAGCGCTGCCCGTGTGACTGTGAGTCATGCTACAGCAGAAGCTGGCAGTCCGCATCCAGTGGATGCGGACCGGCTTCCTGCGACTGCCACCTGATATGACAGAAAGTCATATCCGGCTGCTGTATGTTCCTCCTCCATGCACTCAGCAGAGGAGGGAAGATTGCGGAGGAGATTGCCAGGGACAGAGAGAGCAGCAGCAAGGTGAGTACTGGGTAAGGGGGGAGTGGGTAATATCTTTTATTGGGCGACCTGTCTGTGGCATATGAATGGGCAAACTAACAGTGCCATATTAATAGGCAAATTGGCTGTGTCATATTAATCAGCAAACTAACAGTGGCATATTAATGGGCAAATTGGCTGTGGAATATTGATGGACACACTAACAGTGGCATATTAATGGGCAAATTGGCAGTTACATATTAACGGGCAAACTAATAGTGACATATAAATGGGCAAGCTGGCTGTGGCATATTAATGGACAAACAGTGGCACATTTTAATGGACAAACGGTGGCATATTTTAATGGACAAACTGGCTATTCATATGTTAATGGCAACGTTACTCTGGCATGTTAATTGGTACCTGACTGTGGCTCATTTTAATTGGCAAAGTGATGCTGTGGCATGTTCTGTGAGGCAAAATAACATGTAATATGGGGCAAAGTGACACTGTGGCATGTTCTGCAGGGCCAGTACTGTGGGGCAAAGTGACACTATGGTATGTTCTGTGGGGCAAATTGACACTGTGGCATGCCAAATAATGTAGGTGCACAATGAGAGCAAGTCAAGTGCTGTGTGTGCAATATAAATGCAAGGCAAGTGCTTTGGGTAAAGTATGATGCTGTGTTAAATCCTTTAGGTGCAATATGGTTGCAGAAGAACGGAATAAAAACAAGAAAGGCAATTTTTCAATAACATTAGAAAAATTGGGTTGAGGGGGACCCACTGCTAAAGACTTTGCTTAGGGCCCACTATGGCCTTAAAGCGGCTCTGCATATCTCTAGTCCTACTTACTACTATGTATTCACCAGGACACTATATTCATAAGTGTCCTATAGTGCTCCATAAAGTTATATGCGCTGTACATGCTGAAGTACTTCCACATAATCTTCTCTCCCGTGAGTCACATTTTCACATTTACTGTAATAAACATTGCATTAGCTCTGAAAAATGTAACACAGCCATAGAGATGCAGTGTCTCAATAAGGCTTTACACAGATCTATGTTTTTTTCAATAATAGAGTGCACAGACAGTAGTACTTTCAGGGATGGCTTAAAATCTTTCTCTGGCAGAGAGAATCCGACAGAGAGATCTGATTAAAACAGCATTTTGGAATGCTGCTATATTATTCAGTCCAACTTCATAAGCTCAGGTTTACTAATGGATAAGCAAGTTACTGCAAGCACATAAAGAACCCCTATCTATCCCCAAATTAGTTTTCGGACTGCTTAACCATGCCCAAGTACAGGGGGATGATAAAATTGGCTCTAAAATCTGTAACAAAAAACACCATTTGAATGCCATGAGTATGGGCAGTAAAACTCACTGCCCACCCCAAGCACACAAAGGGTGCCTTGTAGGGAATAATGAAACCTGTATCCAGTGTCCAGCAACAATCAGCAACACCCTAGATCCACCGGGGCTATCCATAAAAAATTGTAAAAAATAAATAAATACACCTATCTTCCAAAATTCTGCGTTGGCATCCAAAAAAGATAACAAAAAAACAAAAACAAATTGCGCGTCCCTGCTCTAATGGTCTATATCAATCGGAGGACAGACCAGAATTAGATATCAGCCATAAAATTGGTGGGATTTTTTTTTTTTTGCAAAATGCTTTTATTCACTTACCATAGTACCATAGCTTTAATGCATGGTATTTTTGCAGTCACCGTTGCCACTGAATTGCAATAAAAAAATTTTTAGTCATAATTAATACATCTTTATTCATTTTAATTATTTTAATTACTGTTGATGCTTTTGTCTTTTTTCCTGCAGGTTAACATTGATCTTGTCCTGCCCAATGGATTTAAAGAACTTTCCTATGGATGTGCAGACATGTGCTATGCAACTTGAGAGCTGTAAGTATTGAGAATTATTTTAAATAAAACAGAATTACGAACCTTATAACGAAAACTTGGTGCTGTTTTATGTTGATTTCTGTTTAGTCTGGTTTTTAGTCTTGCGCCTGAATGGTATGGATAAACCTGTCCGAATGGGAATGATACATATTAAAAATTGGCAAAACTGCAATTTTTTATTCTCAATATGCAACATTTTAGCCTCACTTTGTGATGTCAGTAGTCTAATAAAGTTATCTGAAGTGGGTGAAATTTTGTGATTTTGTTTTATACATATGGGTCTATTCACTTAAACTCAACTGTGGAGGTTGACTTTTGTTTTGAAATACGGCACCCAAGTTTGACTTAGAAAAAAACAACAGGTTTGAATCTCCCCCACTGAAAGAAATGGGAGGACAAATGATCACAGCTATTTTTGAGACCAAGTCAAATTCGGCACCTGAGTTTGACTTATAAAAAAATAGCTTTGATCATTTTGCCAAGTCAACTCGGGTGCAGAATTTAGTCTTCAACAACATTCTTAAACAATAATGTAAAAAAAAGCGAAACAGTAAATGGTACAAACATGGATTGTAGGAAAAAACTTTAAGGCATTTTTTTTTTCAAATCAAAGATAATGGTAGTTTTTTTTCTATCTTCTATTTTTGTGTGGTAAATAGTGTTACATATAGTGCTGTTTTATACTACACTGGCTTTCAAGTATGGCAGAATACATACAATAGTATTTTAAATTAGAAATAGATTGATTGTGGGATTTTGGGATTCCCTAAGGTTCCACCATGCTAATAAAATGACAAAACTCACATTATGTAGCACAGCAAAACAGAAACATCTGTAATAGAAACTGAACAATAACTTGTGTGTATTTATTAAAGTGTGATGAAAACCTTTTCTAAGACAACCAGCTGTTTACCAGCAGATTTCCAGATTATAATGATGCATGTCCAAACCATGATAATAAATGATTTTCTGTAATGCTCATTTGTTTCTATCAGCCGTGTGCAGACCCCAGTGATATGGAATGCAAATTAGGCAGATTTGCTAAATTAAGTATTCATGGACTAATCATTATTACATTCTAAAATTGCAGATTATCCACAATAACTGTCCTAAAACTCTTAAATGTTGGGGTAATGTAGTCCTTTCACATTTTGTATTCACAGTTTTCATATTCCTATGTCATACTCTTTATAGGGCAAAAACAAATGATATTAAACGTGTTAACTATTTCAGTAGAAAATAGAAAATCATAGTATTATTTTCCATATTGTCTTACTATATTGGTCTGCTTAGCTTTTATTTAAAATGGGTGTTTAAAGGAGATGGGACTTCCTCAGCCCAACAATAGGGAAGTAATTTAAGTATTTGAGATATTAGATATGGGTATTATACCCCTTATGATTTAGGGCTATTGCATTATTATCAGAGGTGAATTTCACCACTATCTACAAGTAAAATAATATCCTTTGTGGGCTATGCTACAATTTTTCTCCCTATTCCAGAGCTGACTATCTGGTTTGCTTCACAGCATTTGTGGCTGTTAGGATACATAAGTATCGTATGGAAGTTGAAAGAAAACAAACAAAAAAATATGAGCCAGGGTGGGCAATGAAATGAATAAACTTGCACACTGAAGACATATAATTACTAAGTGCTATGAAACTGCACTAGTCTTTGTCAAATTCTGGATGAGACGCAGTCCTGCTGCCTTGTATTTCTTTTTCTGCTTCAACCAAGTATATTGAAAACATAGAATCATACATCTAGAATCATCAAAGTAAAAGATGTAAACAGATTGGGAAAAGAGAAAAGAAAAAGTAAATCATAAAAGGGAAAAGAAAGTCCAATTAAAAAGAGCTATACAAATAAAAAATGGTCCCAATGAAACTAATGGCATGGAATAGTTACAACACCACTTGGTCCCAATGAACAAATGGCATGGAATAGTTACAACACTACTTGGTCCCAGTGAAACAAATGGCATGGAATAGTTACAACACCACAGCAGGAGTAACAAGTTCAGAACAAGAAATTAGGTAAAGACACTCATAATTGTACAAATATCTATAATCAAAAAACAAAATTAACACCAAGTCAGTAAAAAACTGACTAAGGTAGCAGATGTCTATCTAACCTGTTTTCTGAGCCAGGACCAAAAAGTAAAATTTTGAAAAAATGGGGCATCCACCCATCAAATGGGATGTCAAAACAAAAATGGAAAACACCTGGGATGTTATGATATAGGGTCTAATCACTAAAATTAGACTTTGGAGGTCGACTTTCTTTCTATTTTGGCACCCGAGTTGGACCCAGGGTCGAATCTTCCCAATTGAAAGTATTGGGCAGAAAAATTCATAAAACTATTTTTGAGATTAAGTCAGACTCAAGTGCCAAATTTGACAAAAATAGCTTTGATCATTCACCTCCCTTTACTTTCAATGGGGAAGATTTGAACCTGTTTGTAAATTCTTTTTTAAGTCAAACTTGGGTGAATAGACCCATATGAGAACATGCCTGGGCACCTGGGCAGCGCACAGACTCCATGCTGCCTGTTCGCTGGCAGTAAGCTGCAGAGAGGTGATTTTCAGCATTTATGTCAGCAAGCTTTTTTTTAAAAGGGACGCATGGGTGGGACAGTTTTAAGGTTTGCGTCTGAAGATTCAGCTCCCTCTTGAGGCCCCCATCTGGCCGAGCCCCTAAAACCGATGCCATAATCCCACCCTGGGTGAATGTTATATATAGATTGAGATAAAAATGTTGGAAACATAAAGCTATTTTGTCCGATATTGAAGAATATAGTTTAAAAGAAGATAATTTTCTGTACACAGTATTTGATGTGTCTTGATCTAAGGGCATTTCTAAGATCATGGCTTCTTAAATTGCTCCGTGAAATGTTGACCTGCATATTGTAAATTGGCACCCAAGATTACTCCAGTTGGGGGCTAGAAAGCTGTAGACATATGGAAAGCTGGTGGTACAGTTGTTTAATGGTATTGACTTAAGAGTATCCATCAGATGTGTGGAGTTAAAAGTAAACATACATTAGTAGTTGACCACACACTTGCAACATAACTGAACTGTATGAATACCGTCCTATTTGCCTCTCAGTATTTATCTGCATTGTTATTGTTCAATTCATATTGTTTCCCTTCATATCATACAGAGTTTTCAGCATTACATTTCAAACCGCCAAATCAAGTTTTCTTTATTTTAGCACTATTAATAATTATCAAATGTGAAGTATATCGCCAACTCTTATGGCAATGCATTGGGTATTTTACTAAAAGGCAACCAGAGATAAATCCATACATAACAGAAAGGACCCAATCCCGAAACTTACAATCTAAACAGAATGGGGGAACAGATGACTCACAAGGTACCAAGGAGGAAGCAGAGAATTCCAATGTAGTAGATTACAAATTAGGAATGATAAAGGATAAGATTGTTTTTAGTTGAGTATGTCTTCTTTGAAGAAGTGGATTTTGATGGGTTTCTTTGAGATGGAGAGAGGTGGTAACTGATGAAGGTTCCTTGGTAGTGAGTTACTGAGATGTTGATTAGCTCGAGAGATAGGACACAGAACTCTTACTGTATGTTACTGACTAGAAACAAACATCACAACATTTTGACTCAACTCAAAATGCTTTAAATTCTTTATCATAATTTGTGTAACCATTTTTTTCTCTTACTCAATTTCAATGCATATTTTAGTCATCTTTTTTATGAATCTGCACTGTAGTATCTTTTCACACATTGTTTGTACAGGAGTGTTCTCTTGAATGAATGAAAAAAACTGTATGAACTTTTGTGCAATATCAGGGCAAAAATCAAATCATTATTGCAAAATAAGTGAGAAGATTCTGAATCATTCAGTATTGAATTTAATGAGGAGTTAAATGTTCATCCCATTCAAAATGAAGTCACAATGTCTTGTTTTCTTGTTTCACGAACCATCTATGTGACTTCAATTTACAATTTAATGAGCTGTGCTTTGTTTACTTTAGTTGGCTACACAATGAATGACCTTATATTTGAATGGCTGAGTAATAGCCCTGTGCAAGTTGCTGATGGTTTAACATTGCCGCAGTTTATACTTAAAGAAGAAAACGAGCTTGGATACTGCACTAAGCATTACAATACAGGTGAGTCATAACATTTAGAATAGTTTAAGTGGGGGTTTTAAAGGGACTCTGTCACCTAAACATTGTTTGTTCTGTATATGTAAAAAATACACATTGCCCTAGACATTGCTTTACCCCAATTGCAAGCAGATTAATAGATTAAAAGTCAATGTAACAAAATTATGTTTAATTGAAAGATTGGGTGACTTGTACATGGTTTATATAGAAATTATTTAATGAAAGAATAAATAATACATTTTTACATATGAATAAAACAGAAGAGATAAACATAGTGTAGTATGTTATAAAGACATACCGTATTTGCTCGAATATAAGCCAAGGTTTTTTTCAGAGCAAATGGTTTTTTTCAGAGTCTTATATTCGAGGTCGTCTTATAATCTGACCTCAAATCGAGGTCAGACTATAAGACTTTGATCCAGGTCCCCAGGGGACCTGGATCCCCCTCGCTAACAGCCGGTGGATGTCTGTGCCGGGCAGCAACGGAGGATGTCTGCGCGTATCATGCAGACATCACCCGGCTGCCCCCACTAGCCACCAGGGAGCGAGAGACAGGTGAGGGGGAGGGAGGGGGAGAGAAAGACAAGGGGAGGGAGGGAGGGGGGAGAGAAAGACAAGGGGAGGGAGGGGGAGGGAGGGGGGAGGGAAAGACAAGGGGAGGAGGGGGCAGAGAAAGACAAGGGGGGAGAGAAAGACAATGGGAGGGAGGGGGAAAAAGACAAGGGGAGGGAGGGGAGAGAGACAAGGGGAGGAAGGGGGGAGAGAGAGTAAAGTTTGGGGGAGAGAGAGAGAAAAGTTTGGGGTGAGAGACAATGTAGGAGGGGGAGAGAGAGAGACAACGCAGGAGGGGAGAGAGAGGCAGCAATGGCGAATAAAGGGAAATAAAAACAAGAAATGCATTTGTTTAATATCATAATTTTTATTAAATATTAAAAAGCAATTTACATGTGAATATATACAAGTTCAACTTTTTTCCTTTAGGGTAGTCTTATATTAAGGCTTTTATTTATTTTCCTAAAGGAATATCCAAAGTTTGGGGGGGTCGTCTTATAATCAGGGCCGTCTTATATTTGAGCAAATACTGTAGTGTAGTATGTAAGAAAAGATAACCATGGTGTAGTGTGTATAGATTATGTAATAATAATAAAAGTATCCCGTAGACCCCCCAGTGTTGAACTCATAAGCGGGGAGTCTTATAGGAACAGACTCATGGACACCAAGTTTTTAAAAAAGATAATACCCCTTTAGGCTGGATACTCCCACTATACTTAGGGTAGCGCCACATCAGAGCCAGACTATGCTGAGAAAGATGGGGAACATTGGGGAACACGCATTTAAAACACATTTTTTCTCCTAATCTATGCATTTGCTTGAAACTTTGGTATGCATAGAAAAAATGTATAGAACTTTGTTTATTCAAAAAAGCTCTTGCATTGCTATTAATATAAGATTAATTCAAAATGATGAAATGGTACATATTTATGCAGATTAAAATTTAAATACAGTATGTGTTTAGTATATACACTATATGGACAAAAGTTTAGGGACACCAAACCATTACACCAAAATGGACTTATATCACATAGAATGCTAAATGCATAAGGGTCTAGTCTCCATGCACCGATCCGTCTGAAATTGGATTCGAATCAGGAATAATAGTTGAATCAAATGATTCCCAGAAATGCAGCTATTCAGTATTAATGAATTCAGTTCCAAATCAGCTGTTTATACTGTTTGGAAACCTACGCATCGCAGACATTCGAATTGGGACAATTTTGCTATTAAAAGCTGGCAAATTCAGCTATCCAATATGTGATGATCACCCCTGAATACAATTCGGATTTGTGTATATTAGCTGCATTTTGGGCATTTCAATTCTCCTAGGTCTGATCCGACCACCACTGATCTGCGATGTCCTTTAGTCCTCATCTTTAGCCCAGAGAAAAGGAGTCTCCCAAAAATATTTTGGATTTCATTTTGAGAAAAAAAGGCATCTGGGTAGCTGGTTTTATCAGCAAATCATAAACCTTCAATTACCAGTGTCACAATTGGTTGGGTTTTGGCAGCTGTCAGTGTGTAATTGGCTATGATGTCCAAATTGTGATGTCCAAATTTGGCAGCACACTGGGGCATGTTGGATAACTCATCATATTCCTGATGTACCCCAAATCAGTCCAGACTTCGGATGGACCATTTCTGGATTTCGGAGTGTTTCTGTGGAAATGTTTGCCCATTTATCCAGTAGAGCATTTGTGAGGTCAGGAAATGATGTTGGACGAGAAATCTCTGTTCCTGTTTCATCACAATTTTTTGGGGGGGGTTGAGGTCAGGGCTGTGTGCTGGCCAATCAAATTCTTCCACACCAAACTCACCCAATAATGTCTTTATGAACCTCGCATGTGCACTGGGGCACAGTCATGCTGGAATAGAAAAGGGCATTATCCAGTCTGTTCCCACAAAACTGGAAGCATAGAATTGTCCAAAATATTTGATGAAGCATTAAGATTTCCCTTCACTGGAAGTAAGGGGCCTAGACCAGCATCTGAACAAAAGCCTCAGTATCCCTCCTCCACTAAATTTGACAGTTAGCACAATGCCATCAGGCAACAGACTGCCAATATATATATATGCGGATATGTACATGGCAGATAGAAAATACATACATATAACCAGTAATACTGGATGCTAAGGAAATCCATAAAGGGGAGAAAAATCAATGTCGAAATAGAAAGATAGTTGGTACTTTGTTTTCGTAACAAAAATAGCTAATCTATAAAACAGGAAAATAGAGAGGGCCGCCAACCTGTTGATCTCTGTATATTGTATATTCTGTACTCTCCTCTGTATCTCTATATTTGCTATTAAGCATTATACGAAACCCGGCTATTGATGATACATAGATGTATGCAACTCAAATAATAATATGTTACATGTAAATCCGCATTTGAAATTTCGCCATTGATGGAATTACTATTTATGTCTGTATTTTCCATATTTTGACAATTAAAAAAAAAAAAGGCAACAGACTGCCAGTCACATTCCACTGCTCCAGAGTCTAGTGGCGGTATGCTTTACAACACTCGAACAAATGCGTGGCATTGTATTTGGTGATGTGAAACTTGCATACAGCTGCGTGGCTATGAAGCTCCAGCTGCACAGTTTTTGTGCTGATGTTAATGCCAGTGGAAGTTTGGAACGCTTCAGCTACGGAATCTGCAGAGGATTGGCGACTTATACGCATTAAGAGCCTCAGAACTCAGTGACTTTACGTGGAATTAAACTTCATGACTAAGTTGCTGCTGTTCCTAGATGCTCCACTTTCCAATAATACCACTTAGAGCTGACTATGCAATACCTTGCAGAGATGAAATTACATAAAAACAACATTATTATTTTACAGGTGGCATCCTATCACAGTACCACTGGGCTCTTCAGAATGAACCATATTTTTTCCACAAATGTTTGTAAATGCAGATTGTATGGCTAGGTGATTGATTTTATACACCTGTGGGAATGGGTATGATTGGAACACCTGAATTCAATAATTAGGAGGTGTGTCTCAATACTTTTGTCCATATAGTGTGTATATGTATCTCTCTCTCTCTCTGTAAAAAAAATGTAATGTATATTGGTATATACATTTACAATTTACTGTCCTACACAGTATACCCATCTATAACGTATATCAAATATATGATTATAATATATCTATCAGTGTTATACAGATAGATATATATTATAAATTGCACACACTAGCATCTTTTGATTTGTTCTGAAAGATCACATAGGAGGCTATTAATAAAAAACATTATGTTTTCAGTCTAGAATACATGATTGTTTATATTGCATGTCTTTTCCAAACGCCTCTATAATAAATCATAGAAAATGTTATTATTCCTTGGAAGTGGCAATCCCAGGAGATTTCATGAAGCTTCCTTGTGACTGATGGGGATGCGTTGGGATTCACGCAGAGAGAATCTAACGAATGCTTACACAGCCACTTCAATGTTTCCAAATGAATACATTTTAACCAGAGCCATAATTTCTGAGCTATGCAAGAGAGTGCTCTAGTTGAATCAGTTTGTGATTGTGTTCAATCACATAATGAAACGTGACAGATTCAACCATATGTGTCATGCTTGCATCTGTCACTGTTTCAGGGGAAACAATCTTATGGATTTCAAGTGTAAGAGGGTCACATTCAGTTTAAAAAGTACATACACCATTTAAAAAACTTTATATCTGTGGAGAAGGGAAATTGTACAGTAATATTATTTATTAGAGAAAGCACAATTCTACTGTCATTAATTATAGCTTTTGGCTCCAGTCCTAGAAGAGTGTACTATGTATATATATATATTGCATATATTTTGGGGATTTCTGTTGACAGGAATGTTTAATAAAGGCACTGTACAGATAACCCACTGTGGGTTTTCATTAACGTAGGATTCTATTAGGAAAATGTGATCACTTATAGATTAAAGACAATAAATGTTTTAATTTACTTGTGTGCACATACAAATGAATTGTAGACTGTTTATTTGTAGTAGGATAAGACCAATGTACTAACTACAGGCATATCAGATTTGGATTTTTATGTTACAGAAAGCATTTTTCAACCCTATACACCTTCAGAAATGACATAGTATAGTTATTGTTGATCTATACAGTTAAAGGGACTGCCTAGTCCCCAACCTCTCTTTGGTGCAAGTTGAAGACTACTGCCTGGTAGTGAACAGGCTAATTTCCAGTGTGATTATGCAGATATCACATTTTTCATATTTTACTCAAGCCTTCCCCCATTGCTTATTCTACATGTATATTACAGGTGCAACAGCACTGACTGTTTTGTTTCATTTAGTAATTTCCTGTTCTGATGGAATAGAAAGCAGTGTGTGGAATGTAGTGACCTGTGGGATGTTCTCTGCGCTACTTCCTGTGTGCCTGATCAGCAGCACTGATCTGTCCTCTCCCCCTCTCCAACACTGATTACCTGACATAAACTAACTTATTGTCAGCTAAGGACACTACTGAATTATAAACAGGCAGAAAGAAAAAACAGTACAATATCATTTGTATTACAGTTCTATAATATCCATGTAGCCCCTTAGTATTACACTCACAAAAAAAGAGCCTTTTAGGACACTTATGGACTTAAGGCACCTGGAGTTTGGTATGTCACCCTTCTAATGCTGAACTCTCTGGCAACAAATTTATGCTTAACTCCAGATCATTAAGTCATATACGATAAAGGAAATGAGGAGAAAAATGGAGAACAGAAGATGAGCCAATATTAGATATACACTATAACCACATAGTTCTAATACATAGAAACATAGAATGTGTCGGCAGATAAGAATCATTCAATCCATCTAGTCTGTCCAATTTTCTAAATAGTTTTATTAGTCCCCAGTTCCCTATCTTATATGAAGGATAGCCTTGTGCCTATCCCACGCATGCCTAAACTCCTTCAATGTGTTTATCTCTACCACATCCGCTGGAAGAATATTCCATGCACCCACTACCCTCTCAGTAAAGTAATACTTCCTGATATTACTTTTAAATCTTTGCCCCTCTAATTTAAGAATATGTTCTCTAGTTGTGGTAGTTTTTCTTCTTTTAAAAATACTCTCTTCATGCTATAGTGTCTTCTTACATTAAAATAAGAATCAGCATGCACAGCTATCGACCCCCAAATTTTAAACAATCTGTCCATGTGTCCGGTGATCCTAATGCAAGGTATTTCTGAAGTTGTTGCCTTACTCCCATAACCAATGTGAGTTGTTAGTGCACTTCCTCATAGAGCTCCTCCTCTTCAGATGTGTACAATGTTTGGTCGTTTTCCGTCAACGCGCTTCGCTTTGAAAAGCTACTTCAAAGGACGCGTGACTCTAACATCCCTCTGTTCTTTTTATACTGCAGTGGTAACAAAAGTGTTTTAACCCATTCATGGCTAGCTTATTAATCATGTTGATACATACAGAATTATAGCACAGAGAAATGGAGACTAATAAAAATAGACATTATGTATTACCTGAATATACATATAGATAAAGTAACATAGGTAAACTAAATAAAAATGGATTTCTGTATATAGGAATATAAAAATATAAAATGACTGAAAATATTCAAATTATTACAATAAAAACGGTGTATATAAAATATACATCTCCATTAACCTTCACAATAAAATATAAGTACATTTACAGACTTTATTCACAAAGACACAGCAGATATGCACTAAAAGTCTTCAACCAGTCTTATAAAAATTCATACCAAATGGGTGCATACTGTTTATAGCATAAATCAACCTTATCTCAGTTTGTCCAAATTATTTACACATATTCTCACTAGGCCATTGTTTTTGATGTTGCCAATATGCGGTGGACTGATGTTTTTTTCTACCTATTTTATTCCACAACTGCACATTAATTTTTTTTATATATATTGTAGTGAAACATAGTAGTAAGGGATTTGAAAATGTTTTTCCTTTTCTCCCTCAAAGGATACTATATGTCTTTTTTTTTTTAGAAACCTCCAGTAGAAAACTGTATAACAACAAATAATCAATAACTTGTTTTATTTTAGGAAAATTTACGTGCATTGAAGTTAAATTTCACTTGGAGCGTCAGATGGGATATTACTTGATACAAATGTATATCCCTAGTTTATTGATCGTCATTTTGTCGTGGGTGTCTTTCTGGATCAATATGGATGCTGCCCCAGCTAGGGTTGCTTTGGGAATTACAACTGTCCTGACAATGACAACTCAAAGCTCAGGCTCCAGAGCTTCACTTCCAAAGGTAAGAATCTTTAACTAACAACTTATCACCAAAAGAGGTATAGATTGTGTGTTCACTTCTCTACACTATGCTTACAGAGATACACATGGGTTACTTTAATTTCCTTTATATACAAATATATATGGAAAAGAGTAAAACAATATATAAATATATTGTAAATTCCTTACAAAGATATCACAAATTCTTAGAAATTTACCATCATAGTCCTATTATTATATTTTCTTTTTATTTGGAAATAAATTAGATAAAGATCCGTAGATGATGTACGTTTAATAAAACTATATATAAAAAAAAAATAATAAAGAGAGAGTAATGCCAACATTTTAAAACTATTATTATATTTACCAAGTTTTGATGAATATATATTTCTATCATGTTTTTTTTAGATGAGATTACTGATAAAAATCATTTAGAAATAATGCACTTAGGATCCTTACTTTATCCAGTTTGTAGGAGTGGTCTGCTGTAGTAGATTAAATCACCTTTCTTCAAGTCTCAGCTGGTGTGTCCTTGTACTTTGTACTGCTCTGTTAGTAGTGCTGTATTTACCGCGAGGCATCCTAGCCGGACGCCTAGGGCGGCAAATTTTGGGGGGCGGCAGCGCCCCCCAGCACTGAAAAAAAAAAAAAAAATTATAAATAAAAAAATCCACCCCTTTAAATAAAAAAATAAAAAAGACCGCGCTTGCAGGCAGGGACGGAGGTGAGAGGGAATTGGAAGATCCCCTCACTATCTCTGCCTGCCGGCAGGCTGCACAAGAAGCCGAACAGGCAGCACAGAAAAACCTCCGTGCTGCCTGTTCGGCTTCCCGTGCAGTGTGACACGGAAGTGCCGACAGTCACGTGACGCACTGACGTCATACACGCGCCGGGTCACGTGACCTGTCGGCACAACCGCCTGGAAGCCGAACAGGCAGCATGGAGGAGACCATGCTGCCTGCCAAAAGCCACCAGGGAAAGGTAAGTGCTGGGGAAATGGGATTTGGGGAAATTGGCTGGGGCTTATTAAATGGCAAATAACACTGGAATATTATTGGGCAAATTAGCTGGGGCATATTAAATGGCAAATAACACTGGCATATTATTGGGCAAATTGGCTGGGGCATATTAAATGGCAAATAACACTGGCATATTATTGGGCAAATTAGCAGGGGCATAGTAAATGGCAAATAACACTGGCATATTATTGGGCAAATTGGCTACGGGATATAAAATGGCAAACAACACTGGCATATTATTGGACAAATTAGCAGGGGCATATTAAATGGCAAATAACACTGGCATATTGTTGGGCAAATTGTCAGGGGCATATTAAATGGCAAATAACACTGGCATATTATTGGGCAAATTGGCTGGGGCTTATTAATTGCAAATAACACTAACATATTATTGGGCAAATTGGCATGGGCATATTAAATGGCAAATAATACTGGCTTAATATTGGGCAAATTGGCTTGGGAATATTACCGGTAAATGGCAGAATAACACTGGCATATTATTGGGCAAATTGGCTGGGGAATATTAATGGCAAATTATACTGACATAATATTGGGCAAATTGGCAGGGGCTGATTAAATGGCAAATACTGGCATATTATTGGGGAAATTGTCTGTGACTTATTAATGGCAAATAATACTTGCATATTATTGGGCAAATTGGCTGGGGCATATTAATGGCAAATGATACTGGCATATTATTGATCAAATTAGCTGGAGAATATTATGGGCAAATAATATTGGCAATGTGTATGTAATGGGGTGATAGAGGCATGTAAATGGGGTGATGGGGCATGTCCTTGGTGTGCAACGTGGGTTATGGGTCATGTTGTGGGTGTGCATCGTGGGTAGGGGGGGTGCCCAAAATTTGTCTGCCTAGGGCAGCACAAAACCAAGATACACCACTGTCTTTTAGAGGGTTAGAATTGGATCGCATATTCAAGGTGGGGTCTCACCAAGGACCTGTAAAGAGGCAGATTAATATCTTCTGCCTTTGAGTCAGCACCCTAGGAATAGGAAAAAGGGTTGAACTTGATGGACGCAAGTCTTTTTTCAACCTACACTATATTGTAATGATGTAACTATGTCAATTATCCATTGCAAAGTCTAGTAAATGTTCACTGTGAACAACATTGATGGCTACCACTGATCAAGACAAGTAAAATCCATGAATGTCTACCGAAATTATATAGCTTTATGCTAATGTTTGATACCATAAACTAATGACACCACAACATACATTTTTCAATTGCCAACACAATGCATAGATCACCTTTTTTATTCTTTACATTCCCAGCATAAACAATGTTTATGTCTCTTTCAGGATGCTCACTCAGAGGTTTAAACAGTTCTACCATTAAAAAAGAGACATTATTTTTTTACCTCTGAGCCATTCATTGACTCTATTTTTAAGACCTATGGATAATAATAGTACATGTTTGACAGATAATGACCTATGGGCTAAAGAACAATGTAATGTATCAAAAGATAATCTGTACTGCAGCAAGAATAACTATAGGATATGACTCTTACAGGTGAAAGTAAAGAAAAAGACTATTATAGAGAAAGGATACCTGCTGGAGATTTTTTTAGCTACATCTTCATTCAGCCCAAGTCAGTTGTCATGGAAACTAGTCATATTAGATTGGTAATAGACCAGTCAGGAATATCTCCAAACAAATCAAATCACTTGGATACCTTTTTTTTTTTAATCTCATCGCATGACCTGGCTTTATAAGAAACAGTGATACATATATGGTGGATATCCTTAAACAACTGTAATACAAAAACAGCTAAGAATCTTATATTTCAAAGTTGCCCTATAGAACAATGTGTAGAAACAAAACAATTTTTCACATATATATTTCGATCCTGGTGTATATACCGTATTTGCTTGAATATAAGACGACCCTGATTATAAGACGACCCCCCAAACTTTGGATATTCCTTTAGGAAAAAAACTAAAAGCCTGAATATAAGACTACCCTATAGAAAAAAAGTTTAGCTTGTATATATTAACAAGTAAATTACTTTTTAATTTTCATTAAAAATGATATTAAACAAATGCATTTCTTGTATTTATTGTGCCAATGCTGCCTCTCTCTCCACCCCCCCTGCGTTGTCTCTCTCCCCCCAAACGTTTCTCTCTCTCTCCCCTCTTGTCTTTCTCTGCCCCCCAAATCTTTCTCTGCCCCCTCCCCTTGTCTTTCTCTGCCCCCCTCCCTTTGTCTTTCTCTGCCCCCCTCCCCTTGTCTTTATCTGCCCCCCTCCCCTTGTCTTTCTCTGCCCCCTCCCCTTTCTCTGCCCCCTCCCTTTGTCTTTCTCTGCCCCCCCTTGTCTTTCTCTGTCCCCCCCTTGTCTTTCTCTGCCCCCCCTCCCCTTGTCTCTCTGCCGCCCTCGTCTTTCTCTCCCCCTCCCTCCCTCCCTCCCTCCCCCTCACCTGTTTTTTGCTCCCTGGTGGACAGTCGGGGCAGCCGGGGGATGAATGCACGATACGTGCAGACATCCTCCATGCTGCCTGACACTTCTGTCTATTATGACGGACAGCCGGTCCGTCATAATAGACGGAAGTGTCAGGCAGCATGGAGGATGTCTGCACTATTGTGAAGACATCCCCCGGCTGCCCGATTCTCCTGGTGGCTAGCGGGGCAGCGGAGGATGTCTGCACGATATGCGCAGACATCCCCCGCTGCTGCCCGGCACTTCCACTGTGACTATTATGACGAAGCCGGAAGGATCCGGCCTCATCATAGAAGTCTCGGCGGTCGTGCCAGGCGGCAGCAAGGCGAGTCTGCGCTCATCGCGCAGACATCCCCAGGCTGTTAAAGAGGGGGATCCAGGTCCCCTGCAGCTCTGCGGGGGACCTGGACCCCAGTCTTATAGTCTGACCTAGATTTGAGGTCAGATTATAAAACGACCTCGAATATAAGATGAGGGGTATTTTTCAGAGCATTTGCTCTGAAAAAAACCTTGTCTTATATTCAAGAAAATACGGTATTAAAATGTTATATATTTATTCAAACGGGAAAAAAAAAGATGCTAGATTTGTGAGACCAGGTGCCTACAATTCAGCAAAACTCTACCCCAATGTGTGTATATCACAGAACTCTGCATCAATAACCCTTACTATAATGTACTGTGTGAGAATGTATCACAGAACTCTGCCACAATAACAGTAATGTGTATCACCTTCGCGACAAAGGACGTGCCAGGCACGTCCTGGGAGAAACTCCCTTAACGACAAAGGACGTGCCTGGCACGTCCTGCGGTGAATCAAGCGGTTTTCGGTGCTGGTCTATTGCCTCGATGTCGAGGCAATAGCCAGCACTGAAATTTCTGTTTTGGGGCACCCACGATCGCCCCACAGAGCGATCGTGGGGAGCCATATTGACGGAGCATGCTGCTCCGTCAATATGGCTAAGCCCTCTGCCGGTCTGAGCTTCGGAAGTGAAAGTAACTTCACTTCCGTCGCTCTGAATATGCTACTTGACTGCCCCTAGTGGTAGTTAAGTAGCATTGCAATGGAATATATTTAAAATACATATTTAATTAATTAAAAACAGGTTATATAGCTATATTAGCCTATAGGGTTAAAATTAAATATTTTTTAGCATAAGGTATAGGGTTAAAATTAAATTAAAATTAAAAAATATAAAGGGATATAATAATTATTAGAGTTGGGGTTAAATTTAGTGTTAGGGTTAAATTTTGGGTTCGGGTTGGGGTCAAAAGGTCAATATAGGAAAAAAACAAAAAACACTATTTTTGGTTTTTGCCCCATAACTCACAAAAAAATACCGAAAAATGTGGAAACATGCATATTTTTGAACTCGGGACAACATTTAGAAACTATTTAGCGGGGTCTTTTTTAATGATTTTATTTGTGTAAATTATATTTTAGGTCAAAGTTAGAAAAAGTGGGTTTTTAACATTTATCGTCATATTTTATGATTTTTTTTGTAGTAAATTATAAGATATGATGAACATAATGGTATCTAAAAAAAGCCCTTCTTATGACGAAAAAAACAACATATAATTTGTGTGGGTACTGTATGTGAGAAAGAAAAAAATTACAGCTAAACACAAACACCCTAGAAATGTCAAAACAGCCATTGTCACCAAGGGAAAGTCAAGGTGAAAATGTCTTGTCACTAAGGGGGTATATTACAGAACTCTGGAGCAATAAGCCTTGCAGAATTGTGCAGTGTGTGTATGTCACAGAACTCTCCAGCAATAACCCTTACAATAATGTGCTATGTTACTGTGTATCACAGAACTCAGCTGCAATAATGTGCACAGTGTTTGGGGACAAAAATGTTCTTAAATAATATCATATCAGATGCCAGTTTTACTTACTCCCTTCTGGTTGTTTAATTTTTTGTGGGTGTTAGTTTTAAATTATTACTTATTGTATGTGAAAATTACTTCACAAAAGGTACAAATTAGATGAAAAATATGGACTATTAGACATACACTGCCTTGCCAAAAAAAGTTGCCACCTGGATTTAACTAAGCAAATAGGTGCTGCAGTTGGTCAGGTCTAGGTTTAGCAACATTATGTGCCCAAAGAATGAGGTCAGATGACTACCTGAATATACTGAATGACCAGGTAATTCCATCAATGGATTTTGTCTTCCCGGATGACACGGGCATATTCCAAGATGACAATGCCAGGATTCATTGGGCCAAATTGTGAAAGAGTGGTTCAGGGAGAATGAGGCATCATTTTCACACATGGACTGGCCACCACAGAGTCCAGATCTTAACCCCATTGAGAATCTTTGGGATGTGCTGGAGAAGGCTCTGCTTTACAAGATCTTGGTGAAATATGAATGCAACACTGGACGGAAATAAATCTTGTTGCATTGCAGAAGCTTATCGAAACCATTCCACAGCGAATGCGTGCCGTAATCAAAGCTAAAGGCAGTCCAACGAAATATTAGAGTGTGTGACCATTTTTTTTAGGCAGTGTATTTTATAACTGGGTGTTTTTATACCTTTGTATCTTTTTTTTTTAACCGGAATTAAAAATCATAATGTCAGACATCAAAAACGAGAATTCTGAAATCCATTGTGCAATTGCCACTTCTTGTTAATGGAAACTATTTATATAACAAAATTGCATAATGAAGTACAAGGTTCACTGCAGCTTTGCAATGGGACTGTTTAGTAGCTAGGTTAGCATTGTTACCTACTTCATAAATTGATCAAGGTCCGAAATCCCAAGGTGAGGTGTCTGTTTTTTCTGTATATGAACAATGTGTTTATGTATTGCTTTTGTAATTGCATATCAGAAAATGAAAGAGAAATGTAAAAAAAAGAAGAACAAAGTTTAGTAGCCACCTGGTATTATGTATGATGGTCTGGCAACCATACCTGGCTATTCCTGTGATATAATGGAGGTTTATGATGAGCCAAGACATTATAAGAATTCACACGCATTAATTCACACACTGACATAGGCAAGTATAGTCACAGAGATGAGTGTTCTGTCATCTTGTTTCTATGAGAAAAATTCTAAATAAATCATTCAAAAGTTTTTGACAGAGATGCAAATCCCTGAAACAGGATATCCTGCTCCATTAACTTCTTCCTGTCTGTAGGATGCTCTATGCCGTCCTACTTGTAATGCCTAATAGCTAGTAGGACAACTCCCCGTGATGAGATGTGTGCGGATCCCACTGCAGGGACTTACAGCCGGTCCCCACTGTCAGATGTGAGTGGCTTCAGTCTGACACAGAAAATGTAGCTGATGCTCAAAGGGAGTACCAGCCACATATTTTTCCAAAAAATCTGCACGACGGCATAGACCATCCTGAGAGTAACAGATCATCGTGGCTCCCCATGGATTCATAGTGTCAGATGAGGCCACTATGAGTGTCTGACATACAAAATGTATCTGGCGCTCAAACTGAGCAATCGACTACATTTTCGGCAATTCTGCGTGCCCGAACTTCTGTGTTCAGGCACGCCTCTGACAGGTGTGTGTGGAATGTGCAACTTGTGGCAAAACCCCCCAAAAATATTTTGGATAACAGATAATTTGGGCAAATGGATATTTGGATATGGGATACTCAACCTGTACTATTATACTATTTATATTCTTATAGTATTAAGGTTAATTATATATTTTAAACATTGGAATAAGACAGAATAAGAATCTGGTAATTGTCACACGGAGCAACCTCAATGGCTCTCTGTTCGCTCAGCTGTGGTTCAGTGACAGTTGTGCAGCAGCCACTACCAGTAGAGGTATGTGATGGTCTGTGTCTTGATGTAGCTTTATAGTGTTGTAACCCAGTGAGTGCTGTCATCCACAGTTTACATTGCTTAGGCAAAGCAGCCATGTCTAAGACTGATCATCATAAAACCCTTCAAAAATGTGAAACTTAGCCTATGCTGCATTGTTCTTAAAGCAGGTACAGGTCACTACTTGCTTTAGTGAATTTCTAAAGTCAATTTATTGAGATCCAAACTATCCATATATTTAGAGTTCAGTATTTTTGACTGTCTTACAAAGTATTAATGTCTTGTCAGTTAGGCAATGTAAGGGTGTGTTGTTGACCTGAATGTGGCCCTAGGTATAACATGCTTGTGATGATGTGATGTGCTTGTTATGTACTTATACTGAGGAATTAAATGTTTTGTTATGCTCTATTCATATCATGCTTGTTATATGGTATAATGTGCTGCAAATTAGGTGTAATATTAGGGTACCTTGTAACACCCAAATTGCACCCACTGATCTTGCCAGAGCACTAGGATTGCACACATAGGACTTACCCCAGTACCTATTCCACTCACCAGACTTGCCCCAGCACCCATTGAACGCACACAATTTATCTACCTCCATGGAATGAAAGGCTGAGCTGACCCTTTCAAGAATTGAACCTTTAACCCTGAGGGCTTAACAGATTCTACAGATGGAGCATTAGCCCAGTGAGCTTGCACATTGGCTCTAGACCTAACATGAGTCATCATTCACAAGCACACCGGCACACTGGCCCAGCAGCCCACCCAATAGCCACTCCAGGCCTGTCAGGTAGCTGTGCAGAAAGAATGAAACAGAGCATTATAAGGCTGATGTTGCAGTCAAAGTGACAATATCTATTAATGGGACTGAATTAAATATGAAAATAAATGACTGGGCTAAAGGAACTACAGTAGAGATAGTGGTTGCGTGCATGCTATATAGTACCACAGGTTGTGAATTCCTGTCAGACTAGATCAGTCTGCCTGCCCCTCTATTTATGCTTTGTCTATGACCCTGGAAACTATGGGCCAGTTACCTTGCAGCTTATCTTCGGGAGGTAAATTGTTGGAAGTTCATGCTATTATTTGAGACATTGTTAGGGATCAGTGTCAAGCTTAGAATAATCAAAGACAGGCGGCAGGGTATGGAAAGATCATATCTATTCTTTATAGGTTAGAAAATGGTGCTATGCAGCTTTTTTATTCTTCCGACATGAGTTAGGTAATTGTTTTCATTGTGTAGCATTCAAACGGCTGCAGGAGACTTAAAAAATAAGTTGGAGATTGGTGGATCATGAGAAGTATCTTTATATATGTATATACTGCACTAAGTCGCTAAAGTATGGACGTTTTGTCATATCAAAGAGTATAAATGGAGTATTCAGGCTTCATAATAAAAATCTATGGCACTCAAAGAGATCTTGTCTTTTATGTCTTCGTTTGCTGAAATGTCACAGACATAGAATTAGAGGTTGCACGTACTGTTTGATGCATTTCACAGCACATTCCTGTGTGACACATGCAGGGCTGTCTTTACCATAGGCCAAAATGACTAGCAGCCCTGGGTTCAAGCACACTGCAGGGATCCACTGAAATCCTATAGTTTCTGTCTCTTTTACTTTATTTTCTGACTTGGGTGGATAAAAGAACACTGGTTATTATTGATTTTATTATTTTCCTTATTTACCATTACATCCCCTCTTGCCAACTACCATTGTCTCTCCTTCCCCACATTGGTTATAACTCTGCATCCTGTCTGTCTTTCACTCTATCGGTCGGCTTCAGTGAAGGAGTTTAAGCATGTGTGGGATAGGCACAAGGCTATCCTAGATATAAGATAGGGCTGACTAGATGGGCCAATTAGTTCTTATCTGCCAACAAATTCTGTTTCTGTGTTTCTCCAAAATGCTCTATTTTGAAAGCATCTGATGGCTGATGCGTGGCCGAGACTGCGAGTGTGTGTGCGCGAGATGGTGCGTGTGTGTGTGAGACAACAAATGTATGTGAGACAACGAGTGTGTATGTGAGACAGCAAGTATATATGTGAGACAGCAAGTGTGTGCGAGAGACAGCAAGTGTGTGTGTGTGAGAGAATGTGCATTTACAGCCCATAGGCATCTTATACATTATTTAGATATTGCCATTGGTATAAAGCCTTGCATATAATCTTATTGTTAATTGGCATCATATACATCATTTATCTTTTAATGCTCGTTGTATATAGTAAATATACCTCTTACTCATTGGCATCATCATAAATCATTTATATGTATTTATTGTTAATATTATATATACACATATCTACCTATTGCTCATTGGCATCATTTAAATTGTTCATTAGCAACGCACCTGGTGACACTTCAGTTACTTGGTAATTGGTAGGTTGGTGTCGCACACTGCAATAGGTGAGATAGTGATACACTATGGAACAGTCCAGTGTTTACATAGAACTTTGAATTAGGGCAAATGTTTTGGTGGAACACGGATCATGGAGCAATGTTTGTTTGTGTGACACAGTTGGGTGAGTTGAAATTCAGTGGTACTTTGCCGTAGGATGTGTCTCCTTCGATTGCACATTCTATATGAGAGAGAATGGTGATTTAATGACACTGGGTTTTCTGTGTCGCATTTCAAGGTTTGTGTGGCATGTAAGGACTAGCAAGCTTTTAAAAAATATACTCGGTTTGTGTCATAATCCTGAAACTGTGTAAAGTGTGGTGTCAGGTGCGCACTGCGCACCCGTTCACACCTCCTTTCACTTACCCCAAAGGGGGAACTGAGAATTGTGATGTCATGCATGATGGCATCAGCACTGCACCCAATACACTCCCCCAACAGAGGTCCCAAAGAAGGGACTGTGTTGAAAATGGAATTAATATCCACCAATATCACAGCCGCCTCCTAGCCCTGCACCCCATGAGGAAGAGAAGTGGCAGGGGGCTGAGGCACCATATGAGAATGCCGCCAAAGGCATCTGTTGGTACGGATGTCCCTCCTTTGAGACCTCTCTTGGGGGGAGTGTATTTGGAGTCTGTGCTGGTGGGGTCACCATGACTTCATGCCTTTCAGCCCTTTTAAGCCCCGCTCTTCAGTCATTCTGGTGCTTAGTTATTCTGGAGCTATCCTGTTGTTAAAGTCAGTCCATGCTTACCTATTTGCTACACGTAACTTGACCCCTGGACTGTCTTCGGGATTTAGCTATTGATCTCTGCCTGCCCTTTGACTCCTGGATTGTCTCCTGGATTTTGCCATTGATCTCAACCTGCCGTTTGCCTCCCGAACTGTCTTGCCATTGATCTCTTTTGAACCATGGACTGTTTATGGGACTTCAGCTTATTTGGTAACTGCCTGTCTCCAGTATTCTCTCCTGTTTTATTTGGATTACAATCTCCTTAGGTACATGGTTTATTTCCTCATGCTATACTTTGTTTTGGAGTTCCCATCCTTACTGTTGCCACATGGAAAATATCAAAACACAATTTTATGATGTTTCATAACATCATGTGTATGATACAGTGCAAACAGTAGAACGGGGAGCCCACAGAAAAGTTCACAGAAAAGTTACTTGCCCTAGTCCCACTATCATTAAAGATGGCCCTGGACACAAGTTAAGAAGCACTATCTTGGCTTTTTTCTGTGTCTGGGATTTATGCACAGTAGATGAACTAAAAGGTAAGATGATCCCTTTGAATTCCACATGTTTTTTTGAAGGACCCTATGGAATTACCTGCAATATTCATACATTTTTTCACTCCAGTGTAGGCCAACTTTATAAAGTAGACAATCACATATCATCGCGTAACATAGAAACATAGAAACATAGAATGTGTCGGCAGATAAGAACCTTTCGGTCCATCTAGTCTGCCCAATTATTTTTTTTTTTTAGTACTTTTATTAATCCCCCGTTCCCGGTCTTATAGCTAGGATAGCCTTGTGTCTATCCCACGCATGCTTAAAATCCTTGACTGTGTTTACCTCTACCACTTCTGCTGGCAGGCTATTCCATACATCCACTACCCTCTCAGTAAAGTAATACTTCCTGATATTACTTTTAAATCGTTGCCCCTCTAATTTAAGACCATGTCCTCTAGTTGTGGTAGTTTTTCTTCTTTTAAATATACTCTCTTCCTTTACTGTGTTGATTCCCTTTATGTATTTAAATGTTTCTATCATATCCCCCCTGTTACGTCTTTCCTCCAAGCTATACAAGTTGGCGGGTTGGACATTATCAATATGGGTGGCACAAAAACCTTGCAGGGCCTCATCTGGTCTGTGGATCACCAGGTGGACATCAGTGTTTCACTCAATTAACTTCACAAAGCTGTTGTGTTGCATCTCTCAAGAGATAGTCCATAAAATAGTTTTGACCTAATTTTTTTATAATTCATTCAGACACCACAGTTTAATCAATCAGAAAGCAAGATATTAAAATAATAACAATGCCGGGGCAGATTGTTTTCTATGACCGCTCATATCAGTACTGCACAGGGCCTCAGGACTTAAAAAAAAAACATTATGACCTCCCAAATCCAATCCTATAATCCACATTGTCCATGCTTTATTGAGGTGAATCTTTGGTGCTGGTGCCCTGCTTTGCTGTGATTTTATAATAGTCACTGGTGTGCATTATTCATGGATACCCCATTAAAAAAAGCCCTGTCATAATAAATAAAATTATTCTCACAAGTATAAAGCACATAATTTTTCAGTCCACAACAGAAATATTAAAACCCAATCAATATAGTTAAGTAAATTGCTGCTTTAACAAGGATCTAAATATACTGTATTTTTTTTTAGCTAAATATAAGAATTATGTTATATTGAGATTTTCCAGTAACATGGGTACCATCTGTTTGGTTAATTCCCTAAACTGGGTACACTGATACCCCGGGGCCCAAGTGATTGAGACAAGAGACGTCTGTACCATATGATTCCTTATAGCGGACGAACAAACAAGAAGCCATAAGGATACATTGTTAGAATATAGAGTGTTTAATATTTTATTACCAAATATACAAAGTATGACTAATGTAGATTGTCATTGCAAAGATTAAGTTTTAATTGTGAGCTGACTTGTTGTGACATTTAACTCAGAAAAAAAAATTCTCATAAAAAAGTTTGTAGTTACTTTTCGTAATTAAAAAGAAAGCTATAATTAATGGCTCTGCGTATTCCAGTAGACTTAATATATTATGTTATTATACAATTAATCATGTCTCTAAGGACACTGTCTGTTTCCATATGGTTCACTGTATTGGAAGGGAGATCAGAAGCCCTGCCAATCTGTAAATTAGATTAAAGGAGACACTTATCGAAAATCATTATTAACACGTAATTTGTAGTGAATGGAATATGATGAGCCATGTCCAGATAATATCGATCACACACCAGAGTTTGTACAGTTGTCATTCAAAGGGTCTTAATTGTCATAGGACCTCTATCCTGCGAATCAATAGATTTCTTTCTCCTGAGACTATCACACTTTTTTGCCTGGCAAATGAGAAAGCAAGTGTTATTCACGAGTCTTGTAAAACCACATCGCTTTAAGAAATGACATTGTTTTCCTTGGAAGTATGAAATAAATGAGTTGCAAAATGAATCGGAAATAGAAGATAAGATGGTAAAATAGGCATCTAATTTTAAAACCAAAACTAAACATGTAATTTATTAAAATATACAGGACCTATTTTTTGTACAGGACCTATTTTTTGCTGATTTCACAACCAAGTTGCAAAACGTAGGTCAAAACTATGGAAGCGCAGAGCGGTCATGTATTTTATATTTTTCTGACTTCATTTCTCAAGATAACTAGCTGTTTTCTCGAGATAACTTGTTTTCTTGAGAAAACAACATGGTATTTGTAATAAACAAGTGGAAATAATATTAACCCCCTTTGTGAATGGACTGCATTGAAATTGTTGTACCCTTTGTGACAATGGCTGTTTTAACACTTTTGATGTGTTTGTGTTTAGCTGTAATTTTTATTTTTATTTTTCTCATTTAATGTGCCCGCAGACTCCATTATCTTCATCATAACATATAATTTACAGCAAAAAAAAAAAATTCATAAAATATGATGGATAATGTAAAAAAAAAAACCTTGTTCTAACTCGACCTAAAAAATATTTTATCCAATTAAAAATGGTAAAAAAAGACCGTCTATATTGTTTCTAATATTTGTCCTTAGTTTAGAAATAAAAATGTTTCCTTTTTTGTTGTTGTTGTTGTTTTTTGCAGGTTATAGGGTAATAACCAAAAGTAGTGTTTTTTAGCACGAACCCTAATTCTAACTTATTTGTAACCCTAACCCTAGATCCAAGAATCTCTGTACTGGAGGAGTATTCTGCCTTCCAATATGGCACTCCATAGTGTGATTGGGGGTCCCTGGGTGGCCGGTTTTTGGTGTTGATTAATGCCTTGATATCAAGGCATTACAACAACACCATTTGAGTGGTGGAAGCGATCATTGATGGCTTTGACTGCTTGTTTTAACACAGGACATATGTATATACATGTCCATTTGCACCAACTACAGGCAGACACAGGATGTATAAAATACTTCCATTTGCACCAAAGGATTAAAAATACATGGCCTCTCTGGGCTTCTGTACAAAACAGCTGAGTTGGTCTGATTTTTTACAGTTTAGCTGTGAATTCTACACTGTTCAAACGTGAGTTAGTAGGGGCAGTTTGCCTAAACTGATTGCCTTTCCTTTGCTGCCTGATGAAGCTAGCAGAGTGGGCATGGAGTATCCACCTGAGTCTTTTAGTCAATCATAGGCGTCATCAATGTAGTATGGATGGTGTCCAGGGACCCAAATCTCAGAATATTGTGGACAACCAAACTGAGAAAAGTGGGAGCCACATCTCAGCTCATGTACCAGTCTGTTCTAGTTTGTCTTACTTAGTATGTAGTTCCCTTCTATGCACTGTATCTAGCGCTATGAAATTGTTGGCGCTATATAAAAAAAATGGTAATGTAATGTAATGAAATCTCAGATCAAGAACAGACAATACAGAGAATAGTTTGAAAATAGCAAACCACTTTTCTGTCATGCTATGCTGCCCAGTTTGATTTTGTTGTTCTGTAACTAGATTGAAGAGGAATGAATGCATATTCTTTTCATTTCTATTTTTTATTAGAACTTGTATATTTTTTTTAACCAATGTAACCTGTTTTATATCCTGACGAATCTTAAAAAGGACAGTGGCAATTAATTTGCAGACTTGGCAATCTAAGCATAACTTGTTTAGAATTTCTTATAGCTTCTTAATTTCTCACTTCCGCTATAAAACCCAAACCTTATCAAATACATCTGTGTGTTGCTGTGTTTGAGCTGAATGTTGCCAGAGAATTATAGACTAAGAAGAAAAAAAAAATCCCTGCTGTTTCTTATTTTCTTGGAGAACAAGATTTTATTTTTCAGCAAAAAATCATCACACAGGCACATAAAACTCAAAAAATTGCACAGGTCAGTGAAAAACTTGCCATTCTGGTAGCACGCTAAAGAGGGGAGCACGGCACTTTTACATGTCTATATGAATGTTGTTGTTTTTATTTATCTTTATATTTATTTACATAAATTTGTCTATTTGTTGTATCTATTTATGGAAAAAATATATATATTTTTTAAAAAGGTTGCCTAGCTTACACACATAAGGGTCTGCAATTTATTGATTAGACCCTATACTTTTTTTTATTTTTGGTTAAATCAGTTGAATTTTAATGAGTGATTTTTGCTAAATCCTGAAAATGAACCCATGGAAGTCATGGGCAAACAACCAAGCAAAAGCTAAAGGTTCTTGGCACAGCTCAGATAAACATAGGCTTTCTTTGA
Source organism: Pelodytes ibericus (assembly GCA_036172795.1). Taxonomy (NCBI): domain Eukaryota; kingdom Metazoa; phylum Chordata; class Amphibia; order Anura; family Pelodytidae; genus Pelodytes; species Pelodytes ibericus. The sequence goes on from CM069857.1 coordinate 42,971,336, forward strand.
GTTTCATTGTGACCGTTTCAGCACAATGTTTTTTTAATCTTTATTTATTGTTTTCCATCAAACAATTTCAGAAAACAGTCAGAAATTGTATAAAACAAATACATACAAATACAAAACTACATATAGAATAGAAGCTGGTTTGTGGTACAAAATGTGATCCTGTATCACCCTTTAATCATTGGTCTTATATCTAGATCCCGCACCTGCACTTCACACTCCCAAACGGCTACCTATGACATTACAAGTCAATACAATCACTGCCGGTATGAGTGGACCACCCAATCACAGAGCATCTACACTTTTCCATTTTAAATTGGAAAATGGTTTGATTTTTGACCGCAGACCACAGTGGAATATCCAATGAGTTCCAGTTCCTTGCTAGCAATAGTTTTGCTGCAAGGAGGATGTGTGTGATTATATCCCATTTATTATTTGGAATTGGCATATCGAAAAGATGTAAAAGGTAATACTCTGGCTGCACTGGTATCTCTATCCCAGTAAGGGTTCTGATTTTATGCCCAATCATTGCCCAAAACAACATGACTGGTTCACACTTCCACCACACATGTAGCATATCTCCCTTCTGGCTCCCACACCGCCAACAGCAATCTGATCTATTGGGGTAAATTTTTGCCAATCTGCTTGGGACAAGATACTAATGGTGGAAAATTTTGTAGTGGATTTCAGATAAATTTAGACAGTGTCTATGGGCCTGTCTATGGGCCTGTCTTAATGAGTATAACCATTTCACTGCACGCTGAACTTATGGTTAGTTTTAGGGTTAATATTAAGGTTAGGGGTTACTTTTAGAGTTGGTGCTAGGGTTAGTATTTGAGTTAGGGGTTCAAGATACCTAGAGGCAGTCAGCAACATTGCATTGTTGAAAAAAAAAATACTTTTTTTTTTTAACTTAGAGCTAGCATTAGAGTTAGAGTTACATTAGGGCTGCAGTTGCATTTGAGTTAGTGCTATGGTTAGGGTTATATTTAACGTTGGAGTTAAAAGGTCACTGTAGGAGAAAATGTTTAGGGAAGAGCAATATGCTACTTTCAGTTATTGCTCTGTAACTTGAAGAACACATGTCAACATGGGCTCTTTCTAAACTCAAGACAAATATAAGAATCTATTTAGCAGGTTTTTAAGTAGCATTTGTTGATGTACAAAGGTTTTTTCATGTAAAGTCAGAACAAAAAATTGTTTTAAATTTTTATCATATTTTATAGTAAATTATATGATACAGGTTGAGTATCCCTTGCCCGGAGAACCAAAATCTGAAATGACCCATACTCCTGACCCTTCCACCTTACTACAATGGATCCAGGAGCTGCCACAAGGCTCCTGTACTCCAAAATTATAACTGACCCTGACCTCCCTTATCATAATCGGGGCCAGGAGCTGCCCAAGAGGGGTCTGGTCCCGTTAATCCCCAATAATAAATGTGCCAGGACCTGGCAGAGGGCCCTTGACCATTAACGCCTCTAAGCCCAATAATGAGAGGACTGGCCGAGTGCTTCCCCTTCCCAACACTGTGATCCCTGAGTAGCCTGCATTAAGGAGCAATTTTGATTACCAAAATGATCCAAATTGTGTCAGATTTCAGAGCTTTTCCATAGGAAAATCAGAGCCTTTAGTGTTTCAATATTCGTTATATAGTTTTATTCTTAGTAACTGTTCACCCAGTATTTTTTAACAGACCACTCCAACGTGAACATAACCCACCCTACATTTTCATGCATGTTAGAACTATATAATTATAAAAATGTATACATTCATTAAAATTTGTATGGAAAATTCTCACACATATTAAATGTGCATGTAAGATCCGATAGGAGTTAGAGGCTGGAAGCCTATGGCAGGCAGGTGGAGAATAGCCAATTCAGGGAAACAGCAGCAAGTACAAGTTTTGGAAGAAGCAAAGGGGTAACCAGTTAGAGCCAGGATCGAGGGCAGGAGAAGTCAGGATAAACGAGAGGAGAGCCGAGGTCAAAATCCGGGGAGTCAAAATACTAGGAGGGATATCAGGAAGATAGGGACGCTGAAGTAGGAACCAAGGGTATAGACACCTTAGCAGCTCAATACACAAGCACTGATTGAATTCAGTGCTTTGTATTTAAGGGCTGTCAGGTGAATCTCCCCGCCTCCTTCAATTAGGGAAGACCACCCACCTGCATGAGGAAGCATACACTCGTTAGGGTGAGTGTCAGCCCTGTGCCACACCCCCGCTGTCTCCACCAATGGAAAAAACCTAATCGCGCGTCAGGCCACGCCCCCCGCCATCTGTATACCAGAGGCACCAGCAACTCGCGGGACGCGAGTTACTGGAGTCCGGGGATGCGGCCCAGCGCGCGACGGCCTTCCCCTCCGTCTGGCGGCAACGGAGGTGGCTGCAGGTAAGGGACCCCGTTTTCGAAGGAAACGGGGTCTGGGACCCTTACAGTGCAGATTCTACAGACACTTAGCTTTGTGACTATTCTGATCCTAGAGTCTGCTTACTCCCTGCCTGGCTATGACCCGTGGGAAACCTAACAAGGCCTCTGCTTGTGGGCCCTCAAAGCCAGGCCTCCACCCCAGGTGGAGAGTGCTCACCCTGCGCAGGGCCTTGAATCACCCACTACCTCTGCACCGCGACTCCAGCCCATCACGGCTCAGCCGTCCGTTACATTCAGTCTGCTCATTTTAATATGAAGCTTGTATTTCAAGCAATATATTGGGATCAGCTGTGTAAATTCAGGAAGATGTCTGCCATTGTGGCCCATTGGCTTCACACCTGGGGATTAGACTTTTTAATAGAACTGTCATAGGTAGATCTTAATAGTATAGGAATTGTGATTCTAAATAAGCATTAGCAACATTCAAGTACAGTAGCCAAGGTATTTTAGAAGTCTTTCCAGTTATTAATCTTCTCTTTCACTGTGTTAACAAGGAATGGTAGTTAGCCAATATTATAGCTAAGTCCAAGTTCAATCCCTTATATTTCATCTCCTCACTCTCCAAAGACAACATGTATACGTTTCTGTGTTTGTTTTGCCAGCTCTTAGTCAAATTAGTCATCAAAGAGTATGCTATATCGATATTATTATGGCTAAATGTATGATACAGATGACCTTGTTTTTGTGGTGAGTTGAGCTCCTGCACATTTTTTGTTACATTTTAATAACCAAAAAAAAGCATTTTGAGATCCTTAGTGATACAAACTCATATTTAAAAAAAAAATAATCCATTTATGTAGGATGTTTGCATTTACGAGTTCCCATTTGTACAATGCTGATGTGAAGATCTAATAAAACAGTGAATACATTTTGCCCGAAATGTTTTAGCTTTTTGCATTAAAAGTTATTTGATCTTGCTGAAATGTATAAATGGTTTAATGAGGCCAGAAAAAAAAATTCACATAATAAAATGAGGTAAAAATGTTTGGGCCAAGTATTAAATATTAACAATAATAAATCATTGGGCGTTTGGTATGTGGGATATAAGATGTAGGCAATTGCAATAAAAAGCCACAAACTCTTACTTTTGAATGAACAATGACTGATAATACTGTGCCAAAGTAAGATCACATTGAAAATAAAAGTAAAGTAATTAAATAAATAGCATTGGGATTTTAAAAATATAAAGTAACAGTGCTCATAAAGTTTACGATTATCCAGTTGTTTTCTATGTAGATAACTGCTCATGATTCACCTGAGTTAGCTTGTAGACTGTTATACATGTTGTCCCATGTGGTCGCTCTGCCTGCTGTGCTTGTCTGTCAAAGCATTCCACCACCACCAAGAGATTTTTCCATTCCATATGTCAGGATTAGAACCAAGATGACTTAAAAGCACCGAGCAATAACATTAGTCTTAATGGACTGAGCTGTTAACAGTCCTCTCTAATCCCACTGGTACTGATAAATATGTAAACACAGAGCACACAGCAATTATTGACTGAAAAAACACAACATACGGGCTTGCTTTCCTATAACTGGAACCTTTGGTAGTTGGTCTATTAAGTGCAATGTGCCCAAAACATATATGTGTCTTCCATTCTCCCCAATCCTTTTTATTCCCCATTTTGATATCCCACCAGAATTTTTTTCCAGCATGTCACCGAGTCAAAAGGAGGGCCTCTGGTTTTAAGGATCATGATCATGCTCCTTTTTTTTAAAGTGTCCATGGCAAGACCTCTGAAGATCTGTAGAACATCATAAAATTGTACATGCAGTAAATGTCCACCATGAGCAATGTTCTTGCCCTGTTGATGTGGCAAGTGTCCATGTTGCTCTTCAGATACGAAAATTCAAGAGGAAGAACATGTGCTGGCACGTTTTCTTCCTCTTGGAGTTTCCTATTATATTGGCATTATCGACAAGTGTCCATGGCTGAAGCACCCACAGGTTCAAGTGCCAGGTAACACTCCACCAGTTATTACAACCAATCTTAAAGGAAACCGGGATTTTTTTCTCCCAACTTGGGGACATATTACTCTTCAAATACAATGACTCTAGTGACAACATTCAAACCGACTATAGGCATGAAGTACTACCTTTTTTCACTTTTTCCACTTATCATATCCAGTCTACAAATAAAAATATCTTAGGAGACAGGGTGCACTTGACACGAGCCTGTTCAGAGAGCTGTGTAAACTATTCAACTCAGTGTGCTTAGGAAAACTGTAAATAGAACCTTTCTAAAGAATTAGGAACTATTGATTTTAAATGCTATAGGAACTGATCATCATAGGAGCTCTGATCAGCAGGAGCATTGTTGGCTGTCTTCCTACAAGTAGCTGGGATTTGAAGATTATCAATTTATAGACTTTTTTTTTTAAATTCCTTTTTATTCCAAAATTACAGAAGACAGAACAACACAAATGTTGTCCCACATGATATTTGGCATTTCATCATGCTATTTCATATCATTATGTGGTAGACAACAACAAACAATGATTAAGTTCCAGAGAGGGGGAGGGATCTCATCTTTGCCAGATCTATCGCCTACGTATCCCCCTTTTCATTCTTCCTCTATCACTAATTCTTGTTTTTATTCTCACTTATCTTACTCTCCTGATCTTTTTTTTTTTCTATATCTTTATCTCTCTCTCGTTTTGGGATAATTTTACAATCCAAGAGTTCCAAATTTCTATTTTCCAATTTACAGTCTTTTAATGCTGTATGATAATCAGTTCATACAGTGTTTAAAATCTGTGCAGTACCTAATTATTTTAGAATAATTAATTTAAAAAAACATTCCTGTAGCCTAATCCTATAAGTATGCTGTAACATAGAAATCTAAGATGCAAAAATCTAAAAGCGGTCTGTGGCCCAGTCCATTGGTTTCCATGGTGACTACTCCAATTTTTGACACAAAATTCACATTCATAAACAACCCCCAATATTTAGGTGTAAAGGGAAAAGTTAGGCTCAACCATTATGTCAGTCATAGGTTGAAACAGGCCATAGTGCACATATGAGGTTACTCTCGCTTTAAAATAAACCTTCCAACCACGGTGTGGTGTGAGACATATACCTTGGATATAACCTCTTTTTATTTGTTTTGGAAATTGTATATTAATAACTCTAAGAGATAAGCCTACACCTGTACCTGCCAATTTTTTTTTTTACAAAGGTTTCCAGGGAGTTAGGGGGAGGAGTTAAATGGGGTGGTGCAGCTTGATGTCCCTCGCCATTATGTGACCTCAAGAGACTTAGCCCAAGCCTCCCCGGTACAGAGTGTCTGGCATTCAAGACTCCTCCTTTAGAGTGCATAAGCATTATGTTGAACCACCGGGGTAAGGCATTGGGTCTGTCTAGACAGTCTCTTACAATATTCATATACACATTCATGCACTATCAATTGCTTCTCCTCTGTCATTTACTAAAACCCTTCACACCAGGAGAGTGGTGTGACGTAATTGCTCTTTATCTTGAGGTTTTTTTTCTGTTTTGTGTTTTTTTATTCTACACAGGGTTTTTCCATTTCTTTCTGCACTTTATCTCTAATACTTACTACCTGAGCATATTTCCATTTTTTGTATCTACTGTAGTTGAATAGTAAAAGTCACCCCCACACTGTTCCCTGTAAATTTCAGTTTGTTATTTTTAGAAAGATGTCATTCTACCACTAGCAGTGGTAGAATGATTATGACGGCAGTCTGTGTAAGCAGCACTTCTACACAGTGTTAATACATTTCTATATTTTACCTAGTCATTGGTTATTTTTCAGCATAGCATACCAATATATGAGCCAAGTTGGAAAAAAAAACAATTTAATTTAATTTTGCACAGTTGATCAGTGTTGTATAAACATGGACACATAGAATGTGTCGGCAGATAAGAACTATAAGTTCCATCTAGTCTGCCCAGTTTTCTAAATACTTGTATTATTCCCTGACCCTATCTTATATCTAGGACAGCCTTGTGCCTATCCCACGCCTGCTTAAAATTCTTGACTGTGTTTACCTCCACCACTTCCGCTGGAAGGCTATTCCATACATCCACTACCCTCTCAGTAAAGTAATACTTCCTTTATACTTTTGTTATAAGATATGACCTGCAGTAGACAAAGGCTGTGATTTTTCAATTTTCAATCTAATTGATATCCTTCCATAATGTAATGCTTGATATATGATCAGCTTTAAGCCTCAACAACCAGATATAACAAAGACCATGTTTGAACTCCTATTGGGAAATGCTTATAATATTGTCATTTACAGTCTATATTAAACTACCACTGTTTTTTTTTGTTTTGTTTTTTATGCCACCAGTAATTGACTGATTGAAATAATTTTTAGAAGAATTCCTGTGATCTCCGTTTTTTTTAATTGCTTTGTTTCTCGCAGATTGTCATGCTTTAAATCTGATCAAACATGCACACGGATAATTTCACAACAAATACCAAGCATATAATGTTTCTCACACTCAGGGGAGGGCTGGCAGCCTTAGGCCTGGGGGGCAAATCCAGTCAAGTGGCCCATTGCATCATCGAATCGCCTCCCCATCCACGGCCATCTTTTCCTTGTTTTATAACGAATATTGCCAGGATTTTCCCCCTCAATATGCCAGGATTATGCCCCTCAAAATGCCAGGATTTTCTCCTCAATATGCCAAGATGATGCCCCCTCAATATGCCAGGATTATGCCCCTCAATATGCCAGGATTATGCCCCTCAATATGCCAGGATTTAGACACCCAATATGCCAGGATTTTCCCCTCAATATGCCAAGATGATGCCCCCTCAATATGCCAGGATTTCCCCCTCAATATGCCAGGATTATGCCCCTCAATATGCCAGGATTTAGACACCCAATATCCCAAAATTTGGGCACCCCCCCCCCCCTACCCACGTTGCACACCTACGACATGACCCATAACCCATGTTGCACACCAGGACATGCCCCATCACCACATTTACATGCCTCCATCATCCCATTACATACACATTTCCAATAATATTTGCCATTAATATTCCCCAGCCAATTTGTCCCATAATATGCCAGTGTTATTCTGCAATTTAATATCACTCAGTAAATTTGCCCAATAATATTCCAAGGTTATCTGCAATTTAATATGCCCCTGCTAATTTGCCCAATATGCCAGTGTTAATCGCCATGTAATATTCCCCAGCCAATTTGCCCAATAATATGCCAGTGTTATTTGCCATGTAATATGCCCCAGCCAATTTGCCCAATAATATGCCAGTCTTATTTGCCATGTAATATGCCCCAGCCAATTTTCCCAATAATATGCCAGTCTTATTTGCCATGTGATATGCCCCAGCCAATTTGCCCAATAATATGCCAGTCTTATTTGCCATGTAATATGCCCCAGCCAATTTTCCCAATAATATGCCAGTCTTATTTGCCATTTAATATTCCCCATCCAATTTGCCCAATAATATGCCAGTGTTATTCTGCCATTTAATATTCCCCAGCCAATTTGCCCAATATTATGCCAGTCTTATTTGCCATGTAATATGCCCCAGCCAATTTTCCCAATAATATGCCAGTCTTATTTGCCATGTGATATGCCCCAGCCAATTTGCCCAATAATATGCCAGTCTTATTTGCCATGTAATATGCCCCAGCCAATTTTCCCAATAATATGCCAGTCTTATTTGCCATTTAATATTCCCCATCCAATTTGCCCAATAATATGCCAGTGTTATTTGCCATGTAATATTCCCCAGCCAATTTGCCCAATAATATGCCAGTCTTATTTGCCATGTAATATGCCCCAGCCAATTTTCCCAATAATATGCCAGTCTTATTTGCCATGTGATATGCCCCAGCCAATTTGCCCAATAATATGCCAGTCTTATTTGCCATGTAATATGCCCCAGCCAATTTTCCCAATAATATGCCAGTCTTATTTGCCATTTAATATTCCCCATCCAATTTGCCCAATAATATGCCAGTGTTATTCTGCCATTTAATATTCCCCAGCCAATTTGCCCAATATTATGCCAGTCTTATTTGCCATGTAATATGCCCCAGCCAATTTGCCCAATAATATGCCAGTCTTATTTGCCATGTGATATGCCCCAGCCAATTTGCCCAATAATATGCCAGTCTTATTTGCCATGTAATATGCCCCAGCCAATTTTCCCAATAATATGCCAGTCTTATTTGCCATTTAATATTCCCCATCCAATTTGCCCAATAATATGCCAGTGTTATTCTGCCATTTAATATTCCCCAGCCAATTTGCCCAATATTATGCCAGTCTTATTTGCCATGTAATATGCCCCAGCCAATTTGCCCAATAATATGCCAGTCTTATTTGCCAGCCAATTTGTCCAATAATATGCCCCCCCCCCCCCCCCTTACCTTTTTCTCTGGTGGCTAGTGGCAGGACTTCCCTGGTGGCTAGTGGCAGGAGGACTTCCCTGGTGTCAGGCAGCATGGTCCCTCCATGCTGCCTGTTCGGCCTCCCGGCGGTTGTGCCGACAGGTCACGTGATCGGCGCGCGTCTGACGTCAGAGCGCCGATCACGTGACTGTCGGCACTTCCGTGTCAGACTGCACAGGGAGCCGAACAGGCAGCACGGAGGTTTCTCTGTGCTGCCTGTTCGGCTCCCCGTGCAGCCTTGCAGGCAGAGCGGAGGTGAGAGGGGATCTTCCGATCCCTTCTCAGTCTCTGCCTGCAAGCACGTTTTTTTTTTTTTTTTAAACACTGGCCCAGCGGCCGTGTTTTAAATAGCTTAGGGCGGCCTGGGGGGCAATTGCCACCCTGCCCCCCGGCCCAGCCCGCCCCTGCTCACACTCAGGAAATTGATTATCTTTGCTAGGGAAATCTAAAAGTGCAGGTAGTCTGATAATATCTTGAGAAGCTAAAAATCCCAGCAGAAATTAAAATGAAACAAAAGCTTTGGCAGCAGGATGCCCCCAATGATATAATCCAAAACGATAAACTCATTGTGTTTCCCTGGCTGGTGATTGTAAAGCCATTGAGAATGCCCAGATAAGATGCTTGCACCAACTTCTAACATCGGTAGAAAGGGTGAGGTATTTCCTCCGCATCTTTCAATGTATCTGGCTGGGAACTGATTCTCTTTTCCGTTTTTAAAAAAAAAAAGTTTGCTATTAAACAAATGAAACCACAGAGAAAATGTTTGATGAATGATAAAACTATGAAGTGGTAGCAGTTGGAGTGAAGAGAGTACTGGGGCTATTTGAAGTTTCTATAGCTACTCAGGGGTCCTGGACCTGGTAGACTAAGGTTAGATATTGCAAAGCTATTAAAACACAAAGCCCTATTCAGGGGCGTTGCTGGGTTTTCTAAAGATCTGGGACAAGAGCCCATGGCAGATTTGATAGAAGTGAAGTAAAGAAGCTCACGTGCTTGGCACATAAACTATTAATATGATGCCTATGAGCAATAGGTAAATATCATTAAAGCAATAAATAAATATAAAGGATTTATATGATGATGACAATCAGCAATAGGTATATATAATAAGCAATGAGCAATAGACACATATAAATGATGTATATTATGCCAATGAGCATTAACTTTATATACAAGGCTTTATACCAATGGAAATATCTAAATGATCGATACCATGGCAATTAGCAGTAAATGCATCAACTTTGTATACAATGGCAATAATCAGTAAATGCATATTCATTGTATAGCATGCCAGTGATTAGTAACTGCATACACTTTTTATATCATGCCAATGGGCAGTAAATGCATACATTTGGTATATGATGCCAATGAGCAGTAAATGTATACATTTTGTATATGATGCCAATGAGCAGTAAATGCATACACTTTGCATAACATGTCAATGAGCAGTAAACACACAACCTTTTTAAATTATACCAGTGAGCAGTAAATGTATAAACATTGTAAATGATGCTAATGAGCAGTAATGATTGTTTGCATATAATTTCAATGCGCACTACATATATAAATAAACTTTTAGCTGTCCAGGGAGATGTTAGGAGATGCTGCCTAGCACAAAAAAACGTCTATGCGCTCGGACAACAGATGCTTCCTACAATTATACAAAAACAGATCGGTACATGTTATGCATACTAACATGGATATCATGTATATTTCTGTTATTATCAGTGTCCATCCATGGAGGACACAGACATGACAGCAAAACCAATTAAAATTACTTTAGCGCTGAGACCCGAAAAATCCGTCTGGCCCCGACTCATTCCTTATTCAGTCTCCAACTCCTTACTTAAGTCTATTCTATCACAGCCATCCCAAATTTTATTATATTTTTGTGCATTGCCTATTGCTAGGTAGTATCATTTCCCTATATCATTTTTGGAGTTTATTTGTCTTTTTACCCAGTTAATTTGGGTATCTTTATTCCATTTTCTTGATAGAATGATCTTCATTGCAATCAAGATGTGAAACACTACCCCTTTATCTAATTCCCTCACACTCATCCTGGATCAATGCTCTCTGTGGAGTTGGGTTTATCTCTTTCCCCCACCAGGGTAGATATACAGTTAAAGACAAGTGTTGAGCGAACCCGAACCGCACTGTTCGGGTTCGTACCGAACATTACGGTTTTTGGACCCCGAACACGGACATTTCACTGTATGTTCGGGTTGGAGTTCGGGGTTCGGTGATTTAATGGCGCGTTTTGAAAGGCTGCAGGGCAGCCAATCAACAAGCGTTTGACTCGTTTGCCCTTTGAAGCCATCACAGCCATGCCTACTAATGGCATGGCTGTGATTGGACAGTGCAGCATAAGACGAGGTTTTTTTCAGAGCAAATGCATTCGAGGTCGTCTTATAATCTGGCCTCAAATCGAGGTCGTATTGTGCAGACATCCCCCGGCTGCCCCCACTAGCCACCAGGGAAAGAAACAAGGTGAGGGGGAGGGAGGGAGGGGGGGGAGACACACAGAGACAGGGGGGGGGGAGAAACACAGACAAGGGGAGGGAGGGAGGGAGGGAGGGAGGGGGGAGACACACACAGACAAGGGGAGGGAGGGAGGGGGAGACACACACAGACAAGGGGAGGGAGGGGGAGACACACAGACAAGGGGAGGGAGGGAGGGGGGAGACACACACAGACAAGGGGAGGGTGAGGGGGAGACACACAGACAAGGCGAGGGAGGGGGGAGACACAGACAAGGGGAGGGAGGGGGAAGAGAGAAAAGAGGAGGGGGATAGAGAGACACAAGGGGGGATAGAGAGACAAGGGGAGGGGGGAAGACAGACAAGGGGAGGGGGGAAGAGACGAGGGAGGTGGAGAGAGAGAGAGAAGTTTGGGGGGAGGGAGAGAGAGACAACGCTGGGGGGGGGAGAGAACTGATTCTCTTTTCCGTTTTTTTTTTTAAAAATGTTTGCTATTAAACAAGTGAAACCACAGAGAAAATGTTTGATGAATGATAAAACTATGAAGTGGTAGCAGTTGGAGTGAAGAGAGTACTGGGGCTATTTGAAGTTTCTATAGCTACTCAGGGGGCCTGGACCTGGTAGACTAAGGTTAGATATTGCAAAGCTATTAAAACACAAAGCCCTATTCAGGGGCGTTGCTGGGTTTTCTAAAGATCTGGGACAAGAGCCCATGGCAGATTTGATAGAAGTGAAGTAAAGAAGCTCACGTGCTTGGCACATAAACTATTAATATGATGCCTATGAGCAATAGGTAAATATCATTAAAGCCATAAATAAATATAAAGGATTTATATGATGATGACAATCAGCAATAGGTATATATAATAAGCAATGAGCAATAGACAAATATAAATGATGTATATTATGCCAATGAGCATTAACTTTATATACAAGGCTTTATACCAATGGAAATATCTAAATGATGGATACCATGGCAATTAGCAGTAAATGCATTAACTTTGTAGACAATGGCAATAATCAGTAAATGCATATTCATTGTATAGCATGCCAGTGATTAGTAACTGCATACACTTTTTATATCATGCCAATGGGCAGTAAATGCATACATTTGGTATATGATGCCAATGAGCAGTAAATGTATACATTTTGTATATGATGCCAATGAGCAGTAAATGCATACACTTTGCATAACATGTCAATGAGCAGTAAACACACAACCTTTTTAAATGATACCAGTGAGCAGTGAATGTATAAACATTGTAAATGATGCTAATGAGCAGTAATGATTGTTTGCATATAATTTCAATGCGCACTACATATATAAATAAACTTTTAGCTGTCCAGGGAGATGTTAGGAGATGCTGCCTAGCACAAAAAAACGTCTATGCGCTCGGACAACAGATGCTTCCTACAATTATACAAAAACAGATCGGTACATGTTATTCATACTAACATGGATATCATGTATATTTCTGTTATTATCAGTGTCCATCCATGGAGCACACAGACATGACAGCAAAACCAATTAAAATTACTTTAGCGCTGAGACCCGCAGAATCCTTCTGGCCCCGACTCATTCCTTATTCAATCTCCAACTCCTTACTTAAGTCTATTCTATCACAGCCATCCCAAATTTTATTATATTTTTGTGCATTGCCTATTGCTAGGTAGTATCATTTCTCTATATGATTTTTGGAGTTTATTTGTCTTTTTACCCAGTTCATTTGGGTATCTTTATTCCATTTTCTTGATAGAATGATCTTCATTGCAATCAAGATGTGAAACACTACCCCTTTAATTTTAATTCCCTCACACTCATCCTGGATCAATGCTTTCTGTGGAGTTGGGTTTATCTCTTTCCCCCACCTGGGTAGATATACAGTTAAAGACTAGTGTTGAGCGAACCCGAACCGCACTGTTCGGGTTCGTACCGAACGTTACGGTTTTTGGACCCCGGACCCGAACATGGACATTTCACTGTATGTTCGGGTTGGAGTTCGGGGTTTGGTGATTTAATGGCGCGTTTTGAAAGGCTGCAGGGCAGCCAATCAACAAGCGTTTGACTCGTTTGCCCTTAGAAGCCATCACAGCCATGCCTACTAATGGCATGGCTGTGAATGGACAGTGCAGCATAAGACAAGGTTTTTTTCAGAGCAAATGCATTCGAGGACGTCTTATAATCTGACCTCAAATCGAGGTCAGACTATAAGACTGGGATCCAGGTCCCCCGCATAGAATCGGGCAGCTGGGGGATGTCTGCACAATACGTGCAGACATCCTCCATGCTGCCCGACACTTCTGTCTATTTTGATGGACCAGCTGTCCGTCATAATAGACGGAGGTGTCGGGCAGCATGGAGGATGTCTGCACGTATTGTGCAGACATCCCCCGGCTGCCCCCACTAGCCACCAGGGAAAGAAACAAGGTGAGGGGGAGGGAGGGAGGGGGGGTAGACACACAGACACAGGGGGGGGAGACACACACAGACAAGGGGAGGGAGGGAGGTGGAGACACACACATTCAAGGGGAGGGAGGGAGGGGGGAGACACACACAGACAAGGGGAGGGAGACACACAGACAAGGGGAGGGAGGGAGGGGGAGACACACACAGACAAGGGGAGGGAGAGGGGGAGACACACAGACAAGGGGAGGGAGGGGGAGACACAGACAATGGGAGGGAGGGGGAAGAGAGAAAAGGGGAGGGGGATAGAGAGAGACAAGGGGGGATAGAGAGAGACAAGGGGAGGGGGGGAGACAGACAAGGGGAGGGGGGAAGAGACAAGGGAGGTGGAGAGAGAGAAGTTTGGGGGGAGGGAGAGAGAGACAACGCTGGGGGGGGAGAGAGACAGCTGGGGGAAGGGGAGAGAGGCCGCATTGGCACATAAAAGGAAATAAAAACAAGAAATGCATTTGTATAATATCAATTTTGTTAAAAAGCTATTTACATATATACAAGTTAAACTTTTTTTTCCTATAGGGTAGTCTTATATTCAGGCTTTTAGTTTTTTTCCTAAAGGAATATACAAAGTTTTGGGGGTCGTCTTATAATCAGGGTCGTCTTTTAATCGAGCAAATATGGTATAAGCTGGAGTCACATACACGCACATCACATGAGCTCTTCTCAGTGTAGGGAAAGGATGCTGCAGCTGTGAGGGACAGATTAAAAACAATTCTGGTGTTGAATCTGCAAACTACAGCAATTATTCAAACTACAGCTATTATTCAAATTACAGTGATTATTTCAGTGGGTGCTACACAACATATTTGTACCCTGCCCTGAGCCCAGTGCCACAGAGAGTGCAGTGCACTTGCAACTGCATGTGTGCCAGGCACATGACTTTAATCCTGTTCTGTTAGCTCAGTGGGCAACATCTAGGCATTTTTAAATACTGCAATTTGTTGGTGTTAAATAGTACATTTGCGTCCTGTACTTCATATCTAAGAGTCAAATAGAACCGTCAAATACTGTGCTTACAGCGCACTTTGAAAAATTCTAATAGTTTTGGGTGCTAAATAGTACATTTGCGTCTTGCGGTGCACTTCATATCTGAGAGTCAAATAGAACAGTCCAATACTGTGCTTACAGAGCACTTTGAAAAATTCTAATTGTTGTGATAAATAGTACATTTATGTCTTGCGGTGCATTTTTTGCAGTCCAATAAACAAAAAAACAGTGTTGGCGCAGTCTTTTCAAAACTTTAATAAAAAGATTTTAAACAAAAAACAGTGTTGGCTACCTCCTCCTCCTCCTCCTCCAGCGCCGCTCTTACCTACACCGCCACGGTCACCGCCTCCTCAACCTATGGGTCACTTAGTATAAACTGAAAGAGAATACACTGCACTCCAACCCTCTCTCAAATGGATAATTCTGTTGATCCTCCTGGCAACCATGCTTTAGATTTAGATTTATGTTCTTCCAAAGCTAAAATCAAAGATTCCATCTAGTGCTATTTTATGGCTCAGCTGTATTTGTAATTTGTATGTATTTTATGTTATTTTAAGTTATTTCCCTATCCACATTTGCTTGCAGGGCACTTGTCCTACTCTTACTCACATTTTACTTCCTTTTGCAGCCCTCTAGCCCTTTCCATGACTTTTTTAGAGGCATTTTAGTGGCCAAAAGTTCGTGTCCCCATTGACTTCAATGGGGTTCGGGTTCGGGGTAAAGTTCGAGCAGGGACACGGACATTTTTTCAAAGTTCGGTTGAACCTGTCAAACCCAAACATCCAGGTGTCCGCTCCACTCTATTAAAGACTTTTCCCCAGACCTCCTGTATTTTGATATAGGACCACCATAGTTGCATCCATGTACCTTCTTCCTTGCCACACCTCCAACATTTATTATTAACCTTTATCTTTTTTAGAAGCTGAGGAACTCTGTACCATCTGTTAGTTGATTTATTTAGACATCTATTTAGATGAGCTAGGCATCCTATTAAATAGCATCACCTGTGGCTTGATATGCGAATTAACTAATTTTCAATGGGAATGTAATTTGCATATATCAAGCCACAGGTGATGTCATAAGCAGTAGATACCACATATTATGGGTCAAATAATATATATATATATATATATATATATATATTATGCATTTACTTGAAATTCTGCTAACACAGATAATTTTTAATCACTTTTTTTATCTGCATTCGCAGTGTAAGCAATGATTATGTCCCTTTTATGAAAATTTTAAATAAGGGTAGTTGAGCATAAATTGAATTTAATACAAATGATATTTTACCACTCATACATGTATTCATAGATTGCTTAAATTGGTTATTTACAACACAGTACATTTTTTTAATGAAACAGTAACATGATAATGTATTCACTATATTCGTTAAATTTTATGATCAATTAGCGGTAGCATATCTTAGTTGTATTTAGTATATTCTATAGCGGTATTATGATTAATATATAAAGCAATGAAAAACTTTTCACATAGAGCAAGTAAGTAAAAATCTCAGCCATTAACTATAAGAGCAATGATGTAAGAACTGACAAAAGAATGTAATTAGCAAACTGTTCCAAATTGATATAAAAGTCCCCACAGATTCGTCCACTGATTGAACATAATAGAGACTTTTTATAAGATGATTAATAGAATCTATTACATACCATCCAAAATGGCACAGATGTGCACTCAAAGCTCTGACATATGCTGGAGGTGTGGATCAGAATTGGGTAACTATATTCACATTTGGTTGAGCTGTAAAATAATTGAAAACGTCTGGAAAAAAATCATAGAAGTGATAAAAAAAAAGGCTTAAATTTATCTCCCTGAGCTATTCACCCAAAACCTTACTTTTGTTGATGGAATGGTCGATTATGAATGTGGAGCACCAACATATAATCGCCTCATCATACTGGGAACATTAAAAGCCATCACTAGGGACTGGAAATCCAGTAAAATCCCATCTTGGGAAACGATAAGGGGTCAGATAGAATATCAATGGATGGAGAAAGGAAGACTAAAAGAGATTTATAAAAAAAAGAATTAAATGGGTGGATTAGGATGAGTATATACATCAACTAACGAGGGTCAGTGAGTAAAAGGAAAAAGAAATGAACGAAAAAAAGAGAGTCCCGAGTCCGGCCTCCCCATGTCACGCACATGAGAATATATATTGTATTGTACGTCATGTTAAGTGTCAGAAAAAGAATATGACTAAGGAGATAGACCTAAGATGGCAAAATTGGATGTATTTATGTCAAAGAGAGAAAATAAGTAAAAAATCTCAGGCATTAACTATATGAGCAATGATGTAAGAACTTGATTTAAGATGTAATTAGCAAATCGTACATATTGCTACTACAGACTACTTGGTAGACCTCATCAAGAGTGTTGTGTTTAATAGAGGATACGCATAAAATCTCTCGAACTCTAAAGTGTAAAGAAGAAGAAATAAAAGCCCCAGTCGCTGTTTCCTCTGTTTATTGACACTAATCAGATGCTGGAAAGCTCCTGATTCTATAAACATGGATTGCGCCAGCTCACTTGAGGGGCTCCAGACCAGCATAGTTGGTGCAGGTCTCACAATATCATTTCCAGAATTAGGCGCTTTATCGGTGCATGCCTTCTTCATACATAATCCCAGTATTACATATTCTAACATTTTCATTTCTTCTCTCTATTCAGTTCCTTCTAATGTAATAACATGATTCTGGCAACATTTGAAACAAGTGTGCATCTCTGCTTCACTGTATTCAAAATATGAGGAATCTATCTCAGAACTGAAAAAACAAACACAATTAATTAATAGTCTAATTAGATTTTACTAAAGCCGCATAATTACATTATACATTATAATTATCCAGAGGGATATTTGAAAACAGACTTCTACTAGAGTTATTAAGGAATCAGGTAACAGCAATATGAAGGAACCAAATAAGCTACTTAAAGCAACAAGACACATTGTATTCTTTGTTTAACCCTAGCGATATGCAGGGGCCCAGTGTAAAGAGCCAAAAGCTTTCTCTATAACTGAGTTTCTGAGCAAGATCCCCACCTTTAGGACACTGTTTTAAACTTTCTTAAAGGTTCAACACTACCCAAAGCACAGGATTGAAAATGGTCACTTACAGTGGTACCAGTGTCAGAGTGAGAGTCCATGACTGGAAATCTGGCCTGCATGCGTAGAGCCACATGTTATACATAAAATACAATTAGCATATTGTTGCAAATAATTTTTTTTACCATCCAATAATGATGCTATTTGTAGGAACTGTCAATATACTATACAAAATGAATGAGCACATTTATAGTTACCATAGGTATTTAGCCGAAGACATGTCTGTGTGTGTATAGAAATACAAATATAAACATTTCTTCTCAATGACCATGTTTAGTTTAACTGGAGAAAGAATTAGACAAGCTGCTACTTATTTAAATTAGCTTCTCGTATGGCTAAACTTTCATTATAAAGATTGCCACCTTTCTTCAAAAAAAAATAAAAAAAATACAGGCATTGCTATTTCAACATATATAGATGTTTCTTGGAGGAATCATGCCTCTTATCAGGCTTGGCTGGAGAGAAACATAGCAACATGGAATATCGATTAAAATATGATTGTTTAATGGACAGTCTTCATTAATAATCTGACACTAAATCCCTTTACCAAAAGTTTTTTTTTAATTTACCGTAGTTGGTTCTGCAAATACAATGCTTTGAAGCAGACATCCAATTCAGGGGAGCACAACGTGCCCAATAACTTTTTAACGTTGCACTGTAATGTTATTACAGGTTGAGTATCCCTTATCCAAAATAATCCATTATCCCCCAAAATTTTGGATTTTGTCACAAGTGGCAAATTCCACACACACCTGTCAGAATGAACGCACACAGTTGTTTGATAGTTTATTCAGTGTCCAGCCCCTTTAAGCTGCGATAAAGCTTTTCCGTGAATGCATAGATTCACCCATGCTTACAAACGATAATACAATGGCATGTGTGCAGGCCTGACACGCCAACAGTGGGTTCCCAAAGATTACTTACATCACAGTAAAAGTGATTTGTTTGCTCGATACTGTATTTTCAATGATAATATTGTATTTCATGAGTGCTGAGAGGCTTTAATATACATCTTCTTGGTGAAAATGGTCTGTTATCAGAAATACTTCTGGTCCAAAGCATTTTGGATAAGGGATATATATATATTGTCATTCTATAAATCAGGGGTGTCCAAGTTTATTCTGCAAAGGGCCACTTTGATAGAAATGTATGTGTGCAAGGGCCACATTCATTTTTCATTCATTCAGAGAATAATATATATAATTCTATACATATGTGTGTGTGTGTGTGTGTGTGTATATATATATATATATATATAATTCACACTAATGTGCAGCGTTCACATTAACTACACACGCACACATGCATACACAGTCACACTTACCACACAAACACACATCCTGTCACACTTACCACACACGTACACACTTACCACACACCCACATACACGTTTATACATACACACACTCACCCCACACTCACATACATACACTTTTTACACATTACCCCCCCCCACACACACACACCACACATGCATTTAGCCCCCACACACACCACACATACACTTACCCCTCCCACACACACATACACATTTATACACACACACTCACATACATACACAAGTTGGATGCCTCTGGTATAAATATTTAATTTTTTTTAAATAATAATGTAGTAATCAAATATTTTTTGTCATCTAATTGAATATGATATGGTCAGACCAAAAACATATCCTGCTCTGTAATACAATATAACATATATGCCATAGCACATACTGTATATTTCATTATCTTAAAATGCACATGTATGCACTTTTTTCCTGTATGTGTATTATATAAACAAAATAAGAAAGAAAATTCCACAATATAGTAGATCCCAATATATGAGCAATTCCTATTCAGTGGCCAAGCACGTGGCACTTTATTTATACAAGTTAATCTTAGATATCTAGCAATATAAATTTGAATCACATACCATTGAAGAAATATAATATAGGCTCTGTGACTGTTATATCTCCACTTTCTGCTCTTTCCTGATTTACCTTCTCCTGTAATCTGGAAGTGACCTACATTTTTGTTTCGAATTCTGAAAACAATTCTACTGGGATTACTTTTAATTTCCAGTCTTGTATTCTCACTGTTGTTTTGCAAGGGAAATCAGTCTGCCTAGTATAGTAGACATGGGGGAGGACATGTCACCTCCAAGCTACCTATAGTGAAAGCTGCAATAAAATGTTCATTCTTTAATCCTTAGCCTTTATAAAAGGTATGTGAGTCCTCCATACAGATCCACTGCATATTCAGGAATTATCAGAGAGAGCTAAAGCAAATGTTTACATATGGCACCAGATAGCTGTGTTCCTACAGCAGACAGACACAGAGATAGACACAGATAGTCAGGCAGGGGAGATATACTGACAGAAATTTACCATCAGACAAAACAATTGGATAGGAAGAGCTACATACTAAGGTCTAGGCATCAGACTGTGGTCCTCCAGCTGGAGAGGAAAGCTGGTGGAGAATTAGGGGGTTTGTAGGTCTGCAGCAGCTAAAGGTCCGAAGTTGGACAACTAGGCCCTAGTGTATAGCAGTTTTTATATTTCTATCCAAGTCATTTAGAAGTGAAAAATCGTGCAGCCCCAGCCCACTAGGGTAGAGGGAAACCGGCAATTGCCTCTCTGGCTCCGTTGACAGCCCTCTCCTGCCACTGTATAGTTTAAGGGCTCCCCAATACTATCATGATAATGAAGTTCATCAAATTTGTGGTCAGTGTGCTAATGCACATATTTTACTTTATTTGTTTTATACACAAAACAGTATATATTCAGGCTCTCTCATGACACTGCCTATATATATATATATATCTTATAATCAAAATATTTCCAATATAAATCACTTAACAAACAGAAATCCTTATTCATGTTAAACACAGTGTGTTTCAAAGATTCCACTAAACCTTATAATATTAAAATTCCCTTTGATATGAAATGCCAAAAGCACACTTAATTAGAGAGCAAAAAAAGCTGACATTCAATCCAAAAAATTGGATCACAACTAGACTTGGCTCACTCTGTAAATGAATAAATAAAAGAGAAACAAAAGAATATCTTGACTTTCAGTGGAGTCAAGAATGTTTCACAAACTCCTATGTAGGCCCTCCAAGGAATATTGTCAGGAGTTCCCTGTATTCCGACATTCAGCTAATAGGAATTGTGTTCCTCTACCAGTGATGTACCCTGTTAGGCTCAGCACTTAACATGTATTCTTGATGTCCATCGACTTAATCATGTCTTTTCATTCTCCTACTCTCACCTGTGTCATTGTTTTGGAAGGATTTACTGGACCTGATTAAAAAAAACGCAACAAAATTTGATGTGCAAAACTATTTTTCAGTTCCAGAATGAGTTTTTTTTTTTTTTTTCTTAAAAACAGCATATTCAAGGTGACTTGCCAGTCTGCCTCTCAGACTTGCCATTCTGGCCCCAGACTTGCAAATCTGACCCTGATTTTCCAACTCTGCCAGCCTAACCCCCCCAAACAGCATCTCTTTGTCAGTCTAGCCCCCCAAACAGCCTCTCTCATTCTAGCCCCCCAAAGAGCCTCTCTCAGCCACCCTAGCCCCCCCCCCCCCCCCACCCACCACACACAGCCTCTCTCTCCCCAGTTAATCTGAGCCATTTTTGCACACCACATCTTGCTATGTCTCTCTCCCTCTATACAGACATATCCAGCATGCAGGAAATGGCTGTGATTTGCTTCCTGCATGCTGGATCTGACAGTACAATCTGTACACTCTCTGTACCACTAGCAGCAGGGAAACAGTCGCAGGTAGCGGCATTTGAAGGGGCCATCGCAGGTATCACTCGTACCCCAACAGTGTTGGGCCCAGTCAAAGTTGCAATCTCTGTGATCATGATTGTTACACCGTGGGCCTATACTAACACTGAACTGTGCTGTAATTACCACAAGAAAAAGTGAGTCAATGACTAGTGTACCTTTTTGCACCTAAAAAAATGTGCTTAACACAGCCGATATTTTCACATTAACCATTTCAGTGCTCTAGTGAACACAAACAGTGCAACCTACAGCACTGAAAGGGTTAACTCAAGAAGAAGATGAGAAACATCTCAGAAAACCATGGGGGTATCTGCTTTGACCCCTACCTTCAGGTCTGTGGGCTTCCAAAATGCAATTCCCTGCAGTTCCCTGCTATTCCCTGCAGCCCTAAAAATGCATTAAAATCAGGACCACCAGTATAAATACTGGGATTCACTCACGTATTGAAGAACAATAGAGTAAGAACCTGATAAACAAATATGAGCCGTTAAAGCTTAGATAATAGTTGAAAATGAAACCTTGTACCTGCACAATGTGCTGAGCATTAACCATACATGAATACATTTAAAGCATGTTACAACTGCAACACGTACAATAAGGGACCAGTGTGTGTTTCATTCCTTAGAATGGTTATCATTCCTTCCTTTCAGGTATCATATGTGAAGGCCATTGACATCTGGATGGCTGTATGCCTTTTGTTTGTGTTTGCTGCTCTCTTGGAATACGCAGCTGTGAATTTTGTATCAAGGCAACATAAAGAATTCTTGAGACTTCGCAGGAGACAGAAAAGGCAGAGCAAGGTAGGCCTCAGTTTAATATATTACATTATTATTAACAACATTTAATCAGAGAATGGAGAGGACTATGGATACGGCCTATGGTGATGGCAAATGCACACTGGATCTGGTAAGCCAACGGTCTACAATAGAATTACACCTATTCATTATAAAAAAGTACATTTGTGCTCCGCATCACTGTTTGTTGAAATTAAACAGCAATTATTTATTTCATAAAATAGCAGAGGAAATAACAATTAGTAAGGAAAAGTATATTTATGTTGCTATCTAAATGCCGAAAATAGGTTAAAGTACCCATTTCACATACAAAATACATATTTTAATGCTGTTTAAAGATTTTAGGCAGGACAGAAGCAAGTGCCAAGAACTCACCATCCGCAAAAGAAAGAAATATAAAAGCAGATAAAGTAATTACTGCTGATTTATTAAGACTACTATGTGGGTCAAGAGGGGTTTGGCTTGGTAAACAAGTCTGCCCATTTTGTACCATCTGTATGACCCCAAAGTACTTACTAATGCTCTTCACCTTTAGCAGAGCATGGACCACTAACTGCAGATCTACAGAATTCTCTGATGTGGGCCATTCTCTCTAACTGGTTTCATATTCAGCCCATGTTTTTGGTGTCTTCACCAGTAGTTCTCACAATATCCAGCTAAATAAACATAATTTCCATAACAATTCTTTTGTTAAAAAAAACACTTACATTTTCTACAGCAAATGTGTCAATTGCTCTCCTCTGCTCTATTTCTCTTCCGAAAAATTGCATGTTGCAAATTCATTGTTGACATACATTCTCAAAACCTGCATTATACAAATTGTAATATAGAAATGCACAGCAGCCAAAGGTTATACAAGGTGGGATTGAGAATAGATAAGGTTTTTGTTAAAACATTTTATTACAGCATGAGAGTGATTATTATATCAAATATATAATCTATACATAAAAAGAGAGAGGGATAGAAAATATTAAGACTGTACATATGTTTTATAAAGAAACAATGAAACATTAATAAAATAAAAGTAGCTGATTTTGCAATTAGATCTCGTTGAGTCAAAGATAAACAAGGTTGCTAGTTTGACACCATATAAAGTTCATTGCTAATAAACATAGGTGAACAGAATTTATAGAGTGATGTTATTAAACAATGAACCAAACACAACATCAATAAGTAGTGTACATTTAAAGATTTGTTATGTTGTATATGTAATGGTATGCTCATAAAAAAGTGACATTTTTGTCACGTGTTTCTAATGATTTGTATATCACATTGCTTCTGGTTTTAGAATGTTAAACATAAAGCGCACATTTTTATATATTTATATATTTGTTCCTATATTTTTTAGCATAAAATCATATCTTGATTATGTGTTTTATATTGTTCTTATAGTATTTGTACATGTTAAATTACACGAATCACTAAACAGTAAAGTGTTTTCAATATATCTACTTTGCAAAACATCTACCCTAAGTTTTAAAGTGGGAGAGTTGGAGATTGTAGATTGTGTTCAATCCTCAGGGTTGCAAGTTGGATTCCTAGCAGCATCCTTTTGAGGTTGATGAAATGCGTACCATTAAATTGGACAATATTAACATCCTCAGGATGTACTTGACAATAATAGGCTATCTCAATGTACCTTTCCAATTCACTGTATAGTGTTTAGCAACCCTATACCTGTATGTGCATACCAACAGATCATTGTATTTATAATTTACTAAAACGCTATTTTTTATTGCATCCTAAACTACTATAATACATATCTATGCATATACAGATATGTAATGGTTATTATGTATATTATTGTTTATAACATTAACAAATCCATAAGCTAAATTGAATGCAATCACAAAAGGCCTATGGATGCCAAAATCACAGTTTTGTCATCATTTAAAATGTAAACCGTGATTGGGTCTCACTAAAGAAATGATTAACTAAAATACTACAGACTGGACATGGCTGGTTGTAGACTAATCATGTGTACAAGCATCATGCTTCCTTGTAGATATTATGTTACAGTTGGCCAACGCACTGTGATTGTATACATGTACATTCTATTGTATACATTCTTTTACTTGTGATTATAGGGTGTTCAGATAAGTCCTAGGCATATCTTGAAAATGTCATGAGTACAAAGTTCTCTTATATTGTATTTCTGCTGCCTAAGTTGATGTGTTCATCTCTCGGAGAATTAATGTTCTGTTCTCAGACCATTCAAACTGGATGCTGTAAAAATCAGGTCTTGTTATAATCATACTGGGTTTGTAACTAGCAATATCAGCAAAAGCAGAAAAAATCATAGGAAAGAGGAATGATAGACTTCACATTACATGAATCCAGCTTGTGGCCAAGACACACCAACCATGTTATATGACTATTATCTGTCAAAGTAAGTCACTTGTCAACATGAGAGTGATGTCCATATTAAAGCACAGAAGGAAATCATGTTTAATATCAGTTTATAGAGGTGGTGTAAGTGTTAAAACTAATATTCATAACTTTTTAAAAAAAACCTTATTTTAGCTTGCTTAATCTTACCCTGAATTTCTAACACTGTGACAATCTTGTACTGAAAGTATAGGATCTTAGTGCTCTTGTAGAGCAATGTATGTTCCTTTCGCTACAAGGTTGCTATACATCAAACAATGACACTGACGGTTTCTTGGTTCTCTAAGCAAGTTCTGATATTGGTGCCTCAGTTGCCCTCTATATAATCCCTTATATTTGGAAACACTGGACTTGAAGACTTGACTACCAAAGTATACTTTGTCTGCATTGTTCAATCTGAATTGTACATAAAATGTCTAATGGAGAAATAGCTAATCCTTAGTATCACCCATAGGCAAAGTGTCCATACAATGGCACCAGTACCCATGGGATAGTCTGTGAAGGTCCAAAGAACATCATTAAATTTTACATCACACCGTCTAATAAATGTTAATATTGAACAACTTTGCCTACAATGTGCTCATAATCTCATTTGAAAGGTAAAAGTTTGTTCTGTAATTCACATATTTTAAAAGTGAACCTAACCCAGTAAAGGCCACTTTACTTTTAAAGGTCAACTCAACATGGCCCCAATGTGGCTCCGAATGTATTTGCAATTCGGAAATCATAGCCGATTCCATGCCGATATATCTTGATACCAAAATCAGATGAAATGCAATGAAACAAAGTGATAGCCTTGGTCCTCTCCAAGGAGGACTTTGACTTATTTCAGGGCCATTTAAGGAAAATCTCAGGTATTTTGAATATAGCTGAATTTCTCCCATAGAAGTCAATAAGAGGACTTCAGCTATAGCCAAAATAGCAAAAATCTTACTGAAATCAGTAAAAAAAAAAATCAAAATGATACATTAATTAATAAAAATTAAGTAAATGAACATCAAATAATAAACTATTTTTTATGAAACTTTAAAAATGCGTATATTATTGTAAATATTCTATTATACTATATAACATTGATATATTATAATTCTATATAAATATTTCTGTGTTTGATATATGTTTACCTTAATTCTTCTACCCATTTTGTTTTCAATACTCCAACTAAAATTGTGGAAATGTTCTGGTTCTAACGCCTCTAACCGACTTAAACCCAAATTCGGGGATATCAAGTAACCTCATTTTGGAGATTTGTGAAATTCCACTCAAGTGCCAAACCCGAGTCTAATTCATGACATATCGGCAAATATTCTGGCACACCTAAGGAAACTATAGGTTTAGAATTTCTACAAATGTCTCTGTTTTCCTGGCTTTGAATGTTGAGATTATCCATTGTAACCATTTCCAGTACAGTTGCAGTGGTCAGATGATACCCGAGCAAAATAATAGAAAAATTCAGATCTAGGAGAGCCTCTTAAGTTTTGTTAAATATATTTCAGATTTATGTATAAAATATAGTTATATATGTTGCACAGTTAAATTGCATGAGTGGGCAAAATTAGTGGGTAAAGCTAAAACAAAATAAGGGAACTTGAGTGGAAGTAGGAGAAGTCAAACATTGAGCCACTTGCTTTCTATAACAAAAATAGTGAAAAAGTGCGCTTAAACCAACACTTAATATACAACAAAAAAAGGGGATTACCCTTAATATGGTAGCAATCCTCTTGGTAAATACATGGAGGGAAAAAAAAAAAATGATAATATAGTGTAGTATTTCAGTGCAAAACCAGGGAATGTGAAAAAGTGAAAATACACTCACATATCCCTGAGCAGTATACTGCTCAGTATATCAAGCCTCATGGGAGCCCACGTAGGGTAGATGTTCCACACGTATCCCAGAAGATGAGAGAGCAGAGGAGAGATGTTAGTAGGGGTATAAAATTTATTGTAGAAAAAATGTAAAAGATCTTACATTAAAAGTAAATAGGATCCAACAGGAATATGTAGAATACAATCAGTCCCAATGTCCTCAGATAGTCCCAGCAAGTCTCCTCCTCTCCCTACGTGGGCTCCCATGAGGCTTGATATACTGAGCAGTATACTGCTCAGGGATATGTGAGTGTATTTTCACTTTTTCACATTCCCTGGTTTTGCACTGAAATACTACACTATATTATCATTTTTTTTGTTTTTCCCTCCATGTATTTACCAAGAGGATTGCTACCATATTAAGGGTAATCCCCTTTTTTTGTTGTATATTAAGTGTTGGTTTAAGCGCACTTTTTCACTATTTTTGTTATTTATTGTACCGAACCAGGAGTGGAACACTGGTTGATTTAGTTGATGCTATTACTATCACATTTTGGCGCAGTGTATTTCTTGTTTTTCTCTGTACTTGCTTTCTATAGCATTCTTTAAAAAGTAGCACTGTACGGAGGTGCCTAATAGAAAATCTAGCCACGAAAAAGAAAATGGTGGCAAACATTGAATAAGTTATCCACTTTGCTAAGGATGTGCTTAACTATGTGAAACTTCATCTTCAATACTGAAAACACGAGATTATGTAACACAAAAGTAATTCAAAGGTAAAGTTGTGAAAGTGAACCAATTACCACAGAAATTAATTAAATTCTCTCACTGATTGCTCTACTTTTAGAACTTGGCTCTACAATGGTTCATTATACATAATTCCCACTGTTTCATCATTGCATCTACTGTAAATGATTTCTCAGAAGTACATGATTACAGTGTTGCGTTTTACAAGATGCAAGAGAATCAGAAGAACATGACAAATAGATAGGTACCTGAGAACTAAAGCCGATTTCTACTGAACATTATAAGGAAAATAGCAAAACAATAATTGAATCAATTTTGAAATGAAAACTGTAGCGATATCAAACTATAATCAAAATAGTATCTTGTTTAAAACTACCTCTGTACATTCGTCTTTATTTATTGTTCTTGCAGATTACGAGACTCTAATATTTTAGTTTAATGTTATATGTTATCCTGTAATCCTTTGTTATCTGTCTTAGTGAAGATCAGCTGTCTCCCGACTGATAGATTTTTTTTTTTTAAATATAGGGTTACTTGTTATGCTTGAAACAATAACAAACCATATTATTTGTGCTTTTGCTAATGTATTTATTCATGGTTTTTTTTTGTTTTTTTGAATGATGCATGTTATTTGTGCTGGAATTTTATGTAAGCTTTTTAATTTTTTTTCTCTCATTTCTATGATTTTGTGTTTTCCTTTCTATTGTTTTGCATGTTTCTCCTAACTGTGTCATTTTCGTTTAATCATTTTTGCTGTTCTTCCATTCTTGCTGCCTTTATCTGTTATGTCAATCTGGGGACAGATTGAGCTTGTTGGGAATGAAAGCGTGGATTCCGTGAGACGAATGAATGGATTGCGGAGTACAGATTCCTCAGCATACGGGACTTTGAATCAAATCTACAATCCAAACATAAGGGTAAAAAAAAAATAGTAAAGAGGAGAAAAAAAAATCTAACAGTGAATTATGCGATGTTATTAAATTTCCACCTACCCTAAAATATATGCAGTAGATTTTTGGTTTAACCAAGCTTTTCTTACAAATGCTGGAAAATAGAAGTTGGTTGTTGCACTAAGATTCTAGATTCAAGAGCGATGTATAAAAACTGGAGCAATAATAAATCGATTCATTTCCTACCTATTTTGCGACTTTGCACATATATAAACCAGGGGTGGACACCAACACTGATAATGGTGGAAATTTACTGGGGTGTTCGATGGACAATTTAATAACATTCTATGGACCTTCCCAGACCTTGCCATGGACATTTTGCCTATCCATAGTATAAGCATGGCAGAGTAGAGTTTATTTAAATCACCTTCGCAAATGTTGAAATGTGTTGGACAGCCATATTTGGCAAAGGTGCTATATCCCACAAAGAAGTGTCAAGATGTAAATAAGGCAGAGTTTATATATATATATATATATATATATATATATATATATATACATACTTTTTTTTCCCTTACAGTTTCATTTGAAATACAACAGGGACTGTGAATAAAAGTGTCTCACACAGTAATATCGCCTAATAGTTGCGCTATTGCCATATGCGCTAACATATAATACGAAACACACCACTAATGTAGTAACATGGCGCTATGTTCGTTGGCACAATCCACATACCAAAAATCAGACCCTTTGCAGCGCCTGAAATGTGTCGGACTACCATACACTCTTTGAAGGAAGCGCAATATCCCACAAATGAAAGTGTTGGGATGTAAAAAGAAAAAAAGGCACAATCACCTTTTTTATTCAACTTTTATATGTGGGAGTTTATTTTTATATATATATATATACACACACACACATAAGCACCATTTTTTTTTTTTAAACAACACAGTAAAGTAAGAGAGTATATTTAAAAGAAGAAAAACTACCACAACTAGAAGACATAGTCTTAAATTAGAGGTGCAACGATTTAAAAGTAATATCAGGAAGTATTACTTTACTGAGAGGGTAGTGGATGTATGGAATAGCCTGCCAGCAGAAGTGGTAGAGGTAAAAACAGTCAAGGATTTTAAGCATGCGTGGGATAGACACAAGGCTATCCTAGCTATAAGATCGGGAACGGGGGATTAATAAAAGTAGTCAAAAAAAATTGGGCAGACTAGATGGACCGAATGGTTCTTATCTGCCGACACATTCTATGTTTCTATGTTTCTATTTTGCAATACTTTTCTGTTTCGATCACATGTGAGCCATTTTAAAAAGTAGTCTTTTATTCACAAATGCGAACAGTTTTCTACAATACCTTTTTAGTACCGTGTTTTTTCACAATTCTGAGAAAAAATGTCTGCAAAAGTTTTTCTTTTCTTTTCTTCAAAAATATCAAGCAGCTTTGCTATTGCTTCAAGCCAATTTGTTACCGGCCTGGCTGTAAAATACCAGTTGGGTTGCAAGACTATTTAAAGACTCAGTGTTTATGAACATTGCAAGGAAGACAGGTTTTTGTTCTTGGTTGTTTTGGATGGTGACTCTGAAGGGTCTATTCACTAAAATTAGACTTTGGAGATTAATTTTAATTTTGAGACAACATAATCAAAACTATTTTTGAGACTTAGTCAAACTCAGGTGCCAAATTTGACTTAGTCTCAAAATAGCTCTGATCTTTTCAACTCCCATTACTTTCAATGGGGAAGATCCGGACCTGGGTTTTTTTTCTAAGTCAAAATGAAAGTCATCCTCCAAAGTCAAATTTTAGTGAATAGATCTATTGGTGTTTATATAGGAGTATACAGTTCTTTGAAATTCTTACTTTAAGGTGAATATGTGATCTTGGTACTTAAACACTCCATGAATACTTTTTATTCTCTGTGCAATTTTCCATAGTTATATATATCCATGTTTGATTAACATCAATAAAAGACTCAAGTAGAATTACCTCCATGCCAATCAGGCCAAGGAAAATGTGCCTCGGAGAGACAGGAAGGGAGAAAGAAATATAAAGATACCATGAGTGAGAGTGACAGATAATGTATGACAAAGAAATGTCCCCTTAGAATATAGCTGTAATGTTCTATTCTGTTTTAAACTCCCTGCGTGTGTTTTCTTATTGTTTTCTCAATATACTGGGAATAAATTTATTTATCAGGGATCGAGGGGGCGCCATTAACCCCTTCGCGACAATGGACGTGACAAACACGTCCAGCCAGGAAATCTGTTCCCAACAATGGACGTGCCTGATACATCCTGTGGTGAAAGGAGCGTTTTTTGCTATCAACGATCGCGAAAACTGCTCTGACGGTGCTGGTCTATTGCCTCAATGTCGAGGCAATAGCCAGAACTGAAATTTGGGCTCTGGTGCACCAGCCATATTGCTCCTGCAAAATGGCTGTGCTCTCTTCCATCGCTCTGAATATGTTGCTGTGCCCTCTTCTGTGCCCACTTCTGTCACTCTGAATATGTTACTTGACTGTCCCTAGAGGCAGTCAGCAGCATTGGAATGAAAAAAAGACTTAATTAGCTTAAATCTAGGATTAGGGTTGGATTAGCTGTTAGGGTTAAAATTAAATTAGGGTTATCATAAGGGGTAGGCTTAAAATTAAATAAAAATAAAAATATATTAAGGGTTAACATAAGGGTTAGAGTTAGTGTTAAATTTAGGGTTAGAGTTAAATGTAGGGTTGGGGTTAGGGTCAAAAGGTCAATATGGGAAGAAAACAAAAAACACTATTTTTTCCCTATAACTCACAAAAAACTGCATAAAAACATGGAAACAAACATATTTCTGAACTCGGGACAACATTTAGAAACTATTTTTAATGATTGTATTTGTGTAAATTATATTTTAGGTCAAAGTTGGAAAAAGTGTTCTTTTTTATTTTTTCATCATATTTTACGATTTTATTGTAGTAAATTATAAGATATGATGAACATAATGGTATCTAATGAAAGCCCTTCTTATGACGATCAAAACAACATATAATTTGTGTGGGTACAGTATGGGGGAGAGAAGAAAATTACAGCTAAACACAAACACCCGAGAAATGTAAAAACAGCCCTTGTCACCATGTCTTGTCACTAAGGGGTTAAAGGGAAAATTCCATTTTAGAAAGTTATTAGTAAACATAAAATACATTGTAGTATAGCACAAAGGTATGTTGTTGATAAAGTGCATGCTTTACTTTGCTCACCATGTTAGTCACCAAACAGGAAAGCTCAAGTCAGATGATTGGGCAGGAGAGGCTGGTTATGGGGCCTCTACCTAAACAGCCTTTTCATTTGTGTGCAGCAGTACAGGCAGCGGTGTACACAGACCCCTCTTTCTTGTAGTACACATACCAGGCTGGTTTTTTTTAAACAAAGTCCCACAGGCCACTATTATTAGAGAATCTTTCACTGATGTCATGTGATTGTTGGGTGTCACCTGTGTCTCTAATACATTACTGTGCTGATTTCTTGACAGTTGTAGCCTCGACTTCCAGGCTCTATCTTTCCATAAATAAAACCGCATGGCTCAGATGTAGTGGGTAAAAAAGGCCACAGCCATTTTATTTATTATAATTGTCATTGCCTCCAATCCTTAAAAACATAACATCACATAACACGACATATAAGCATACACTAAAATTAGGAAATTAAAAGTACCACAATGTTAGCATAATCGTCACAATTGACAAATTTCTCATAATTAACCATAACTTTATTAGCATAGTTAACATAATAACATTTTAACCATAGCTGAACATTCAATGAACCAACTTCCCAATTTGACCACTGAAACTATGTGCTGGGCAGCAACTTCTGACCAGCCCTCCATTTGGCTAAGAGCCACCATCCTGGCTCAAAACCTCTTTGTTAGCAAATTTGGCTATGACCACCTACTGACCTCCAAGTCAAAGACTCCCCTCAGGAGCAAGTTACTGCCAGGCAGTGACGATGCTCGGCTCCAGAACTTCTGCACCCATGCTGTGCTGCATCTGAAACAATGCACCACGTACTACCCCAGTCACACCAAACATAGGGAGGAGGAGGGCAAATGTAGGTAAGGAAATAAAATGTCTGAAGTTTTGATTGGCATTCCAGACATATATATCCTGCCAACACTGTACTCCTCCCCCCCGCACTACCCCAACCAATAGCTACAGCCTTGCTACCGCACTAGCTGTCAAGGCCCTCCTACATTTATTTGTCTCCGTGTGCTGCATTACAGCAGAGCCTGATAACTCCTAGACATTTTTTTTTCACATGAAATTTATTTTTTGTTCCTGCAGTACTAAGATCAGTGCATCATATTTTTTTTATAGCTGTACTGAGATGAAAACTTTCAATAACTGCAATGAATGCAGCCTAATCCAATTCCTTACTTGCACTTTAAATGCTACAAGCTACTTGTAATTCACAAACCACAGACTCTCCCATTGGACATTGACAACTTCTTTATAGATGTAGTATTAAAAGGACATCTGATAAATATAACTTACGTAGACACAAAATCAAGCAAGGCCTTGTCGACTGGTCCCAGATGTTACTGTAGAAAGACAAACAAAGTAAAAAAAATTTCCATAATCAAGGTCAATAAATGTGGACTTACTTAACACACCACCTATAGAACGGCATGTAGAAAGTACTACTGAAAAACCATTTGTGACTTTAGTCTCCAATCAGCTGAAAGCACATTTCAGACATAAATTGAGAGTAATGTTGAAATGTTAAATCTTTTAATATATTGGCCCATTTTCACCTAGTGAACCACTTTTTAAATAATATTTCTATCATGTTTTATTTAGATGATGTCACCAGTTAGGGTAAAAACCTATTCGTAGGGGATTTGTTTCCTGGATTCTTCACGGGGAGCAAGCACTGTCACCAACAAATAAGCTCTCAAGCTAACAGATAATCCCTCACTAGTGCCTTCACTGGTCTGGCAAAGGTCTGCTAGACCATTCTATAATACAGACCTAGTCTCAATAGATAGACATATCAATGTGTGATTGTATATGATGGAATACACTGATGGAACCTCTGATAGTCCAACTGATCATATGAGTTTAATAAAGTCTGCATTCCAACTGTTCATACCATCATATTCAAATATCTCATATCTAGATAGTCCTGCATTAATAAAAAGTCAAGAAGAATATGTTTATGTGTTTTTTTGTTTAGGTAAAGTTGTCTCTTTCTAATTAATTGGTTAATTTGGTCCATGTTCTCAATAAAATATTTTTTATTTTTTTAGATAAGAATGTGTTTTTTATAGGAGAATTTCACACTCAAATAAAGGAAGTCACAAATACTAAAATGTATGTTCATTAACACGGTTATCAAGGTGGTAAACATGTAACACTGTTAAAGGCACTTCATTAATACTAATAATTAACAAACAGTGTGATGTTTTGAAAATTGGATTAAACTTACTGACTAATAGTTTACTCAATAAAGTGAATATAATATATCAAAAGACAATTTTTATGAACAATAATATAGTGGTGATATTAAATATGCTGCAAAAACTAGCGCTGTCACCAAAAAACACAGATATAATAAAATACTATAAAAGATTTTGGGCAATAATATTAAAATATACAGTAAATACAAAGCAAATTGGGCAATAACTGTCTCAAGAACATAGAAAAAAAAAGATAAAAAAAAAACAATGTTCGACTCTTTATGGTAAATAGGGTTGTTTCTCAGTCCCCCCTGGAATTAGACTCACGTGGGTCAGAGCCTATATATTGGCGCTAAGTACAAGTGTTGTGTTACTCAGGGTCCTAATGGAATTAGCTTCAGGGTATGGAAATAGCCCCTTTAGGTAGTTAAGTGCAAAGCAGATATAGCAGGTGGAGGCAGGGCCAGTGCAAGACTTTCTACCGTCCTAGGCGAACATCAATACATCAATAGCCCCTATAGGTAGTTAAGTGAAAAGCAGATATAGCAGGTGGAGGCAGGGCCAGTGCAAGACTTTCTACCGTCCTAGGCGAACATATATTTTGCCGCCCCTTGATAATCCTGCCCTCAGGCATTTGCACACACACACTAACATTTTCAGTGTCACATATATATGCAGCCTCATTATCACACACATGCAATGGCAAGGGCAGCCACATAGTAACATATGCAATGTCCCACATGCAATGTGATCCTATTGTTGCAGATAATGCACCTATGCACCCACAGCACTGGCTTGCACCCACACAATTTGGCATGCCACAGTGAGACTTTGCCCCACAAAACTGCCCCTGCAGAACAAGCCACAGTGTCACTTTCCCCCACTTAAAGTCAATTAAAAGAAACCACTGTCAGGTATCAGATAACATGCCACAGATACTTTGCCATTAACATATGAAACAGCCAGTTTGCCTATTAAAATATGACACATTTTGCCCATAAATATGCCACAGCCAGCTTGCCAATTATTATACCACAGCCAATTTGCCCTTTAATATGCCAGTGTTATTTTGCCCATTAATATGCCACAGCCAATTTGCCCATTAATATACAAATGTTATTCTGCCCATTAACATTCCAGTATTATTTTGCCATTAATATGCCACAGCCAATTTGCCCATTAATATGCCACAACCAATTTGCCCATTAATATGCCAGTATTATTTTGCCAGTAATATGCCAAAGCCAATTTGCCCATTAATATGCCAGTATTATTTTGCCGTTAATATGCCACAACCAATTTGCCCATTAGTATGCTAGTATTATTTTTCCATTAATAGGCCACAGCCAATTTACACATTAGTACTCCATTATTATTTTGCCATAAATATGCCACAGCCAATTTAAACATTAGTAGTCCATTATTATTTTGTCATTAAAAGGCCACAGCACGTGTGCCCATTATTGCCAGTATTATTTTGCCATTATTATGCCATAGCCAATTTGTCCATTATTATGCCATTATTATTTTTCCATTACTATTGTCACGGTTATTCTAGGTTTGTGGCTGTTTTCTCTTTTGGCCTCTAGTGGCCGCTATTGTAGTATGCCCATTTTACTCCTGTTGCCAGCTGCCTCGTTATCCTCAGCCCTTCCCTATTTAACCTGCAGCTTATGGCAATCAGTGCCTTTGCATTGCTTTGCTTGCAGCCTGTGCAAATGCCTTGAGTCTTTTTCTAGCGTTTTCCTGCTTATATATTTTGATGTCCTGTTGCGAATCCTGCCAGTCTTAACCTCTCCTGATTGCCGCCCATCTTGACCCATTTTGTGCCTCCGACTTCGTTTCTTGCTGCCGGCCTTGACTTCTGCTTGCCTGACGATTCTATTTGCCTATTCCTGTTTGTACCATTGCCTTCGATTGTATATTTATCATTCCTGTGATGCTGTTTGTCCAGGGGTTTCGCTTCAGTGTGTTGGTAATTGCAGAGTACAAAAGACCTGGGGGAATAAAGCCTGAGGCTCAACCATAAGGTGGATTACCTTCAGGCAGAAGAATTCTGTTCTCTTGCTAACACCCGAGGCAATACCCTGTACCTACTCTGCACAGAGGTTCCACCTCCACTGAATCGTTACAGTATCACATGCCCATGTCCTGATCTGAGAGCTGCCAGTCCAGTCCATAGTTAGGCATCATGGGGTGAGATAGACCCCACATCCTGCCCTGCAACAAGGCTCCTCCCTGGTTTGTTATCCCAGGTTGTGACAATTATGCCATAGCCAATTTGCTCATTAATATGCCAGTATTATTTTGCCATTAATATGCAACATCAAATTTGCCCATTAGTATGCCAGGGTTATCTTGCCATTAATATGCCAGTATTATTTTGCCATTAATATGCCACAGCCAATTTGCCTATTAGTATGCCAGTGTTATTTTGCCATTAATATGCCAGTATTATTTTGCCATTAATAAACCACCCGCTACCCCCTTTCCCCATTACTCACCTCCTGGCTGCTCTGTGTCCCCAGCTGTCTCCTCCATGCAGTCTTCCCTCCTGCATGAAGGAGGGAAATACAGCCACCGAATATGACTGGTGCTGTCCTCAACCCCCATGGAATAGCCAGTGATACATGCACCTTTATTTTTTTTAAATTGTGCCTGATGCCAAGATACATGTTGGCATCCACCCCATGATGCTGGCACACCCAACACCTACTTCGCATTTAGTTAGTACCGGCCCTGGGTACAGGTGTTGTGGGACTTCAACTCACATCATCATCATCCAGCCAATTATGGTTAAAAAAACAATGGTACTTATCAAACAATACAACTTCCTGCAAACAGCCTGGTGAATTCACGTAATTGATGGACAAAGA
Organism: Pelodytes ibericus; assembly: GCA_036172795.1. Classification (NCBI taxonomy): domain Eukaryota; kingdom Metazoa; phylum Chordata; class Amphibia; order Anura; family Pelodytidae; genus Pelodytes; species Pelodytes ibericus. Next base: position 43,007,934 of record CM069857.1, read on the forward strand.
AAACTCATTTACCTGTGTGATGTTTTATCTGCTATGAGTAATATGTGTTGTGCTGTATACTTCTCTATACCCAGAAATATTAATTTAAAAACGGAAAGCAATATGAGAAATAGTATATCATAAAATAACAGCATTTTAGAAAACAATATTGTTGATAGATATTACAGAAGATATTTTGACAGCTATGAAATCTGAGTACATGGGAATTATAGCCAGTATGGAATGCCTAAACCATGCATGAGTAGCAACTGTAGAAAGGTACCAAATGTGAGGATTGTTTCTAACTTTTCTATTTTGGCCTGATTATTTCCTCTCCTCTTGTTAGTCACAGTTCAATGTGTTGTCATGCTTAGTGGGGTACCTCAGGGATCTGTACTTGGACCCATTTTCTTCAATATTTTTATTGGTGATATTGCAGAAGGTCTTGTTGGCAAACTGACATTTAATGTGGACAAGTGCAAGATTATGCACCTTGGGCGTAAAAACCAAGAAGCAGAATATAGAATATTTGGTACAGTCCTAACCTCAACATCTGAGGAAAGGGATTTAGGAGTAATAATTTCAGAGGACTTAAAGGTAGGTAGGCAATGCAATAGAGCAGCAGGAAATGCTAGCAGAATGCTTGGTTGCATAGGGAGAGGTATTAGCAGTAGGAAGAGGGAAGTGCTCATGCCATTGTACAGAGCACTGGTGAGACCTCACTTGGAGTATTGTACGCAGTACTGGAGACCGTATCTCCAGAAGGAAATTGATACTTTGGAGAGAGTTCAGAGAAGGGCTACTAAACTGGTTCATGGGTTGAAGGATAAAACTTACTAGGAAAGGTGAAAGGATCTTAACATGTATAGCTTGGAGGAAAGACCTAACAGGGGGGGAACATTTAAATACATAAAGGGAATCAACACAGTAAAGGAAGAGAGTATATCTAAAAGAAGAAAAACTACCACAACTAGAGGACATAGTCTTAAATTAGAGGGGCAACGATTTAAAAGTAATATCAGGAAGTATTACTTTACTGAGACGGTAGTGGATGTATGGAATAGCCTTCCAGCAGAAGTGGTAGAGGTAAACACAGTCAAGGATTTTAAGCATGCGTGGGATAGACACAAGGCTATCCTAGCTATAAGACCGGGAACGGGGGACTAATAACAGTATTCAGAAAAATTGGGCAGACTAGATGGACCGAATGGTTCTTATCTGCCGACACATTCTATGTTTCTATGTTTCTATGCTTAGGGATAGGCAAGGTGTGTCCGTACAAAGACACCGGTATCTGTGGCAAGGTTTGTAAAGGTCTATAGCACATCATTAAACTGTCCACCCCAGTAAATGTCTACCATGAGCAATGTTGGTGACTACTCCTGGCTACGTTAGATCTCAGCATTTCATTAAAAAGGATTTTTTTTTGTAAGATTCAATAAGCAAAGTTCGCAGTACATCAGGAAGCGTTAACTAATAAAGTTACACTTAATGTGCAGTGTCTGTTGTCAACAGTATAGTATATGATCTAAACTCTGCATGTGTTGAATCAATCAATGGTAGATGACAGGAGGACAAAGAAAACCCTATTCCGAGGTGTGGTTACCTTAATCAGCAGTGAAAATGGAAAATCAGTAGGAATTCCATGTACTATTGCAAGAGGATTGTTCGGGAATTATGTCACAGCATGGAATGATGTCTTGCTAGATTTGTCACTTACATAACCGATTTGCACTTAGAACAGTTTCTATTACAGATCATGTGATCCCTGATAGCAAAGTTAACCTGTTGAGGTCCAGAAATGTGAGTTACTCAAGGCTCTGTTACTCATAAAGTAATAGCAGCCCCACTAGCAGTCAGCTTGAGGGAGTTTCATTTAATAGACAAATACAGAGATTAAAGAAAATAGGATCTTGACCTCCTTGGTCACATTTAAGCTTGAGCTCTGAGATTTCTCAAAGAAGATCCTCCTGCTATGCTGACCCTTGGTAATAAATACAATGCAATACACACTGTACTGGATCCCTTTCCAAGATAGAAATACCTGTACGAATATCAAACCTAATCACCAGTAGAGGATACTACTACTCTAGGGTGACCACATGTTCCCGGTTTCAGGGGACAAACCCTGGATTTAAATTATTGTCTCAAGCCTAAATATATTTCTAGAAATGTCCCATGAGGAATCTTACACAGGACTTTTTTTCAGCATGTTTTGCCTAATTCCCAGGCAGAGCACGGTGTTAGGAAAAAAGCATACCTTAGGCTGTCAATGGTACTGGATCTTTGAAGTAAAGCTCCTCCATTAACTGCTGGGTTCTCTCAACACTGGGCGATCCATACCCATTGCAAACAATCAAACCGTTTCATTCATTAACAGCATTTAATCAAGCTTATGATTAAGTGCCGTTAAGGCACGAAACGCGTAAAGCCAGTCTCACTTGTTCCTGTATGTGTCTTCAAACCACAGATTAAACACTTTTTTACTTTGGCATAATCACTCGGCATGGATGGGTTTTTCCGTGAAATCCGCCTGTGTATTTGGTTTTGATTGAGAGCATAGTGTTAAGCCATTTGTCCAAATCGCAGCCAATCAATGCACAGTGCAAGCCCATGAAACACTTACAACCAAACCCCAGTACTTGTCCATTAGCCCACATACTTGACAAAACAAGGACAATGGCTTGTTAGGCCAAACATGCCCAGCTGAAGTATATTTGTTTTAATACCCTAAGTAAATACATAACTGGATAAACACAAACCCAATAAATTGGTTTTCACCATGCGCCCTGTGATATTTTAATGATGTCTCTTTGGCTATATATGAGTTAACTTACAATATCAGCTTATGATTGTTAGACCTGCTGAGACTTTCATTCTACTTTTATTAATATAAATGAGCAGAAAACATAACTCAAAATCTTATTTACATTTTTTTATATATTAATACCTCCTAGTTACAACAAAAGCAGCAAAAAGCCAGCACAGTCTACTGGAAGATATTGTTTTTATTACTTTTCTTGGCTTGGCTAGCATAATAGATATTGAGATAAGTGTAAATATGTCACTGCATTCACAGTACTGTTAATTAGGTCTATATTTAAGAGATGGTGAAAATTAATGGTATAACATTTACAAATTTTATTTTTCTACATTGTGATTCCACAGGAAAATGCATGGGATATAATGTTGTAGTTTTTACCAAAAAGAACACAAACATTCACCCATGTTTAGCAATAATTAGACTATACTCTCATATAGGTCTCAGCAATGAAATATATAAAACAATTTTTAAAAAAAATCACTTTTGTATCATCTGAGATAAACCTACAATTGTTGAAATAACTTCCATATTAATGCATTTCTGTTATATGTTTGTTATTTAATGTGAGACTAAACTCCAAAGCTTTTTAGTTTTACGAATGCTTTTACTATGCTTTTTGTAGTTTTTACACATGTAAAAATGTATGTCATTTTACAGGTTGCTTTATTTTGATTAGAAAACTGTAATAGAAAAAAAGCTATATGTATTAACTTTCCCCCAAAAAAGACAGTAAACGTATGATTTAAGACAATCTCTTTAAATGAAATAGTATAAGTTGTAAGCTTGACAATACTACAGAAAATACTAACTGAAGAAATCTTTTATAAAAGGAGAGTTACTCTGAAACCTGCTATTCCTTTAGTTTTCTATAGTAGTGAGGATATAATAAGAGTCCAACATTCCGATGAAGACACTTGCCGAGTTGCATTTGTGTAGACACAGTTCAAAGCTTCCTATTTTACAGTGATTTTCATTGCTTTTGATGTTTGCGGGCTGTGTCCAGAAGTTTAATCTCAAAAGACAAATGCTCTTGAAGGAGGTTTTGTCTAGTAGGCTGTTTTAGCCATTTTCTAAAAATACGTACGTTTTGTTTACTGTTAGGGTAGTACCATTGGGGAGAGATAAATATATATATATAAATATAACTGTAAACAATTGTTTTTTAGTGGAAAACTAAATATTTTATGAATGTATTTAATATCGTTTTTGTTAAATATACTTCCTTCACAAAGGACGTAATTCACATGCCTTTTATATTATATCATCTATTTATTTTAATGTATTTTATGTGGTCTTTATTTGTTGTACTTTGTTTTACATTTTAGGTGATAAAATAAAAAACTTCAAATGACATCCTCCTATTTCATTCCTCCCAACATTTGAAATGTTCAAAGTGGGATACTTTTATTTTGTGGGAGTGGCTGAAGGTGTGGCTATGGGTGGGGCTTTTCCAGAACATTTTCACTGACTTTATGGCAAATTGGTGTCTGTTTATGTGATTTGATAAGTCATTTAGAACAAGAAGTAAGTATTGTATTTACACAAATCAATATAAAAACACATTTCCTGAAGTTAGAACTGACTTTATTGCGTGTTTAATAGCCGTGGAGTCTGTGATACAGTTATACCAACCAAAAATTCTGAGCTTGCCAGAAAAGAAGGATAATAGAGGAGGAAAGATGAACAGTACTATATGGGTGCAAAATAGGGACTGTATTAAAAAAAACAAAAACTGTCTGCGCTTGCACACATTCCAGGTTGTTGGCTCCTCATTGTCTGGTTGCAACTTGCTGTCAAGGGGTTAAATGGGAGGAGGTTTAATTGCACCTCTTCCAACACATTAAAAAGGTTTTGGTAGCAGTTTAAACTGCTTTCTGTGCCCACTAGATAGGAGGTGAGAGTAGGTTCTCACCCTATTGAGAGTGTGCATGATTTGGCAGGTGAGCTTAATTATGCTTTGGCCAATTCTTATAACAAAAACCTCTCATTTATATCATGTTTTTATATATATATATATATATATATATATATATATATATATATATATATATATATATATATATATATATATATATATATATATATATATATACATGAGGCATATTAAATGGCAAAATAATACTGGCATATTATTGGGAAAATTGGCTGGGGCATATTAAATGGTAAAATAATACTGGCATATTATTGGGCAAATTGGCTGGGACATATTAAATTGCAAAATAATCCTGGCATATTATTGGGCAAATTGGATGTAGCATATTAAATGGCAAAATAATACTGGCATATTATTGGGCAAATTGACTGTGGCATATTAAATGGCAAAATAATACAGGAATATTTATGGCCAAATTGGTTGTGGCATATTAAATAGCAAAATAATACTGGCATATTATTTGGTAAATTGGCTGTGGTTTATTAATGGCAAAATAATACTGGCATATTATTGGGCAAATTGGCTGGGCTTAATAATGGCAAAATAACACTAGTGTATTAATGGAAAAAGTAATACTGACATATTAATGGCAAAAGTTATACTGGCATATTAATGGGAAAAAAATACTGGCATACTAATGGGCAAATTGGCTGTGGCATATTATTGGGCAAATTGGCTGTGGCATATTAAATGGCAAAATAATACAGACATATTATTGGGCAAATTGGCTGGAGCATATTAAATGGCAAAATACCGTATTTGCTCGATTATAAGACGACCCCCCCAAATTTGTACACTCCTTTAGGAAAAAAACTAAAAGCCTGATTATAAGACTACACTATAGGAAAAAGTTTAACTTGTATATATGTAAATTGCTTTTTAATATTTAATAAAAAGTTTATATTATACAAATGCATTTCTTGTTTTTATTTGCTTTTATGTGCCAATGCGGCCTCTCTCCCGCTCCCCCAGCTGTCTCTTTCCCCCCCAGCGTTGTCTCTCTCTCCCCCCAAAACTTCTCTAGTCTCTATCTATCCCCCCCTCCCCTTTTCTCTCTGTCCCCCTCCCTCCCCTTGTCTGTGTCTCCCCCTCCCCCCCTTGTCTGTCTGTGTCCTCCCCCTCCCCCTGTCTCTCTCTGTCCCCCTCCCTCCCCTTGTCTGTGTCTCCCCCCTCTTGTCTGTCTGTGTCCTCCCACCATCCCCCTCCCTTTGTCTCTCTCTATCCCCCCCTCCCCTTGTATGTCTGTCCTCCGTCCGTCTGTCCCTCCCCCTCCCCCTTACCTCGATCCCTGGTGGCTAGTGGGGGCAGCCGGGGGATGTCTGCACGATACTTGCAGACATCCTCCATGCTGCCCGACACGGCAGTCTATTATGACGGACAGCTGGTCCGTCATAATAGACTGCCGTGTCGGTCAGCATGGAGGATATCTGCACGTATCGTGCAGACATCCCCCAGCTGCCCGATTCTCCCTGGTGGTTAGTGGGGCAGCAGGGGATATCTGCGCGATGAGCGCAGACCTCCCCTGCTGCCGCCCGGCATACTCGCCGGGACTTCTGTGACGAAAGCGGAAGTTCACGGCTTCTTCACAGAAGCCCCGGCGGTCGTGCCGGGCTGAAGCAGAAGTAATACTGGCATATTAATGGCAAAATAATACTGGCATACTAATGGCCAAATGGCCAAATTGGCTGTGGCATATTATTGGGCAAATTGGCTGTGGCTTATTAATGGCAAAATAACACTGGCATATTAATGGCACAATAATACTGGCATATTAATGGCAAAATGGCTGTGGCATATTAATGTCAAAATAACACTGGCGTATTAATGGAAAAGCTGTGGCATATTTAATGGACAAACGGTGGCATATTTTAATACGCAAACTGACTGTTGCATATGTTAATGAGAAAGTGACTGTTGCATGTTAATTGGTACCTGACTGGTTTATTTTAATTGGCAAAGTGATGCTGTGGCATGTTCTGTGGGGCAAAATAACATGTAATATGGATGAAAGTGACACTGTGGCTTGTTTTGCATGGGGAAGTTCTATGGGATAAAGTGACATTGTGGTATGTTCTGTGGGGCAAGTTTACACTGTGGCATGCCAAATTGTGTGGGGGCAATATGAGTGCAAGTAAAGTGCTGTGGGTGTAATATAGGTGCATGATAAGTGCTGTGGGTACTATATGGTGCTGTGTTAAGTCCTGTAGGTGCAATGTGGGTGCAGAAAAAGGGAATAAAAACAAGAAATGCAATTTTTCAATAATGTTTTTATTACATATACAAATAGTCGAATGTGATACGAAAATCGTTGCATATAATATTCATTGTAGTCACTAATAGGACCTGGAGGGGACTCTTCTTTTTATGAGATAACTGAGATGGCCTCTGTTAGAAAGACCGCCCTCCAAAATATTAGTACTAGTTCGAGCAATCAGGAAAAGATCTATGTATATATGCACTCTTCTTGGTTTGTGTATTCATTATTTATTTTGTTTGGTTTTTGCACTTATTGCACTTTTGTTCCTTCTGTCTAAAGTTTGTGTAGGGGGTGGCTGGAGGCGGGATATGGGTGTAACTGGAGGCAGCACATGGGTGGGGCTGGAGCCAGAATGTGGGTGGGGCCTGGAAGGGGAAACTTGATTTATTTAGCTCGGAGTCCCTGAGGGGTCTCAGTCTGCCCCTGGAGGTATGCTGTGTGTAATTACCACTAGAATATTTGTGTATTTAGCTCCAGTGAGAGAAATAAGCTAATGAAGATACTATAGGGTATGTAGGATATGTAGAGTGTGAAATCCCTCTTCCAGTTCTGTTTTTGACTGCTGAAATACTTTGATTCAACTCTATCATACATTTCACTTAGCCCTGTTTGCACATGTTCAATAGACTTTAGTTTAAATTTAAGCAGGGCTCTTTTTCTGACATTTCCATTGGGATTCCAGATCTTACCATCGAGTGATGCGTGCATGTGTGCTATTAGGGTTGCCACCTTTTCTACAAAAAAATACCGGCCTTGCTGGTGTCTCCATAGACTTACCATTAGCATCAAGCCAATTTTTTACCGACCTGCCGGTAAAATACCAGCTGGGTGGCAACCCTATGTGCTATCCCTCAAATCACTGATTGTAACAAAATACTTATATTATAAAGGTTTGACATGGAGAATTCTTCATTTAGGTGAAAACGTGTACAATATCCTGTTAATTAAATTACAGTGGTAAGCCTTGAATTCAACTGTCTTGAAATAGTAACCTGTAAGCATGGCTTCTTCCGCTTTTTTGTGAAAATGTATGGAAATTGAGGAAAGCACTCTCCTATAAATAGCTACTCTAAGAGGGTCACCAATTTTACCTTCATCATCATTGAAACAGATACATAGCATTAGCCAAGAGGGCTCAAAGCTGTTCTAAGAGAGCAGTGAAAGGCTGCTCTGTACCATGTAAGTGCAATTTTAAAGGTGGTGTGGGACGTTTAAAAATCAGCAGTACACACTCTTGTGTTGTTTCTTCTTTCCACCAGTATGATTGTCCCGGAAGCCCAGGAACCTCAATAATTCATGAACGTTGTGGGTAAAGTGCATGTTTTTCCTTAAATGATGAACTATCCATGTCAAAACTTTATAATATAAGTATTTTTTATTGAATTTGAGCACAGTTGTGTGCAAAGTACTCCTAAATTATTTTGCTTTTGTATAGTGTGCAGTCCTTCTATAACTTGTTCATGAGTGGTTAAAGGGTTGACACTTTTAATAATTGAGCAGCTATTTTTAATTCTATATACATAAAGAAATATATATATATATATATATATATATATATATATATAAGTCCAACGAAGAAAGCAATAAACACGCACTCACGGGACAAATTCAATCAATTTGATCTTTAGTCGATACTCCAGACAATATCAGGAACAAGTAATCGACGTTTCGGTCCCCCTCAGGGACCTTTATCAAAGCTTAGTGCACCGCCCTTGGATTTTATATATATATATATATATATATATATATATATATATATATATATATATATACACACACATATACAGGGAGTGCAGAATTATTATGCAAATGAGTATTTTGACCACATCATCCTCTTTATGCATGTTGTCTTACTCCAAGCTGTATAGGCTCGAAAGCCTACTACCAATTAAGCATATTAGGTGATGTGCATCTCTGTAATGAGAAGGGGTGTGGTCTAATGACATCAACACCCTATATCAGGTGTGCATAATTATTAGGCAACTTCCTTTCCTTTGGCAAAATGGGTCAAAAGAAGGACTTGACAGGCTCAGAAAAGACAAAAATAGTGAGATATCTTGCAGAGGGATGCAGCACTCTTAAAATTGCAAAGCTTCTGAAGCATGATCATCGAACAATCAAGCGTTTCATTCAAAATAGTCAACAGGGTCGCAAGAAGCGTGTGTAAAAACCAAGGCGCAAAATAACTGCCCATGAACTGAGAAAAGTCAAGTGTGCAGCTGCCACGATGCCACTTGCCACCAGTTTGGCCATATTTCAGAACTGCAACATCACTGGAGTGCCCAAAAGCACAAGGTGTGCAATACTCAGAGACATGGCCAAGGTAAGAAAGGCTGAAAGACGACCACCACTGAACAAGACACACAAGCTGAAACGTCAAGACTGGGCCAAGAAATATCTCAAGACTGATTTTTCTAAGGTTTTATGGACTGATGAAATGAGAGTGAGTCTTGATGGGCCAGATGGATGGGCCCGTGGCTGGATTGGTAAAGGGCAGAGAGCTCCAGTCCGACTCAGACGCCAGCAAGGTGGAGGTGGAGTACTGGTTTGGGCTGGTATCATCAAATATGAGCTTGTGGGGCCTTTTCGGGTTGAGGATGGAGTCAAGCTCAACTCCCAGTCCTACTGCCAGTTCCTGGAAGACACCTTCTTCAAGCAGTGGTACAGGAAGAAGTCTGCATCCTTCAAGAAAAACATGATTTTCATGCAGGACAATGCTCCATCACACGCATCCAAGTACTCCACAGCGTGGCTGGCAAGAAAGTGTATAAAAGAAGAAAATCTAATGACATGGCCTGCTTGCTGAGTATGTGCTTGCTGAGTGTTTCTGTGTGTGTGCTGGCTGAGTGTGATTGTGTGCTGGCTGAGGGTGTCTGTGAGTCAGTGTGTGCTGGCTGAGTGTGTCTGTGAGTTAGTGTGTGCTGGATGAGTGTGTATGAATGAGTGTGTGCTGGCTGAGTGTGTCTATGAATGAGTGTGTGCTGACAAAGTGTGTCTATAAATCAGTGTGTGCTAGCTGAGTGTATCTATGAATGAATGTGTGCTGGCTGAGTTTCTCAGTGAATGAGTGTATGTGTCTATGAATGAGTGTGTCTATGAAAGTGTTTATCTATGAATGAGTGTCTGCTGACTCAGTTTGTCTATGAATGAATGAGTGTGTGCTGACTGAGTTTGTCTATGAATGAGTGTGTCTATGAATGAGTTTCTGCTGACTGAGTGTGTCCATGAATGAGTGTGTATGTTGGCTAAGTCTGTCTATGAATGAGTTTGTGCTTGCTGAGTTTGTCTATGTATGAGTGTGTCTATGAATGAGTGTCTCCTGACTGAGTGTTTCTATGAATCTGTGTGTGCTGGCTGAGTTTGTCTATGAATGAGTGTGTCTATGAATGAGTGTCTGCTTACTGAGTGTGTCTATAAATGAGTGTGTGCTGGCTGAGTTTTTCTATGAATGAGTGTGTCTATGAATGAGTGTTTGCTGACTGAGTTTGTCTATGAATGAATGAGTGTGTGCTGGCTGAGTTTGTCTATGAATGAGTGTCTGCTTACTGAGTGTGTCTATAAATGAGTGTGTGCTGGCTGAGTTTTTCTATGAATGAGTGTGTCTATGAATGAGTGTTTGCTGACTGAGTGGGTCTATGAATGAGCGTGTTTATGCACGTGTGTGCTGGCTGAGTGTGTCTGTGAGTGTGTGCTGGCTGAGTGCATCTATGAATGAGTATGTGCTGTCTGAGTGTGAGTATTTGATCAGCATATGAATATATGTGCCAGTATATCTGATCAGATGTCACCTACATGTTACACACTAACACATATATCACACACTCATATGCTGATCAGATACACTTTGTATCTGATCATATGTCTCCTAAATGTGAACACTAACACATAACACACATAATACGTGTATGCTGATCAGATACACACACACTATGAACATGCTATTGTGTGTATTTGATCCTCAGATGAGTGTGTATGTGTGTGCGCATGTGTGTACACGATCAGCATATGAATGTGTATATATAGGTTAGTGTTCACATTTAGGACACAGCAATAAGTATGTGAGCTAGTCAGCTACAACATTGTTATCTATATGTTTTTCGATATAGATATTTGTAGAATAAATATGAGACAAATAAAATTCTAGGAGCTGTGAATTCCTAGATGCCGGGATTTAAGTCTGATCTTAAAATATGCTATTTATACAGTTCATTTTTATTATCACTTGAATATATTTTATTTAATTATGAGTTCATGAGGGCTTCATGATCGACTTTCGCCTAAGGCCTCACAAAGTCTAGAGCCGCCTCTGTTTAAATTAAATGCCCTTCACAAAATATATTTTAGGGACTTTAGAATCACACAAGTAAAATATATATAATATATGCATTTCATAAACATGTGTATCAAAGAAAAACTCCCATAGCTCTATAATTATCATACTCCAGGTATTTCCAATTTGCTTGGCTTTGCTGTATACAACATACATATAACATAGTTTCAAGAGTAAATATTGTTAGTGATGCAGGCACCCACGCCAAGTCAAGATCGCAAGTAATGTCAGATGTAACAAGCTGCATTGCCTTGGAGACAGTACGGATAAGATTTAATATGTAACTAAGCAAGCAATTGATGTCACTGTGTCAATAACAGATGGAGGAAATCGAACTCAAGGGTCTAATCAAAAAGAAAAGCTTTATGGTCTATTAATGTTCGCACTTCAATGGTGCTTTGCTGACTGGAATATTTACAGCGCTGATGAAAGATAAACTCAAAATGTCCTGACGGTTCAAACATACACTTTTATAGTGTTTAATGGGGTGATACAAGTGAAAAACATTCCCTGGAGGACAGCTGAAATATGAAATACATTAGTTGGATAAACCTCAGCCATGTAACCTCTTCCATTAGTGTATGCCTGCACACATTGTTTATGTTTTGGCAAGAGTATATTTCATTTAAAGTCTACCACCTAAGATACATTATGTCAAGGTGTTAAGTGCTATTATGGTAATGACCAGTAATATCTTACATGTTAGCAGGCAATGGGTTTTGTTATCCGGATATCTAAAAACAGCTCATTTAGTACTTCAAAGGTCAGCCATCTTAAAACTAAAGCTTATTTTCAATGCAGAGTACAGTGCTACATTGGCAGCTACGTCATATGTCTAAAAGTAACACAAGTTAAATATAAAAGGCAACATTAAAAAGCTATGTGATCGTTATTTAATCCTTCACACACACTCTTTAACACACATGCACAATACAACCCCCAAACAACAGTGAATTAGCCCCTTGTTTCACATAATTCATAATAACCCCTAAAGGACCTGGCATGTTTTCAGGATAAATATGCTTGCTATTACATTACATTAACATTTACCTATATAGCGCCAACAATTTAATTAGCGCTAGGTACAGAACATAGAGGGGGGACTACGTTAAACAAGAACTGTCTGATACATGAGGTAGAGAACCCTGCTAACAATCTTACAATCTAGAGAGAGTAGGGGACATGAGGGATATACGGGAATGAAGAAGTCAGAAGGAAGGTGGTGGAAGTAACATTATTAGGGATGGTTGGTGCTAGGTGGGTTTGGCCAAATCTTAATTATATGTATTGATGTTGGATACTTTTTTTACATTTTTTTAATAAATTCTTTTATTTTTCGTATCATAAAAAAGACAATACAAACAATACCTTACAAAGCAAATTGCATAAAAAAACAGAAACATACTCAGATATACACAATACACAACATTCACCTATAACATATTTGCCATAGAGAGAGCGAAAGAAAACAAAAAACCTTTATATTAAGCCATATGAGAAAAACATAACACCACAGATAAATAATAGCAACAAGGCTAAAAGTCATTTTTTTAACTGTAATTCCTGGTGATCATATAGGCTTTGTGCCTGGTAGAGATGCCTGTAATAATTTGAAAGACCAATTGAAATTCTGGACATCTCGTCTAAGCATGGGGTTCCCCTCCTGGCCCTGTCATTGGACACGGAGAAGGCGTTTGACAGGGTCAGGTATCTCAGTGTGGATTCTGCAAGCAATATCTCTGTTGTATACATGACCAACAGCAAAGGTAGTGGGTACAAACATCTCTTCAGACTGGTTCAGATTACAAAATGGCTCCTGGCAGGGGTGCCCACTGTCTCCCCTATTATACATTCTAACTTTCGAACCCTTTTCCATTAATGTTAGAGATAATCCAAGAATTAGGGGGTTTTCGATGAGAAAGTAGGTACTAACAATGTCGCTATATGCGGAAAATATCTTGGTTACCCTAACAAATCTGACAGACTCGTTAAAACAATTTATTGCAGAGACAGAGGTATATAGCAGAGTGACGAACTACAAACTCAATTAATAAAACAGTTTCCTTATTTCTAACCATCAGAGGGGAAGACAAAGATCTGATCCATGGGCTATATCAATTTGTCAGTAATGCCAAGGAATTTAACTACCTAGGCATGGGTATACCTGTTCTGGATGGTCCCACTCAGTATTCCATAGAGTTGGCTTGAAATGATACAATCCAACTTTGGAAATCTTATTTGTAATGGGAAAAGGTCTAGAATAAGTTTTGGATCTATGGCACCTAAGGCTAAGGAAGGCGGTATAATTTATCCTATGGTTAAACACCTTGAGGCAAATATTATGTTGCACATATATATTCTACTATAAGTATATTTAGTAGCCCAAACTCAAAAAACGTGTTCTCAAAATGTCTGGAATGTGCAAGAATGACATAAATACTTGGTAATACAAAATGGGAAAAAGACCTTCACACAGCAAATAAAACAGGAAGCAGTAGATAAAGCATACTGGAAAGTCAATAGAAATGTTGGAGACCTATCACTGATAGAAACTTACTTTAAAATTATTAATTGCTGGTACCTAGTGCCATCACATCTGGCAAAAATGTACCCTCAAATATCTGTGGAATGTAGGGGTTGTAATGAGAGAGAGGGAACATACCTACATTTTTGGTGGGGATGTGAGAGGGTAGAGAATCTATGGGATATAGCATATGAATTTTTAACTATAATAACAAAGGTCAGCCTAGAAAAACATCCAAATATGCGCCCTGCTCCACCTGGGATGGCCACACTTACTCAAACTGAAATGGCACTAACTATTCAATGCTTTATGGCAGTTAAAAAAAAATGATGGTCAAACAGTGGACAATCTCAAGATTTTCACTACCCCAGTTTAAGAATCAGTTGGGTTTCCAGTTGAGGATGGAAGCTGGAATAAGTAGATATAATGACTCCTCGTGGAGGACAAAGAGTAAGTGGGCTAATTGCTTAGCCCTGTTCCACCAAGGGAGTAATGGGTCCCTGTCGGGTATTTAGCTTGTTGGATATGTTTTAGGCTTCCTATTTCTAATGTGTTTTAGGGCAGGGAGAGCTAGTTATAATGGGTATTCTAGTGGGATGAGAAGTAAGCATCCTAGAGATGTGTTTTGAGGGACTTTTTGAAGTTTGAGAAAGAGGGAACGAGCTGGATGCTCTGCGCAAGTGAGTGCCAGAGAGTGGAGAAGCAAGTTGTCAGTTCCACATTTCTGTATTGCTCTCTGGAGCTGGTAGGGTTAACTACTCTGGTGTGATTGCACAGATTACATACCGTTGGCATCATGGGAAGTGTAGTTGCCTGTGTCTCAGACTTTTCTGAGATGCGCATGCGTGGTGGCCTCCGAGCTGTCAAATCTGTGATTGGAGTGAAATGTCAGAACTGGAACTGAGAGAGCACAGTCCATGTACAAGTCAGGTGCTGAAAAGAAACTGATTAGTATAGGAGATCTTCCATCCACCAGTGTTGGGCTGATCTTCAACCATATTCGGCTTGGTGAAAATGGCCTAGGGAATCCTATAATAATGAAAAAAAGTGTTGGTAACCAGGCGCCTTTTCAAAAATAAACAACGTAACGGTGGTGAAAACACTAGTGTAAATCCCACACACAGAGCAAGTTATAAAGAAAATGATGGTTTCTAACAAATGTGTATACAATAAACAATAAAGAATGAAAAAAAATATTGCTACTGTAAAATACAATGAGGGAAAAAAGTATTTGATCCCCTGCTGATTTTGAATGATTTTCCACGGACAAATAAATTATCAGTCTATAATTTTAATGGTAGTTACTTTAACAGTGAGAGACAGAATAACAAAAAAAAAATCCAGAAAAATGCATGTCAAAAAAGTTATAAATTGATTTGCATGTCATTGAGTGAAATAAGTATTTGACCCCCCTTTTCTCAAACGTTTAATACCTTTTGAAATGAATACATATATACAAGTAAATCATAATAAATAAAAACATTGTATATATACATAAATATCTAAAATGCTAATGACACATAAACACTATAATATAAAGTAATACATTAGTAAAACCACATACATATATCAAATATAATATGTAATACAAGTATATATTGAATGTAATAAATATAGTACATGAAAACCAACACACATCATGTCATGAGTATCATGTTACAATTTCATTGCACTGGTGGTATCCTATGGTGATGTGCTTCATGGTCAGAGGGCCATGTGGCTCTCTTACTACTGTGGTACATTGGTTTCTATTCATGCCATTACCAAATGTACTCATATTTGTAACGGTACCCTTTCATATCCACAGTGGGCAATAGTGATTAACAATCAGTGTCCAAGTGGATAGATAGGGTTGAGCCTAACTGACTTTCTGTCCGCTAATGACCTCCTTGATCCTCTTCAGTCTGGTTTTAGACCTTTACAGTATACTGAAACAGCCATCACTAATGAGTCAAATGACTTACTATCTGCCAATAAAAAGGCTACTTCTCTGTACTGATCGCCTTAGAACCCTCTGCTGTCTTTGACACTGTTGACCACCACCTTCTTCTTAACAGAATAGCTTTGATAGGTGGCATTGCTTTTTCTTGGATTGAGTCGTAGCTATCTGAGTGCTCCTGTGCCACTTGTGCTGCTTGTGTGATGTTATCACCTTTTCCAATCTCTGTGGGTGTACCCCAAGGGACGGTCCTTGGCCCTCTGTTGTCCTTGTGAACTTCCTCATCAGCTCATCCAATACTACCGGAATGTGGAGATGACGCTGACCTCTCGCTAAAACTCTATATTTTAACCTCAAAAGTTAAAACATAGATACTATTTTCCGGCGTATAAGACGACTTTAACCCAGGAAAATCTTCTCAAAAGTTGGGGGGTGGTCTTATACGCCCAGTCGTCTTATACGCCGGAAAATACGGTATATTAACATTAATATAAGCATTTTTATGTTAATATAAGTCTTCCTATTGACTAATATGGTAGGACTTTGCATCACATGCTTTCCATGTCATATTTTATAATAACTAATTATCTGCATATTTGCTGAACATGTTTACATGGTAGAGGTCCTTTAAATTAGAAAATACCGGGCAAAATGGCAAAGCGTTCAGTCAATCAACATAGGAAATTACTTTTTAAAGTATTTGCATATCAAATATTAGTACTAAAATAATAAATATCAATGCATAGATAAAGGAAGGAAAAGAGCAGACTCGTTTGCTTGAATCAGGATGTAAAGCCATTTTTAAAAAAAAATACCTTTATATATAACTGTGAATATAAAAACAGTTTAATTTTATCTTACTGCATATTCTCAGTATACATATAAATATAATACCCTTACATAAAGTGCTTCAATCAAGAAGGTAATCAGCCCATATTTGGAACAAATTATATTCCTTTTGCCTCTAGACAAGTACATGTAATGAAACTTCAAATATATTACATACATATTAATAAATCAGATTTACTGTATCCTTGACAAAAGATTATAATTAGCTTTTAGAACCTTAAGGTGTTTAATGTACAGGCATTAGGACAGACATTATGACAGCCTAAAGCTCACGCATTAGCAATGGTTTATACTGCAATTCCAATTAGAATGATCTACACTGCATATTCTGGATTGTAAAATAAATTCAATCCTTTTTGCCAATGAAAATGAAGAATCATCAGTTACATTACTCGGGAATCTAGTTCTTATTTACATTTCTATTCACTGAAAATGTTTGGGGTTTTTTCCCCTCCAAATAAGAATGTCTGTGTATTTTCCGAGGTAGTGATTGGATTAATAGCAGATACATTTGAAGGGTAACACCTTCACTGATGATCCAATGACCTGCGTTTTTCTTTCTGGAAAAGATTTTTCATTTAATTAAATGAAAGGGAGTAACCCAGTTTACTATAATAATAAAAAAAAATAAAGCTTAGTGTTTTACTACTACTTATAATCTATAACAATTGTCTGAGTTGCTGTTAGATGAAAATACAAGCTCTGAACTGTATAATTACATTTTTAGAAACACAGATAGCTGCACATGGGAGTATTTTGCTGCAATAATTGGTATGAAACGAAACAAAGAACATATTCAGTTTATTTCTATATCTAAATAGCCTTTTAAAGCAGGAAAGAAGAATATTGGTTCGGTAAGTTAGTCACATAAATAGATAATATGATGCTTTCTAAACAGATGTGATCATGCTGAAAGTGTAATAGGCATGTGTATACAAAAAAACGCTGCCCCTTAAAAAAAAATTTGGTCAGCAGAGGCACTGGCTGTGTAGATGAGAAGATCTCCCCTTACCAGCCCTCTGCATGGTGAACAGGCAGCATTGTGTTTGTGTACTGCCCAGGCACAGAGACATCTTACCGTACAACCTCAAGCACTCCCCGCACACTGATCTGAGGTGAGAGCTGCAGGGTCATTTGAAATATTGAGTTCAGTGCACGAGGGGAGGATGAAAGGCAGCATGGTAAGATATCTGTGTGCCCTGCCAGTGCACATCATGCTGCCTGCCACTAGACACCAGGGAGCTGTGGGCGCTGGCTGTGGTTAAGTCCTGGGTGTGAAACTTGAGTGATGGGGCAAGTCATGAGGTGCTGGGTAATTGATGGGTCTGCAATATGGGTGATGGGGCATGTGCTGGGATAAATCCTGAGTCTGCAGTGTTGGTGATGGGGAATTTCAGGGGGTAAGCCCTGGGTGTGCAATGTGGGTTAAGGGACATGTCCTGGGGTCATGGGGTAAGTCCTTGGTCTGCAAGGTGGGCTGTGAGGCATGTCCTGGGATGCTTGAGTAAGTCCTGGGTCTGTAATGTGGGTGATGGAGCATGTTCTGTCTTGTTGAGGGGAAGCTAAAAGGTAAACAATCCTTTAGAACCACTTTTTCTTCCCCATGTGAGAAGGTGAAAGAGTGAGGGCTTTTGGCTACCTATTTACTTAATTACTGAGGCCCTCAGCTTCACCTTTGTGCATGGGTTAAGGGCTGAGAATGTAGTATTTGCCATTTTGCACCAGTTATGAATGGGCCATGTAGATACTTTTTGTCTTATATTCCCAAGCTATAGTTGCATGTTTATTTAATAACGTCAAAGGTTGTATGGTTCTATAAATATACGTTGTATTGTTATTTGCTATTTATATCACCATTACTCATATTTTACTTTCACTTGTTGCCATGACAATTAGAGTTGCTTCTTCCTATCAAAGAATGTTTTATGTCCTATATAATAGATGCAATTTATACTCACCTTGAAAATGCTGTTTTGTAATGCTGATATCAGTGGATATTTATGAATACTGAATAAATACACCATATGCTTTCAACACAAAGCGCTTTTGTGGACTTTTTGGGGGGATTTCAATTTTGAATCTCAGAGGATGGTATGTTACAGGTATTCACAATAGACACATAATGTGTTATTAATTAAATGTGTACTGTTTCCTGACACTCTTTATGGAGTGTCTGAATTGATTATGTTCTATACAATGCCACCATACGCAGATCTAGGTTTCGAAAAAGACACTGTTGACAGGTCCATTCTGACACCAAACAGGAGTTGTGGAATTGTTACTTTTCTATATATTGTCTTACTATATACTGATGCTAGTTCTTTTGTATCTCTGAAACAAAAATCTGGCACTCGAGGATCCAATATAATGATTTAATGTAAAGTAAAAATAATGGAACCAAAATCACAGACTGAACAGTTTTGAATTGTTTCGCACCCAGGACTTAACCACAAAAAAAATTGGTCAAACACAGACACTTCACATTAAATCATTATATTGGATCCTCGAGTGCCAGAATTTATTTTTTTTTATACTTAGCACAGTCGACCGCTTTCTTTGTGTAACTCAGATCTGTATATTTCAGGAGGGAATTCTATACATCTGTATCGCTGTCTGTGGAGTGTGTTTTGACACCATTTGCATCGAACTAACTGTATACTGATGGGAGCTACACTAAGCACCCTGGTTATAAACTGTTGCAGTTATCCCATGCCATTCTAGGTGTCTGAGTAACTATAAAATACAATGTATGTGGTGTCATAGGGACATGCATATTTCTGTGTGTGTAGCATCGCGCGTGGGTCTATGTCTGTAGAGTTGTTTTGGTAGAACTTACATAAGGCCCGGTGTTTTGGTTACACCATAGAGAGAAATGAAACACAGGTTTTCACAATTATGCAACAAGTATAATAATAATAAATAATAAATAAATAAAAACAAGCTGAATTAAATGTTTGAGCTTCACATTTCATTTCTCTTTCCATATACATGTGTGTGTGTTTGGTCTATACAATTTCCCCACACATTTTTGAGCCTGAGTGCCAATTTTTCTGCACAATACCAAGTATAAGATCTCATAGTGCCATCTCTGAGGTTCTGGTTCCCTCTTCCATTTCCATTGTAGACTCTGCTCATTGTAGTTTCCACTTCTCTCTATTATTGTTCCCTTTCGTTTTGTAGTCACATCTCGTTGTCCCCCCATGTGCTACACTTCCTTCCATGTATAATGATGGTGACAAAGCACTGAGATGTTAAGTGCCACCTCAGAGACTCCTAAATGCCACAGGTGGCACCTGTGCCATGGGTTCGCCATCACTGCATTACAACAGGTGGCACCTGTGCCATAGGTTTACCATCACTGCATTACCCCAGGTGGCACCCGTGCTATAGTTTCGCCATCACTGCATTACCACAGGTGGCACCCATGCCATACGTTTGCCATCAGTGCATTACCATAAGTTCCACCTGTGCCATAGGTTTGCCATCACTGCATTATCACATGTGCCACCCATGCCATAGGTTTGCCATCAGTGTCCATAAAAATCCAGACTACATTTCCTGTGCTATAAAGGTCATTCCAGTTTTCTGAAATATGGTTATTATCATTCAGCATGGTATATCTAGTCTATAATAAATAATACCAAACTTTATTTCTCCTTGTCATATCATATTGCATGTTGTGTGTGCTCTTTAAACCCACTACATCATACTATGTAAATTAATACTAAATACCCTTGTACTATATAATAATGTCACTCTCCCTTTGCAGGTATTTGTGTCTCACTTTTATTTTACAGCACATTCTCCATTTCGGATCTGTGCTGATCACGCTCTGTCTTCCCTGCTGTTTACCTCTTGAACAGCCAAATGCAATCACACTTTCAAATATCCTGCCCTCCAGGGTTCCACTCAGAGTGTTTCTCTTGCTGTGTGAATGTTTTAACCTTGTAGCCATTAGTCACCCAGGTCCCTTGTACTTGGTCTTTGGTCTTTGTGTCTTTACTTTAGCAGTTCCTACTGACTGAATTTGAAGTTCTCGAACTCTGTGAGTTTTGTTCTCTGTAGAATAAATCTAAACTAGTCAGAGTATCATGGTTTCAAGTAAAAGATGAATCAAGTAGTCTTTAAAAGATGTGCGTACTCAAGCAGCTAAAAATACCATGTGAGTTGGTTTATCCAAGACATACATTTTTTAAAAGTGGAACAACATACACTTCTACTTCTACGGATTGAATTGTTTATTTCTTTCATTTGGGCAGGATATGAGACTTTTAAGTTATGTTAATATAGGAAGTTGGTTTTGTGATGTTGTTTTGCTTTTTTGTTATTTTGTACTTTTCCCGTGGTATGTGTCTATCGGTTTTTAATAAAAAATATAGCAGAGGACTAAGTAGAGATTCTTCTTTAGGTTTAAGCATATGTATAATCCTAGTAGTTGTATTGTAACTGTTTTGATGTTGTACTACACAGTAGCAAACTTATGTTTTATATAGAATCAATATTACATTTTCAATACCTAGTAAACAACATAGACAAACAACAAAGCTCAATAAATTTCGCAATACTTTTTCAAATTAGATATTCACTAAATATATGTACAGTTTTTAAAGTATTTATACGGATAAAATTCTCTATCAAAGATTTAGTTCATTGCTAAATAGTTTAAAAAAACAAACATATTTGTGTAAAGGAAAAAAGTAATTGATTTAACAAAATAATAGCTCATTTAAAGGGACTGTCTGGTGCCCAAAATGCATATTAATGTGCTTTCAAAGTACTTTAAAATGCATGTCTTACATTTTGCATTGCTTAAAATGTAAAATAATTACAGCTAGAAGAAATTGTGAAATTACAGCAGTTTGCAAGAAACAAGGACTGCCCACACTAGATGAGTAAAAGTAATTTCCTTTTTGTTTGTTTGTTTTCTGCAGGAACCAATGAGAATAATGTCATTCAAATTAATGGAATATCCTGTATCTCTAGTGATGGCATCAGACAATGTGTTGCACTGTTAAGAGATCCTACTGTGTACAAGAGCGAGGTCACTCATAGGTCACTCATTAGACTCAATTTGAGGAGGACAGGAAGTGACTATATGAAACAAAACTTTATATCCTTAGTGTCTATACAATCAGTCCTGCCACACCGCAGAGTAATCACTGGGGAGGGCTTGAGTCAAATATTAAAAATGTGATTTATACAGAATGCTTGCATCAAATCACAAATGGGATAAAAGCCTGTGCATTATACAAGCAGTGATCTTCATCTTGCACCAAAGTGAGTTTGGGGACTAGACTGTCCCTTTAACTACTTGGTCCTCCGCCTGTGTTACTCACCTCCAGACCGCTGTGCTCCCGTTTTATGGCTAAGAGATTGCAGACCTGGCCGCATCCCCGGCCTCGAGTAGCGCTTGCGTTCTGCAACAGGCAGGGGGGTGTCTTGCCATCCTAGGGCTCAGCTGCATAAAAGGGTGACCAGGCAGAAGGAGGGAGGCAAGCCATGCCTATTGGGCATGCCTCCCATTCAGTTTCACAGGGAGAGGAGGTAACCTAGGCTGGTGGAAGGGGTTGTGGTCCTGACTCCCTATATAAACCCTGCTCACTTGCCATTTCATGCTTGTACACTCCCAAGCTAGGTCCTTCCTTGTGAAGCTCCTGTGTCCTGTCTTCCTTGCAACCTATTGTTTATTTTGATCTCCCGGCTTTTACCTTTTGGCTCTCACTTGAATTCTGCTTACTTCTCCTCTCCTGACCTTGGCCTGTACTCTTGGCTTGTGAACCCATTCTTCCATGCGTTGGCCCTTTGGACTTCCTCTGATCTTGCTCTTGCATTCCCCCTTGTTTTGACGCCTCTGGACATTTTGTTTTTGCCTCTCTTACCTTAGTTGGAGCATCCCGGTGCTTCGCTCCCTCCTGCCAGTACCTACATATTTATTTAATTTTTATTTATATATTTATTTATTTGTTTTTTTGCTAAAAGAATTGTAAAGAGAAATAACAGTGTTTCAAAAATATTGATATATTATTATTATTAAAATATATGTGATAAATTTGATTTATCCTACAAATCTCATCTTGGAAATGAAAAGGGAGAAATAGCTAAAAATAAACAAAGCAAAATATGTATTAAAATACTACTATCAAGAAAAATACTATTTAACGTTAAAAAAGTGGGGGGGAAATTCTATTTAATAAAGTGGAAATCAATGTAATATGTTATACAATTAAAAAGAAAACATTACTTGTTGACTTACAAATTGCTTGATTTAAACCATTTTCTTTCTTAAAAAATATTTGAGAAAGACTGGTCCATATATTCTTGAAACAAGGGGTAAAATTCAGCGCTAGATCCGTGACCAAGCAGCACCAACCTGTGTGTATCTCTGCAAACACACGTGAGAAAAATACACACAAACAGTAAACAGGGGTGGTAGGTGCGCTGGAGGTCTTACACACACAGAAATATGTATATTACAGGAAAATGTATAATTGCCTTTAAAAATCAGTCAACTTCATAGGCTGAGGATATAGGTGATCTCACCAGGCTCAGAACATAGAGAGACAAAAAAAGACAACAAACATAGTGCAACTCTATACACAGTGTAGAAGCTTATATACTGAGGTGGTGAATTGCACTCACAAAAGTGAATAAGGAAAAGAGCTTATCTGATCCAAATGAGATGATTCCTTCCTTTATCATATACTGATTTTATCTTCACTTCTTTGCCATTATACCTACATATGGTCACTGAGTAAGAAGAATCGAAGGAATCATCTCATTTGGATCAGATAAGCTCTTTTCCTTATTCACTTTTGTGAGTGCAATTCACCACCTCAGTATATAAGCTTCTACACTGTGTATAGAGTTGCACTATGTTTGTTGTCTTTTTTTGTCTCTCTATGTTCTGAGCCTGGTGAGATCACCTATATCCTCAGCCTATGAAGTTGACTGATTTTTAAAGGCAATTATACATTTTCCTGTAATATACATATTTCTGTGTGTGTAAGACCTCCAGCGCACCTACCACCCCTGTTTACTGTTGGTCCATATATTCACTCAAAATATCATCAAAGAGATCTTTATCTGTAAGGAGAAAATACATTCATGAATAATTGGATATTGCTTTGAAAACTATATCACAATAATCTTGACTGTGCTTAAAATTGAATGGGTAATATAACATTTCATGGTAGTGTCCCTATTGTGTTTTAGAACTCATTCAACTATAGTTCTTTCATACGCAAAATAACTTTATTCTTAAAAAACAAGCCCCTACATAAACTGTAGAATAAATAAACCGGTTATTTCAATTTGATATACTTATGGAACACCCTGACACTTCCATACAATTTAAAAGCAAAAGAAGAATGAATGTTAATAAGATTTCACCCATAACTGAAAAAAATGTTTAGTATGAGTTCATTTTGAGATAGTATTTAGTAAAATACAGTTATTTCCATTATTTTTTTTACCAGTAGATGTAAAATGCTAAAACATGAAATATGTATAAGCAATCTAAACTGAGCTATATATCAACTAACACTATAACACATTATTAGTGTTATGAATAATCTATTATGTGCAATTTGAAATACATAGTTTAAGTACAATGTCTTTAAATGTATTTTATCATGGACTCAAAGTTAAGTGTTTGCAAAGTGTCTAAGAGCATCAAATGAAACAACAGTAGATGCCAGGGCCTTCCAATAATTTTTTTTTACTATATTCAGAAATTTGTAGTAAATGTTTAGCAAAATGTTTTGTTTGGTAGATGTTAGATTTTCATTGTATTGTATCTTATTTTTCAGGAAGAAGATGTCGTCCGTGAGAGTCGATTCAACTTTAGTGGATATGGGATGGGCCACTGTTTACAAGTCAAGGATGGCACTGCCGTAAAACCACATCCGCCCATGCCACCTCCTGTTCAACCAAAAGATGCAGAGTCAATTAAAAAGAAATTTGTGGATCGGGCAAAAAGGATTGATACCATATCGCGGGCAGCCTTCCCACTGGCTTTCCTCATTTTTAACATATTTTACTGGATTACATACAAAATCATACGGCACGAGGATGTACACAAGAAATAAACCACTTCTTTCTTTGTATGGAAGTGAAAGCCAAAGTGTGCTTTTAAATGAACAGCGGAAAATTTATATGCCATTTTGACTGGTTTTCTATCTCCTCCTTTGGAAAAGAAAAACGGAGGGAAAAAAATACTCTTGGAGTTGAAGCAAAAAAAAAAAAAAACTAACCCTAAAGTAGTGAAAAAAAAGCCTCCTTCTAATAATAAACTGGATAAACTTTGTTTGAATAACTTTTTTTTTTTCCGAAACTGGTATTAAGCAACTGTGTTGTAAGGGGGCCAAATTAACCAACACTGCCAAAATTGTACCTTAAAATATCTCACAAAAAATGATAAGTACAAAAGAAACATGTTTTAAAAAAGCATTAATCAAAATCTTCCATCTGAACACACAGCATAGTGAAACAATTTGACAGAATTCCATTTTGATATTTACGGTAGCTGAAAAGTTTGACATGTGGACCAAATTTTTTAAGGAAATATTGCCTTTTTAACCTGAAAGAAATCTACTGCGCTACCGTACATTCCATCACAGTGTTAGTATATAGTGTTGCACCAAGCAGTCATTTTATGTGTTGTAAATTATTTCTACTTATATATACATATATATATAAAAAAAAGATTTATACTTTAATATCTTTGTGAGCGTGGATTAAAACCAAATCTTGCTTTACTATACTAATGTAATATTTGGATTTTATGTGTGAACTATGTGGTTTCTTTGGCAAGTCAAGACTTTTAAAAATACAATGACAAGGCCCAAATTGTTTCTCTATTTTTTTTACTGTTATTTTTTTTTTTTAGTTTTGGTTTTCTGACAGTGCACTGGATTTATCTAAAGTATTTAAAGATGTTTTTACATGAAACTTGAGGTGCCAAACTATAATCTACCCATTGTACTATCCTCTACACCGTAATCTTTCTGGAAAGGTGTGGCTCAGTCTAGCTTGATCACTGCCATCAGTGTAGTGCAGTCGACTGCTCCTTAGGTAAAGTGTTAAAAATTGTTTACAAAGCTCCAAAGCTCCAATTTTTATCTTTCTCATGATGACTGCCATTTCAGATACCACTAATTAACCTAAGAATTTGAAATCTGTACTGTGGTTTTCTTATCCTACTAATAACCTTTCGTTAACTAACTATATGGTTCAGGTCCTTGATACATATTTTAAGTAAAAAAAAGAAAAAGAAACAAAAATGTATTTTTACTTATAAAGAAAAAAAAGTCCTGTACAATTTAACAGAGGAATTAAAATTTTACACTTGCTGTAAAAAAAAAAAAAAAAAATTAACATTTTATTTAAGGAAATAAATATCTGTTCCATTTCAATAAAGCTTAATGTGTCAAAATGTTTGCTCTTTCAAAGTATCTTTATTTATATATTTGAAAAATTAATGGTACCATTTGAATGCTTTATAATACGCAATGGCCCACAATTTGGCGAGGTTAAAACATACAATAAGGTTTTTTTTTTACAAAAGTATAGCAATGTTCTTGAATGTTTATGAATGGCGATATGGTGTTTTTTGTAGATTACAATATATCAAAGAATATATTTATATTTTACTGTTAATATTAGTAATGTTAATGTTATATTGGCAACAAATGTTGCACTGCTAAATCTAATGAATGAAGGCAGTGCAATAATTGGTTGAACTGAACTCCCATCTTGAACTCCCCTTCATGAAAAGCAAAACAATATTTACTTTAAAAATGAAGGTAATTTGAATTGGGAAGCTAGTTGGACTTTGACAATATTGTCTTCCTCAATTTGCTCTTTAGAAATCTGCCCAATTCTCCCAAAACCCTAATACACATGGGACCCCAGCATAAGTGACACCCCACCCAATAAGAAAAGGTGCCAGGTGCTCAGCGGAGGACAGATGCATAAGAAAGTCTGAGATTTCAAAGGGCAAAAGGAGGCATTTAAAAAAAAACAGTTTGAAAAGGAGACAATGGTAGGGCTTGAAAAGGGAGGTGTCTCATTGGATCAAAGTCAGCCATTCAGGTGCCTCCTTTTGCCCTTTGAAATCTCAGCCTTCCCCTGAAAATGCCTCAATTTTGTTTCTTTTTTTCGATGGCCTTTTACCCTGGGTTGAAGCTGAGGATCCATGGTGTCAGGGATATTCGTGGGACATGACTTAATGGTATGATTTTCCCCCACAGTGCACCATTTGACTACCAGGGTGCTCGGCAGTGATTTTCACTGTTTTTGCTTGATTTTCCTTGTTTTGCCCACCCTCATGGCATTCAAGGGGTATATAATGTTTTTTTTATTATTATGATTTTTAATTATTAATTCTCCCTACCTGTGCAAAAGTTGAGGTAGGGCACGTCCTGGGAGAAACTCCCTTAACGACAAAGGACGTGCCTGGCACGTCCTGCAGTGAATGAAGCGGTTTTTGCGATCAACGATCGCGAAAACCGCTTTAACAGTGCTGGTCTATTGCCTCGACATCGAGGGAATAGCCAGCACCGAAATTTCTATTTTGGGACCCTCATGATCGCCCCACGGAGCGATCGTGGGGAGCCATATTGACGGAGCATGCTACTCCGTCAATATGGCTAAGCCCTCTGCCGGTCTGAGCTTCGGAAGTGAAAGTAACTTCACTTCCGTCGCTCTGAATATGCTACTTGACTGCCCCTAGTGGTAGTTAAGTAGCATTGCAATGGAAAATATTTAAAATACATATTTAATTAATTAAAAACAGGTTATTTAGCTATATTAGCCTATAGGGTTAAAATTAAATATTTTTTAGCATAAGGGATAGGGTTAAAATTAAATTAAAGTTAAAAAATATTAAGGGATATAATAAGGATTAGAGTTGGGGTTAAATTTAGTGTTAGGGTTACATTTTGGGTTCAGGTTGGGGTCAAAAGATCAATATAGGAAAAAACCAAAAAACAATATTTTTGGTTTTTGCCCCATAACTCTCCAAAAAATATCGAAAAATATGGAAACATGCATATTTTTGAACTCGGGAGAACATTTAGAAACTATTTAGACGGGTCTTTTTTAATGATTTTATTTGTGTAAATTATATTTTAGGTCAAAGTTAGAAAAAGTGGGTTTTTTTAAAATTTTTCATCATATTTTATGATTTTTTTTGTAGTAAATTATAAGATATGATGAACGTAATGGTATCTAATGAAAGCCCTTGTCAAATGTCAAAACAGCCATTGTCACCAAGGGAAAGTCAAGGTGAAAATGTCTTGTCACTAAGGGGATTAATTAATTTGTAAGATTTATTTTAAGAGGCGTGGGCCTTTGGGGCAGCTCCAGGTCCCAGACATTTTATTGGGGATAATAATTCGTTGACCCTGGTCTATTGAATATATAGGGGCTGGGAGCAATTTGGGCAGCTTCCAGCCCTATTAATCATAGGGAGGTGCATTTGGACAGTTCCTAACACCTTTGTTTGGCTGCCGGGAGCCTTTGGGCAGCACACGAGGCATCATGCAACACCCGCTTCTTCCCTAAAGGGCACTGTGATCACCTGGTGATTGGGGGTGCCATATTGAAGAGGAGCGAGCTTCTCCAATATGGCATGCCCTGTACCCAGCAAAGAGCGAGGGAAGTGATAGAAAAAAAAAAATCTCTTCCAACTCTCTGAAATTGTTGCTTGACTGCCCCTAGTGGCAGTCAGCAACATTACATTGAAAAAAAATAAAAGGAAAAAGCTAACCCTAGATCTAATAAGAATTAGGGTTAGGGTTACAATTAGGGTTAGTACAAGGGTTAGATTAAGATGTGGTCAAAAGGCCACTGTAGGAGAAAATGGTTATAAAACAAAAAACACTACTAACGGTTATTACCATTTAACTTAAAAAATAAACACAGAAAAACATGGAAACATTGGTATTTCTAAATTTAAATAAACAAATATTAGAAACTATATAGATGGGGTCTTTTTTAACCGTTTGTAATTGTATAAAAAAAATCAGGTCAAAGTTCGAAAAAGTTTTTGGCATATTTTTATCATATTTTATGTATTTTTTAATAGTAAATGATATCATATGATAAAAACAATAGTATCAAAAGAAAGTAACATCTGTCCTTTGAAAATGATCTATACATTGTTTTGTGTTTTTGCAAAATTGCAAGAAAATGCCTAAATTAGGAGAAATATGTGTTTTTAAATGTCTCCTGCTTATGACATCACCTGTGGTTGGATATGCAAATTAACTGGTTTTCAATCGGAAATTTAAGAATGCTATCAAAATAGATATGTTAATAGTTTATATTTATATGATCAGGGTTACCTTATTTTTTAGTAGTTATGTGGTGCTGTTTTTTCTCTAAGTATGAGCCATAGAACAGATTAGGTAAAAAAAGAAATACCCAAAAAGAGATGATCTAATGAAAAGCACTCTGACAAAACAGGTATAGAAAGTATAAATATAATTTATTATTAATTTAATTGATATCAAGAATGTGATAAATACATACAAAATACATATAAATGATCACATAATTAAACAATTAGATAGACAGTTCTGTCTGTGACGTTCATCTGAGGAACTCCTGTGAACACGGAAGTACTCTCCTATTCACCGCCTCCGCCTCCATCACTGCCAGCTGACGGAAAGTGCACGCCGTCGGATCTTCAGTGTTTGCCGAAATCGGAGGATCGGTGAAGTGTTCATTTGTTTTTAAACATTGTTTTTAAACCGAGTTTTGTCTGCTGCTTATGTGGAGCCCATCTCCTGTCTTTGGGGCGAATAAATTATATTATAAATACCCAAAAGTGTGTTTTACAGATACCTAAGGAGGAGCTGGTTCTATTAAGTTACATCAAAGAGAATGATAGGACTTTGAGTCCACAAAGCCCAATATACTCAGATCCAGTACTTAAGGCTCTGCACTTCGTGAGTGATTTTCTTTTGGGGGAAATATACCCAAAATTTGTACAGTATAATACTACACATTGTATATATCTGTTTCTTTTTTTCATATTATTTGTGCAAGAAGAGTATTACGAGATCAAGTGCCTTCTATTTTCTTTGATAAGTATTATTTTATACTTTTTTCACATTATTCACTAATTATTTTTTGCGCAACACGTCTTTATCTTTATCATTGTATTTTGTGCCCTTTTGGGGGAACTGAACTAGTGTTTTGCTGCACATTTTTCTTTATATATTAGCGCCTATCACTTTAAATCATTTTTGTATTTTATTCTTATTCTAGCCAAATTTACCACCCTAACTCCTCCCACCGTTTTTACACTACATAGACAGTAATATGAGTATTTATTTGCAACTCACGCCATCCATTGATATTCATTGAAACTCCACTCTAGCCACCTCAAATTTGAAGGCCAATATCTAAACTGTGACTGTGCCTTCATTTTTAATATTTCAGAGACATACTATGCATCAAAATGTAGGTCTGGGTCTTGTGATTCTCACAATATAAAGTTCTTTGCTGTAGGATTTATAGTTTTTAAAATGCGACCGTTTGAAGATGGCAACAGCACTCCAACCTTTCCACAGTTACTCCAGCCACTCCAACCACACAACAGTTACTCAAGCCACTCCACACAGTTACTCCGCCCACTCCAGTTGTAGAGTACTGGAGGCAAGAACACCAGAAATTGTAGCTTTTCTAGTTTAGTTTATTACTACTAAAAAAGTATCTTTCTAATTGTTTTGTGATGTAATCATTCATATGTATTTTGTATGTATTTATTACATGCTAATTTGACAATTACCGTAATAATAAATTATATTAATACTTTCCATACCTAAGTGCGCGCCTCCTACAAATAAGCAGTACCCTAAACCACCAGATCATATGTGCTTTAAGCGCCTCATAATTTCTGATAGCGACCCTGAAAATTTGGTGTGACCACCATTTGCCTTTGAATACAGCATCATTATTTCTAGGTATAGTTTTTAAGGCAGTTGGCAGGTATGTTGTTCCTGAAGAAAATGTATTAAATCTGTTATTTGTTTCTTATTCACTTTGTGTATATTTTCAATATTTTTTATCTTGAATTTGGCCTGGTGGTGAAAATGTGTAAGATTTTCTTTAACAAGCCCAGATATACATGTACCAATTTTGCTTGAATATAAGAGCACTGACATCAAGCTGCCTAAAAATCAACTAGGTGCAGTGGAAAGTCCCTGTGAGGGCTATGGGTGCAGTGAGAAGTCCTGTGAGTGCAGTGGCAAGTCCCTGTGGGTGCAATGCCAGCAGTGGCAAGTCCTTGTGGGTACAACATGGGTGCAATGGAAAGTCATGCTGGTGAAATATAGAAACATAGACACATTAAAGGTTCGAATCAATAAAGAGAGAATTACAAGGAATTTTAAACTTTAGGCCTATGTAGCTGAGTTGGAAAAAATCTCAAATGCAGGAAGAGGAGTGTCCTTGGCAGGAAGATGTGGGCACATTTAGATTGGGGGTGCGTAAGTTTAGTCATGCCTAGGGCAACACAAAACCAAAATACACCACTGCCAATACCAATACCATACTATGCTGCAAAAGACGGCCAGATTGCACATTTCCAGGTAAGAGTATGATCTTTTAATGTACCATTGTTTATCTGGTGGCAGGGGCGTAGCGTGGGGGGTGCAGGGGGGGCCGGCCGCACCGGGCGCAATATCTGGGGGGGCGCACTAGCCCTATGCGGCCGCGCGGCCGCAGCCACAACCGCGCGATACTTCCTGTCAGCCGCCGGATGTGAGCGGCAAATGACGGCGTGACGTCACATCCGGCGGCTGCGCGGCGGAGGCTCTTCTGAAACTGCATCGCGGCCTTTCTTTGGAAGTGGAATTTGTAAAGGTAAGAATAAAGGGGCTTGGGGGACCTATTGTATTATGTATTGAGGAGGGGGTCATTAATGTATTGGAGAGGGGGAGGGGGGGTCATTAATGTATGGGGGAGGGGGTCATTAATGTATGGGGGAGGGGAGGGGGGTCATTAATGTATGGGGGAGGGGAGGGGGGTCATTAATGTATGGGGGAGGGAGGGTCATTAATGTATGGGGGAGGGGAGGGGGGTTCATTAATGTATGGGGAGGGGGTTCATTAATGTATGGGGAGGGGGGTCATTAATGTATGGGGAGGGGAGGGGGGTTCATTAATGTATGTGGGAGGGGAGGGGGGTTTATTAAATGTATGGGGGAGGGGGGTTTATTAAATGTATGGGGGAGGGGGGTTCATTAAATGTATGGGGGAGGGGGGTTCATTTAATGTATGGGGGAGGGGAGGGGGGGTAATTTAATGTATGGGGGAGGGGGTCATTTAATGTATGGAGAGGGGAGGGTCAGTAATGTATGGGGAGGGGGGGAAGTAATGTATGGGGAGGGGGGGAAGTAATGTATGGGGGAGGGAGGGAAGTAATGTATGGGGGAGGGGGGCAGTAATGTATTGGGGAGGGGAAGAAGGGGGCAGTAATGTATTGGGGAAGGGAAGAAGGGAGGCAGTAATGTATTGGGGAAGGGAAGAAGGGAGGCAGTATTGTATTGGGGAAGGGAAGAAGGGAGGCAGTAATGTATTGGGGAAGGGAAGAAGGGGGGCAGTAATGTATTGGGGAAGGGAAGAAGGGGGGCAGTAATGTATTGGGGAAGGGAAGAAGGGGGGCAGTAATGTATTGGGGAAGGGAAGAAGGGGGGCAGTAATGTATTAGGGGATGGGGGTCAACTGTGTATTAGGGGAGGGAGGGGTCAGCAGTGTATTAGGGGGAGGGGGGTCAGCAGTGTATTAGGGGAAGAGGGGGGGATGGGAAAGATCTGACTTGGGAATTTGAGATGAGGCAATGATTATATTTTTTACATTTGTGGCCTAATGAATAATCTATATATATGTGTGTATGTAGAAGGAAATGTAAATAGGTGGGGCTACAGGGGTGAGGGAATTATATTTGTAATATATTTATTAGGAACTGTGGAGGGAAGGGGGTTGGATGAGAGCATTAAATATCATAGCATTAAATATTATATTTATGGGGTAGGAACTGTATTATATATTTTTGGTTTAGTGCAGGGGTAGGTAACCTTTGACACTCACTTTGTTTTTTGACTACATCTCCATTAAGGCTTGCAAAGCATCATGGGAGGTGTAGTCCACAACATCTGGAGTGGCAAAGGATGTCTACTCCTGGTTTAAAGCATAGGTGTATAACCATTTGGCTTCCCCAGGCCAAAATAACCCCATAAACTCTTAAAGGATCACTATAGTGTCAGGAAAACAAAGCGGTTTTCCTGACACTTTAGTACCCTGAGGGTGCCCACACCCTCAGGGTCCCACTCCCGTGGCGCTGAAGGGGTTAAATTCCCTTCAGTTACTTACCTTAATCCAGCGCCAGGCTCCCTCGGTGCTGGTGACCTCTCCTCCCTGTCTGACGTCAGCTCCCCGTCCGACGTCACTGGAGCTGAATGCGCATGGCTGCGCGCGCATTCAAAGTGTCCATAGGAAAGCATTTCTCAATGCTTTCCTATGGACACTCTGCGCGATGGAGGCGAAATGTGCCTCCAGGCTCCAGCGTCGCAGATGCGCCTCTAGTGTCTGTCCGGAAGACAGCCACTGGAGGCTGCCTTAACCGCAAATGTAAACGTAGCAGTTCTTGATATTTTTTGTCGTTTACGATGGTTGTGAGACGACATATAATAGCATGGCCCATGCTAGGTTACTACATGTGTATATTTGTATTCATAGACCTGCTGAAAATGTGGAGAATTTGTGTAATGCATGTTCGCACTAAATAAAGTGTTGGAAAATAAATCTTGTATTTAGATGCATTTTACTTTAATTACATAAGTATTTTCATAACAAACAATACATGTGCTTGGGGGGTAAGGGTTTCTTTAACTAATCTAGTAGAAGAGACTCGAGTGCTAAAATCCACGGGTTAGGGGGCGCAAATTACTTGCCTTGCCCCGGGTGCTGACAACCCACGCTACGCCACTGTCTGGTGGATTATGTTCCTTATTTATATCCTATTCAAGTCTTTGCTAGCTTTCCTATATCCACATGCAATTCTTCCTGGTTTCAAGGAATTCTACATTGTCATACTGTCATAATGACAAAATAAGCTACAACAAGGAAAGGTTACTATAGCAGTGAAAGTAATGGGTCAGAAAGCAGATAATATGTTGTTCATTAGCCAACATTGCTTACTAAGACTCTCTTACACCAGTTAGGCATGTGCTCTTATGTACAGCTGTATGCTCATATTTGCAGCGAACTGAATATGGGGTGGAGTAAGGATGGGTGGGAAAAATATGTTTTTCTTATAGTTCTTGCTATATATGTATATATATGTATATGCATATACACACACACACACAAAAAACCATAAAAATAAGCACACACACAATTGGACTTTTCTTGCAGTGAGTATTTTTATCGTATTGAATAACATGTGTATATTACGTGTATAATTGCAGTGTATAAACTGTATATTTGGATACAAAATGTGTATATATGGCTGCAATATGTATACCATCTTACTATGCAACACTGCACTACAACTACTCATTACCTAAATGACAAAAATATACACAGATATTAGAGAGCACTTACATATGTTCATATATATTTATAAATATCTATACACATCTCACTCTCTCTCACTAGTTGCATTTATAC
Organism: Pelodytes ibericus; assembly: GCA_036172795.1. NCBI lineage: Eukaryota > Metazoa > Chordata > Amphibia > Anura > Pelodytidae > Pelodytes > Pelodytes ibericus. The sequence goes on from CM069857.1 coordinate 43,042,250, forward strand.
TTAAATGGACTTCTTAATATTATATTCAACTATTTTCATATGTAATACAAATGTTATTGAAGAGTTGCATTTCTTGTTTTTATTCCCTTTTTCTGCACCCACATTGCACCTAAAGGACTTAACACAGCCCTATAGAGTAGCCACAGCACTTGTAATGCACCTATATTGCACCAACAGCACTTGTCATGCACCTATATTGCACCAACAGCACATGGCTTGCACTCATATTGAACCCACACAACAGTGTAAATTTTCCCCACGGAACATGCCACAGCTTCACTTTGTTCCACTGAACTGCCCATGCAGAAAAAAGCCACATTGTCACTTTTCCCCATAGTACATGTTATTTTCCCCCAGAGAACATGCCACAGTCACTTTGTCATTGCATATGCAACAGACAGTTCGCCTGTTGAAATATGACACTGTTTGTCCATTAAATATGCCACAGTCAATGTGGCCATCAATATGCCAGTATTATTTTGCCATTAATATGCAATATTATTTTGCCATTAATATGCAGTATTATTTTTCCATTAATATGCCACAGACATTTTTCCCATCAATATGCCAATATTATTGTGCCATTCAGATACCAGTAATAATGTACTATTAAGATGCCCCAGCCAATTTGCCCATTAAGATACCAGTATTATTGTACCATTAAGATGCCATAATTGTTGTGCCATTCAGATGCCAGTAATATTGTGCCATTCAGATTACAGTAATATTGTGCCAGTCAGATGCCAGTAATATTGTGCCATTCAGATGCCAGTAATATTGTGCCAGTCAGATACAAGGAATATTGTGCCAGTAAGATGCCAGTAATATTGTGCCAGTAAGATGCCTGTAATATTGTGCCATTCAGAGCACAGTAATATTGTGCCAATCAGAGCCCAGGAATATTGTGCCAGTCAGATACCAGGAATATTGTGCCAGTCAGAGCCCAGGAATATTGTGCCAGTCAAAGCCCAGTAATATTGTACCAGTCAGAGACCAGTAATATTGTACCAGTCAGATGCCTTTAATTCCCCCCACCCCCCCTCCCAGTACTTACCGAATGCTTCTTCTCCGTGTTCTCGCTGGACGTCTCCTCGGAAACAGTCACCGGATGTGACGTTCCGTTTTTTTTTCATGGGGATGCGGCTTGCCGGAAAAAAACGTTCACAAGTGCAATGTGCTGTGAACGTGGCAAGCAGGGGCTGGGGGCTCACGGGAAAGCTGCCTTCGGCCCCCCAGGAGTAACTGGGCCCAGAGCAGCTGCCCCGTTTGCCCTCATTAAAGACGGCCCTGAAAACATTACACATGAAAGCTGCCAAAGCATCTCTACCTAGGCAAACTGTAACTTTGCTCAGTTTAGTAAATTGTGGATCGAGGACTTTAATTGTTCTCACCATACTTTCTCCTTCCCACTCAAACTTTACTGGCAATGTGAACTGCGCTGTATTGTAGAGATAACGTTCATTAAGGATTCATTCATGTTTCTGTTTTTTTCCCCCATTGAAGTATAAAGCATTCATTTAACAAAGTAAACCTAATTTTCATGTAATAATGAAATCACTGTAGAGTATGGTATAAAAATGGATCTGTTTATTTGGAGCATTGTTATTTTTCTGTGCACTATATAAAACGATCCCCATTCACTAGAATATGGTTATACCATTCTGCTTATTTTATAGTTTATTTATATATATATAGTTTACTGTTCAGATTGTATTTATTCCTATGTGCTATAGGAAAGCCACAAGGCAAATATATTATTATGATGTATTATTAATGTGATGACATAGTAAGGCACCGCTCTATTTAAAGAACGCTTAAAGTAGATAATGACTGGGGTGATGTTAAAATCTAAAAGGGTCCATTTAGAATTGATTATGAAAAATACATGGCTGGCATTGACACACACATACACACTTATACACATTCACATACACATTCACACACACTTCCACACTTTCTTTCTTTTTTTATTTTAACCCCACCCCCAAACTGTTATTACCTCCTCCTCCTTGTTAATCCAAGCACAGAGCAACAGGGGAAAGCTCCGCCCCCGTTGCGTTCTGTGATTGGCTGCAGGGAGGAGGACGTTCTCTATGGTGTCTTGGCACCAGCCAATCACAGACCTCGACGGGGGGCGGAGCTTGCACCCGTCGCATTGTGCTTGCTTTAACAAGGAGGAGGACGGCAGGGAGAGAGCTCCCTGCTACAGCGGTGCACCCTCCCAGGATCGGCCCTGTCCAAATCGACTGTAAATCTCATGGACTCTCCAGCCCTTCAGTATGTACTTTAACATATATCATGACATCATCAATTTTGAATACTCCATTTCTATACCCATGTACAACGTGAAATTTATGAAGAATTTTCCCCAGTTTTAAAGTTCTCTCCAATTTAATAATATTAGTCTTATGAACTAGTGTCCAAAGTGTGCTTCATATTTTAGTGCACTGGTACTGTCTGACCTCGCAATGGTGGATTAACTGGTGTGCAACCTAAAGTAAGGAACCATGATCTACAGCAAACGTTATATGCTAATACATACACACTGAAGGCTCTCAAGCCCAAGTGACCATGCCATGGTAAAAGTATTTACAACTGTGAGTCCAAAATATTAACTTATAGTTCTCCTTTGAACCTGCAAGTATGCTTACCTAGTACTGTACTTTAAAGACAGAATGGGTTAAAATCGCTTGATGCATCAATGATGGTGGTATTAAAATGTTAAAGACCATTTCATGTTTATGTTAAGGATTATAAAATCATTTCAACAGGATTTCCTTAAAGCCATATACAACTTGATTAAAAAAAATGTAGGGCAAAATACATGGTTTGTTAGCCGTTTGGAAATAGCTGGAATTTAAAAGCCTAGAAAGTATATTATTAATTCAGTGTAATTTTAATGTCACTCTCTATTAGACATGTGCATTCATTTTCGGACTAATGCATTTTCGTCCATTTGTCCGAAAAACGAATAACAAAAATGCTAAACTAACGAAAGACGAATGAACGAATGGTTAATAAACGAAAATCATTTGTCCATTCGTCCATTTGTGCTATTGGCATTCTATAAACCGAAATAGAGTCGGTTTATAGAATACCAATATCATTACAATGCTATTCTGTAAACCGAAATAGAATCCCCAAGACCTTCGGTTTATAGACTTTCGGCTTATGGAATACATGTAATACTATTGGCTTTCTATAAACCGAACTAGAGTCCCCATTCATAAGAATTTCTTATGAATGGGGACTCTAGTTCGGTTTATAGAAAGCCATTAGCATTACATATATTCCATAAGCCGAAAGTCTATAAACTGAACAAAGTTTGGTTTATAGACTTTCGGTTTATGGAATGTGTAGGTCAATTGATTCGTACAAACGAATAAAACAAAACGAAAATAATGAACGAATTTCATCTGAAACTAATGCAGTAATGAACGAAATTTGTTTTTAGACTAAATAAATAACATTTTTGTCCGAATGGACGAAAACTAAACGAAAATGTTAGTTTTGCACATGTCTACTCTCTATGCGTTTTCATCTTCCTGGAAAATCAATGGGATTTAATTTCTTCAAGTGAAAATTGCAAAAAGGCATTGGCTTGATCATAAAAGATAAAAAATAAAAGAGACCTGCTAAGAAAAAAAGTAACACATAGATCACTAAGGATGTGCAAACAAAAATGACGGAAAATTGCTTCATTTCTTTTCTTATTCATCTCTTTAGGGAATTAGCAGTGGCGGGCTGGCCAGGGTCAGCTTGCCCAGTGGGGATGAAGTGATGAAGTGGGCGCCCTTAGTAAAAAACAAAACAAAAAAAAACATTCCTCTTTGAGCTGCTCTGGGCAGGGCAGCCATCAGGAAGTGACAGGCGAAAAAAAAGTTTAAAAAAAGCGTGGGCAGATGGGGCAGCTCCCAGGGCCCATTCATTGCTGGGGGCGCAAAAAAGATGCCCAGTGGGCCCCCGCTGCCCACATGAGACAGTCACATTCGGGCAGCAGCCGGCAGTCCGCATCCAGCTGATGCGGGCCCGGATTTCTGTCACAGCTGACAGAAGGGGGAAGAGGTTTTTTTTTTATTGGACAAATTATCAGTGGCATATTAATGAGCAAATTATCCGTGACTATTAACGATCAAGTTATCAGTGGCATATTAATGGACAAATGATCAGTGGCATTTTAATGAGCAAATTATCAGTGGCATATTAATGAGCAGATTATCAGTGGCTATTAATGAACAAATTATCAGTGGCATATTAATAGACAAATGATCAGTGGCAAATGTATGATGAATTTATAGTTTGATATTCTACTTTATTCTGAAATTTATTTCATAAAAAATTCTAAGGAACTCGTAGGTTCTGTTATTGTAACCAGAATAACATCTGTATACAGTGACACCGCCAATTCCTCGTTCCTGGTACGGAAGCCTCAATATTGCTGTTACTTCGGAGACTGATCAAAAATGATTCCAGACATTATGTATAAAATGTATGAAAGTGGTCATCCTTGTCTTTTTTCTGATCTGTAGTTCAAACTATTGTGAACACAAGTTGGAGTCTGCAACTCTTGCTGTTAGGTGAAAGTAAAGCACCAGTATTGCCAATAATGTCTTATATGACACACCAAAAGACTCCTAATGTGCCCCGCCTGATTCTGTCAAATTACTTTTCAGTAGGGGGACATTCCTTCTACTAACAGCATCCATATTACCTACAAACATCTATGTAAGTGATATCAGCCGAAAATTGGCCATCTCCTCAAGATTTGTATGCAGTTTTAAAATTGGTAAGATGCTTTGTGCCTTATATGCTGCCTTGTGCCAACTTTACTATAAATAAAACACTTCACTGAGGGTCTTTAGTTTTGTGTGAAAGAGCCTTTCTCTTTTATTGAACCTTCATATAATTCTTGGCTTGAAGTTGGTCTCCCACTGAGTATATACTGAATATATACTTATTGACTAGACTTTTGTTAAACACAAAATAAAATAACAAAAAGAAGGGGGATGTACTTTAGTGCTTAACCCCTTAACGACAGATGACGTGCCAGGCACGTCACGGCAAATCGAGGACTTGCCGACAGCTGACGTGCCTGGCACGTCATGCACTAAACTGAGTAAAGAAAGCGACCAGCGGTCGCTTTCTTTACTCTAACGGTGTTGCTACAATGCCTCTAGGTAGAGGCATTGTGCAACACCCCCCAAAAGTGCAGGGGCGCGCTACGATCACTCCACGGAGTGATCGTAGCAGCCATTTAAAAATGGCTGCGGCGGCTGCACACATGTGCTTAGAAAGCGAACGATCGTTCGCTTTCTAAGCATCTCCGGTGTTGTTAAAGTGCCTCGCCAGCGAGGCACTTAACAACACCGTTCTGCTCCCCAGAGCCGATGGTGGTCGCTCTCCTGAGCGACCCCATCGGCTCAGTAGAAGGGAACGCTGCCTATACAGGCAGCGCTTCCCTTCTAATGGCAAGAGCATCGGAAGTGAATGTATTTCACTTCCGATGCTCTAGGGGGAGCCAATCGATGCCGGCACAACAGATCTATGTGATCTGTGTGCAGGCATGTATGATAAGTGCTCTGATGAGCACTTATCATACTGTCAAAGGCAATATTAGCAAATATTGCCTTTGACAAGTATTGATCTGCCTCCCTCACCTTACTAGTTATAGTAAGGGAGAGAGACAGATCAGATAAAGTAAAAAAATAAAATAAAATAATAAAACAAATATTTAATAAAATTTTAAACACCAAGGGCTTTTATAAAAGCCATTTAACCCCTTCCCTGCCATTGATCGCTGTGTACGCAGTGATCATACACAGCAGCACATTTTTTGCTGTCTGTGCATTTTTTAGGGGTTAATTTTTTTTACTGTAATTCATTACAGTATAAAAAAAAGCTCTTTTAAGAGAGATTAACCCCTTTCTTGCTGTAGATCACTGCCTAAGCAGAGATCTGACGCAAATGCAGCAATCTTGCTGCAGAAGCATTTTTAATTTTTTTAAAACTTTTTTATTACACCCGTCACGTGTTAATTATACCCGCTAGGGGACTACGTTTAACGTAATTTTTTTTTTAAATAAGAGCTATTAACCCCTTCCTTGCCATATATCACTTCCTAAGCAGCACATATGGTCACTGCCTAAGCAGTGCATATGGTCACTGCCTAAGCAGCGCATATGGAGCAATCTAGTCGCAGAAGGATTTTTTTTTTGCTATCAGCATTTTTTTTGTCAGACTCGCTAGGGGTTAATTATACCCACTAGGGGATTACGTGTATTCCTTTTGAAGCTGTCTGAACACGTGTATAGCGATCAGTAACAGCCGATCAGTGGCAAAGGTGGTTTGGTGATTTCTCAGATGAGCATCACCATTCGTCTGGTTCGATCAATATTGGTAAATATTGTTCTGACCCATATGGATCTGCCTCCCTCTCCTCACTTGAGTTTTAGTGAGGGAAAGAGACAGATCTGTATAACATAATTTTTTAATTGTAATAAATTAAATAAAATGTTAAAAAAATTGTCCCAAGGGCTTTTATAAAAGCCATACCCTTTGTATAGTGTAGTGTATTAACCCCTTCCCTGCCACTGATCACTGCACAGCAGAAATTTTTTTCTTGTCTGTGCATTTTTAGGGGTTAATTTTTTTGTACAGTACTACAAAGGCTCTTATAAGAGCTATTAACCCCTTCCTTGCTCTACATGTTCAAATTCCAAGTTTGAAAATCAAAAAGCGCACCTCTCAAATGTAGCCTTTCAACACCCAACAAAGCTGACAAAGCTATGCATGGGTGGTATCCCTGTGCTCGGGAGATGTTGCTGAACATATATTGTGGTATTGTTTGTCAGTGACACATACCGAAATATGTGAATTTGTGTCTAAAGTACAATGTATGTGGGAAAAAATACACAATAAAATGACTACCACAAACTTTGACAAAGGCTGGTGGTAGAATTGGTGCATGGAAAGTGTTAAAATAACACCATTTAAAATAGCCTAGGGTGTCTACTTTTACAAAATATATACTTTTTGGGGTAAAATACACTGTCCTACTTTAAAAAAAAGTCCCAAATGAAAGATGGGCTCAGGCTGGCTACACGTCAATATTCCAAGTTGAAAATGCGCACCTTCACAATGTGGCCCTTTTATCCCCCAAACAACCCAACAAACCTATGCATGGGTGGTATCCCTGTACTCAAGAGATGTTGCTGAACACTTATTGGGGTGTTATTTGGCAGTGACACATACCAAAATCTGTAAATTCCTGTCTGAAGTACAAGGTTTGTGAAAAAAAACCACAAAAAAATGACTACCACAAACTTTGACAAAGGCTGGTGGTAGAATTAGTGCATGGAAAGTGTAAAAATACCACCATTTGAGATAGCCTAGGGTGTCTACTTTAAAAAAATATATGGGTTGATGTGGTAAAATACACTGGCTGGTTTCAAATATGTCCCAAATGGGACATGGGTGCAGGCTGTCTGCATGTCAAAATTTCAAATTGGAAAACCAAAAACTTCACCTCCCAAATTTGGCCTTTTACCCCCCAAACAATCCAACAAACCTATGCATGGGGGGTATCCCTGTACTCAAGAGATGTTTCTGAACACTTATTGGGGTGTTATTTGGCAGTGACACATACCAAAATCTGTAAATTTATGTCTGAAGTACAAGGTTTGTGAAAAAAAACCACAAAAAAATTACTACCACAAACTTTGACAAAGGCTGGTGGTAGAAATAGTGCATGGAAAGTGTTAAAATACCACCATTTGAGATAGCCTAGGGTGTCTACTTTTAAAAAATATATGGGTTGATGGGGTAAAATATACTGGCTGGTTTCAAATATGTCCCAAATGGGACATGGGTGCAGGCTGTCTGCATGTAAAAATTTCAAGTTGGAAAACAAAAAACTGCACCTCACAAATTTGGCATTTTAGCCCCCAAACAACCCAACAAACCTATGCATGGGTGGTATCCCTGTACTCAGGAGAAATAGTAGAATCTATTTAGCATGTTTTTTCGTTCGCTATTGTCGATGAGGAGAAGTTGTTTCAAATAAAAACAAAGAAATTTGTATATTTTTTTTACCATATTTTATTATTTTTTTTTAATAATATGATAAGATATGATCAAAAATATGGCATCCATAGAAAGCCCTTGTCCCGATAAAAACAATATATAATATGTGTGGGTACAGCAAATGACGAAGAAGAAAATTACTGCTAAACACAAACAGCACAGAAATGTTAAAATAGCCATTGTCCAGAAAGGACAAAAATGTTTCAAAGGCTCTGTCCTTAAGGGGTTAATCTCTAATAGAGCAGCATCAACCTGTGTGGTTCTCTGTATCCACACATGAACAAAAGACAGAGAGATAGATTGCACACAGCAAAAAAGTGGTAGGTGCGCTCTATAACCCCCACCAGATGGAATGGAAAACGAAAACTGATAATTGCCTGAGCAGATGATCTATCTTAGGCACAGTTGGTCTCGATGTATATATATATAGGGAAAAAAGAGACAAAACAATATGGTAAAGTACAGTCTAAATATGCAATTCCGTGCAATAGATATATGCTGATGCACTCACAAAACTGGAGAGAAAGTAGAGCTCATCTGTTGCAATACGTGATCCTTCACCTTCTTCTCTCTGTACAGTTACTCATGGAGTGTGGTTGTGGAAGAAATGCACAATAAGTGTATAAGAAAGAACAAATATTTAATAAGAACGATATAGGTATACAGAAGGAGTGTGGGATCCAGCAGTGGTGTGCACAGGAACACCATATATTACAATAAAAAACAATAAAAGCACATAAAAGTCCAAAATGAAGCCTACAGTGGCTTAATAGAAAACAGTACAGCTCTCCCGCTATGCGTTTCGCCTGATAATCGGCTTCCTCTTGGCGTGTGACAAATTACACAAATTAACCCTTGGTTTTTGATTTTAACAATAAATCAGCTAACATGAAACAGATTGTTAAGAAACATTGAAATATCCTTTTGAAAGATGAAACTTTAAAAAATGTAATCCCAACGGTACCAAAGGGTAGTCTTTCGAGGAGCCCCAAATCTCAAAAACAAACTCACAAAGAGTTTTTTTTAAATAAAAAACAGCAAAAAAACAACAATCCATCACACTCTCTAACACAAAAGGTGGGCTTCTATGGGTGTAAGGTTTGTGAAGCTTGCAAAGTATCTGCTCTACAAATGTATCCGATTGAAAAATATTGCTCATTTTCCAATGAGGAGGAGTTTCCAATCAAACAATTCCTAGCATGCTCCTCCACTAATGTTATTTATCTTGTAGAATGCCCATATGGCCTACAATACATAGGAAGAACGTACAGAACCCTAAAAAAAAAGAATGGGGGAGCATGTTAGGAATATTAGAAAAGGCATCATCCAACACTCATTTTCGAAGCACTTTTTGGAGAAACATGACAAAAATCCTAGGGGCATAAAATTCTGGGCCATTGACAAGGTAAAAAAACACTGGAGAGGAGGCAATAATATTAAAGAGATAGGAAAAAATTAAATGTAGTGGGTGTTTGACGTTGACACCTTAAAACCAAGTGGCTTAAATGCGGAATTCGATTTATTACATTTTTTATGAACTACCCATTCTTACCAATTCTCCATGAGTTGTTTTGTACTCATATGATTATTTTTTAGATTGCCCCTTTTAACCTTTCTTAAACCTTTTTCCAAACCTTTTCTAAAAAAAAAATTCTAATACTTCTATAAATGGCTCTGTGTTTTTTTGTATGTTTCTTTGCTGCTATTTTTGCGTATTTTCACTGTTTTGCATATACTCTGTCCCATATATGTTCTGCACTGTTATGCACACATATATTGTTTTACATGCTATGCTATTATGTGCATGCAGGATTATACATATTTATGTGGCTTTTTTATATTATGTTTTTATTGACTACAGATATAAATATATTAAGTTCTTTCTTCCCTTTATTTGGTGAGAATTGTTCTTACAATATTGAACGGAGACTAAAACTCTCTCTTTCATTTCCCGTTTTTCTTTTGCGTATAATGCAACCAAGTCAACCAGTTGGCTGACTCTCACAAGACTTCACACACTAACCCTCATTACGCGACGGAGTAACGGTGTGGTCATTGGGGGCGGAACCCGTAAGCAAACGCGGGAACTTTTGAAGATAAAAGAAACTCTTCTTCAGTACAGCGATCACACGCCAAGAGGAAGCCGATTATCAGGCGAAACGCATAGCGGGAGAGCTGTACTGTTTTCTATTAAGCCATTGTAGGCTTCATTTTGGACTTTTATATGCTTTTATTGTTCTTTATTGTAATATATGGTGTTCCTGTGCACACCACTGCTGGATCCCACACTCCTTCTGTATCCTGGGAATTCTTGCCGTGCTGCCATCTTTGGAACACAGATGTAAGATACCTTTATCGTTCTTATTAAATATTTGTTCTTTCTTATACACTTATTGTGCATTTCTTCCACAACCACACTCCATGAGTAACTGGACAAAGAGAAGAAGGTGAAGGATCACGTATTGCAACAGATGAGCTCTACTTTCTCTCTAGTTTTGTGAGTTCATCAGCATATATCTATTGCACGGAGTTGCATATTTAGACTGTACTTTACCTTATTGTTTTGTCTATTTTTTCCATATATATATACATCGAGACCAACTGTGCCTAAGATAGATCATCTGCTCAGGCAAGTATCAGTTTTCTTTTTCCATTCCATCTGGTGGGGGTTATAGAGCGCACCTACCACTTTTTTGCTGTGTACAAAATAAAATAAGGTGAACTTCAAATGACATGATGAGATGGTTCTTGACAGGAACGTTCTTTGTCACAAAGTTTCCAGCAGAAGCTGAAGGTGCCATGTTCTAAAATGGCTTACAAGTGTATGTGCAAATCAGTATAGTCTAATGTCTTTTGCTAATTTAAACTTGCTAAGGCCATAGTTGAATGTTGCGTGCTAATGGAAGCTGACAGGGCTTGTCAACTGCTCTTCATTTTTCATTCAAGCTTCTAGGGTCAGTTTTTTGATAATGCTTCCTAATGCACAATGATTTGTCTATTTTCCAGTGTGGACTTTAATTCAAGATGACAGGACATGCCTCTAATATATTCAGAAAAAGGTAGGGTGAATTTTTAATTTAACGCAGTATCCTAATAAAATATGCCTGAACTTAACCTGAAAATAACCTGGTAATCAAAACAGATCAGAATTTATTACAGGCCATTTGATCCTTTTTTTAAATTATTATTATTTTTTATTTTAGAGCATTTGATCCTTTTTTATCAGGTTTAGTTTTTTATTTATTATGGTTTTCTTTTTTTTAATTACATTTTCCAAATGTTCTCATCAGGTAGAGTTTATCATATTCGCTTACACTAGTCTCTCCTGTGTGTGTGTGACTTATCATTCCAGAGGTCTGGAGTATTCTTTCCCATGTTAAAACTACTTTGCATATCTCTTTTAACTTTCTGTCATGCATTTGGAGGGGCAAGTCTGCGAAGAGCAGATATGTCGTTGACATGTAGGTGTCCATTTTTCTCACCACCAGTTTCATGAGTGAAGATAGGTTTGCTTCTATTCCTGTTCTTTCATATGGGTCCGTGAAATTTGTTTTGGAGTTTGTAAAATAATAAATAACCATGATAATAATAATAATAATTTGAATGCAAACGTGGTGCATTAAAAATACTGATTTTCCCCAAACAATAAAAATGAATACATAAATAAAAAAAAATACCACCACACATAGAAGAAATGTATGCAAAAATGTTATTTAAACCATATACAATGATAAACAATAGTCAATACTTGTATTTGTAGAGTCTAGTGCATGATGATTTATTTTCCTCAGTCAGCAATAAAATAAAAAAAATAAAAAATTTACCTGATGAATTAAATCCATCAAACTGGTTCTTCTCTTCGTCATCAAAGTTTAGTGGTTTGGGAAATATACAGGACCACATGCATTACAGGCTAACACCATCTGACGGCTTGATTAAGCCCAGAGATACTGATGACAGTGGAATAATGTTCACAGTACAAGTAAGGTCCTATGTCTCCTGAAGCACTCAGATGTAATACCAGATTTGTCTTCATGACACAAAATCCAACACATTTCCAAAACAATAGAAAAAAGAAAGAAAGAAAAAACAGTACATGAACCACTGATTACTTAGCTTTGTGTATAAATAAATACAAAAACACAATTTATCTACCTATTTATCCATCCACCCACCCACCTACTTAGCTATATGTTTTATTTTACATTTATAATTTTTTAGTGGGATACTGACTTTTATTCAGTGAACTGATTTCATTTATATCAGGTATTTGAATACCGTAGACTTTGACTGCAATGGAAAATTGTGGGTCAAAATCCAATGATAAGTGATAACTGAAGTTATTGAATAGAGCCCACTGCTTATATACAGGTAGATGTCCCTAATAAAATGATCCTAGACCTGCATACTCTCCTTGTGCTACATCTTCAGGAATTAGTTTAAATCTGTTCAAACATTTTGTTTTTTGTCTTTAAGGCAGATTAATACATTCTATTTCGTTGTTTTTTGCTAATGTTATTATATCCCACAAAGATAAGCTAATGTTAAAAAAACAACACACATGCTTGGAAACAATATCTGTGGCCAGCAAATAATCCAAACTGTGAAACACTCTTGGTTCTTTGCACTGAACTTTGATATACGTCTAACCTGTTTCTTTCCTACATCTTTCCTCAGCTCATGCAACCTCTGCCTTCACACCAGACAATGTGAATGATGAAGAACAACAGCTCAACTTGTGCTTACCTGACTCCACACTTGGCACAGTGTAAAAGCAAAAAGAAAAGATAGGAGACTCAGCACACTGTTTAAGGGAGTTTAATCCACCAAAAAATAACAACGTTTCAGCCCAGCACTGAGCTTTTTTCAAGTCTGGTGAGACTTGAAAAAAGCTCAGTGCTGGGCTGAAACGTTGTTATTTTTTGGTGGATTAAACTCCCTTAAACGGTGTGCTGAGTCTCCTATCTTTTCTTTTTGCTTTATGGGCGTGAATGACGCTCCCTCGTGGCACCCGATACTTGTAAGTGTGCAGACCCATTCATACTTTTCACAGTGTAAAAGCAGACATAGTGAGAAAGCTTCTCTTGCTAGATGATAGTATGGCTCTATCATCTTCAACCCTCCAGTGACATCTTTATCTTATATCTGTTTATTTGTCCATGATTTAATATTCAAATTTCTAGAATTTCTAGAATTAACACAAGTCCAGTCATAACTTATTAAAAAGATCTATAACCTGCCTAGCAGTTACTTGTTTCCATTGTATGTTTCGCTGTTGACAACCATAACCAGCAATGGGAAGTATTATGAGTAAGGTTTCTATAAACACAGCCTCAAAGTATTGACGTCACCTCCGCTCTACAGATAAAGTTTATCATACACTGCTTCTTATATGTGATACAAATATAAAGATTTTCCTTTAACATAATTGTTGCAAGTTTATCATCCCAATATGCTTGGACCCCATCACACCAATATTGGGAGGTTATGTATTAATTTAACAACATTTTCTCCAAAGGCTGTTTATTGGTAAGACATGCAAATCACTGAAGCATAGAAACATAGAAACATAGAATGTGTCGGCAGATAAGAACCATTCGGTCCATCTAGTCTGCCCAATTTTTTGGAGTACTTTTATTAGTCCCCCGTTCCTGGTCTTATAGCTAGGATAGCCTTGTGTCTATCCCACGCATGCTTAAAATCCTTGACTGTGTTTACCTCTACCACTTCTGCTGGCAGGCTATTCCATACATCCACTACCCTCTCAGTAAAGTAATACTTCCTGATATTACTTTTACATCTTTGCCCCTCTAATTTAAGACTATGTCCTCTAGTTGTGGTAGTTTTTCTTCTTTTAAATATACTCTCTTCCTTTACTGTGTTGATTCCCTTTATGTATTTAAATGTTTCTATCATATCCCCCCTGTTATGTCTTTCCTCCAAGCTATACATGTTAAGCATATCTTAATCATCCTGTGTGGTGACTACATTTGCATGATTTAAACATCAAACATCAGAAAAATTAAGAAACACATTCGTATAACCTGTGGACCGTGGTTCAGTTCCCAGACCTCATGGGCAACCAGGAAATAACTATACGAGTTATGTCAACTGATTTGCAAAGAGTTTTCCTTCAGTCAAGAACTAGAGTAGCAAGTGCTCTGAAGTAAATGGCAAGAACTGAAGTCTCATAGCATATTGTATTCAAATCCCGATCAAGATTGTAAAACGTGTCCTCAGATCACTGTTACTCTGTCTTAAATGCCACACAACGAATGCATATTTCTTATATTGCTCTTGGCTGTGTGCGCACATCAGAACATTTTAGCATAACACACTCTTTCATACACATCAATTAACACAACATGATCTCTTTTAATCTCTACCGTCTTCAATGCCCTCCTACTACGTCAGGACAATCAGTGATCTCTTATTCTTACATTACTCTACAACGCTCTGCAACATATTTTATATGAACAAGTATTACAAGATTTGCATTGATTTTATGACATAAACAAACATGTTCTTAAGAGATATCTTATGTTCATTCAATACCTCAATTCAATTATACAGATTGAATGCTTATTTTTAAAATGCCGTTTGTCACGAAGCCTGCCTGATTGGGGTTCTTGGAGGGCCTGAGGACCAAACACCTCCCTGTAGATTATGGGCCCTGGCTTATGTGCCATAACTCTATATATATGAATATTGTTAGTTAGTCATATTCTGTGAGTATTTTGGTTTATGTGTAATGTTTATTTCTGTGAGTATACCACTCTGAAGGATTATAATGTGTCAGCGACAATAATTGATAGTTTACTTCAACATCCATTGTTCTGTAGTAACTGGATTAAATGGTAAACTGATTATGTTGTGTACATTATCGGTCTTACTCTGTGTTTTGTAATTAGGTCTACTCATTGTATGGTAATCCCTATTTGGTTTGCAGTCTGAAAGTATAATGTATTCCTAGCCCCAGTTAGTTGGAGAACTATGTTTAGTTCCATCCCCTCCATTGTATACTAATGTCTGTGATGTCATGTTTATGTCTTTTTATAAGTCTGTGCTGTTACACAAAGTATTTGTTCTTTCTTGCTGTACCTAACTGCTGGTGGTCTCCTGTCCGCTATTTGGGTACAAAGAGCAAGGGTCCAGGAAAGGCTTGCTGGGTGAATGCTGAGCTTTAATCGGGGGCTAAGGAGGTGATTTCCCACAACGGGCAGAGGGTCTACTACGTCCGGTAGACAGTCTGTTGATTTCTTGCATGTCTGTATTCTATGTTGGAAAATGGTGATTGCTCTCCCGAGCAGGGGCCGATCCAGAGTTTGAACTCGGGAAGGGCACTGCACATGTCAGTCTGTCTTTTCCTCTTCCCCATGTCCATCTGTCTTTTCCTCTCCCTCATGTAATTCTGTCACTCTCCCTTCCTATGTCCATCTGTCTCTCCTCTTCCCCATGGTTGTCTCTCTCCTCTTCCCCATAGCTGTGTCTTTTCCTCCTCTCCCCGTCTGTATTCTCTCCTCCCACCCATCAGTGTTCTCTCTTCTCCTCACTTCAGTGTTATCTCTTCTCCTCACTTCAGTGTTCTCTCTTCTCCCCCTATCAGTGTTCTCTCCTCTCTCCTCCATTCTCTCCTCTCTCCACCAGTTCTCTCCTCTCTTTTTCTCCCCTCTCTGTTGTGCTCTCTCCTCTCACCCCATTCTCTCCTCTCTCCCCCCCCGTGTTCTCTCCTCATTCCCCCTGTGCTCTCTCCTCTCTCCACCAGTTCTCTCCTCTCTCTCCCTTATGCTCTCACCTCTCCGCCCATTCTCTCACTCCTGTGTTCTCATTCCTCCCCACTCACCGTGTTCTCTCCTCTCCCCCCCCCACCTCTCATGTTTTCTCCTCTCCCCCCTCCCCCATCAGAGATACCCAATGCAGTTCGGTGCAGATCACTGATGGGGAGGAGCAGGCAGCTTTGGCTCTGTGTGTGTGTTAAACACACTCGCGCTCAATCAGTGCTGCCTCACACTCCCTGCGCATAGTGATGACGCAGAGCAGTGCGATAGAGGCCGCCATTTTGGTTCAATGCATTTGGGACATGTTTTGTGGGCTTTCAGTTTTGGCAGGTATCAACATGTAATCGGTTATGATGTCTGCATTAAGAGATAATTTATATGAAAAGTTTAATTGCATCATTATAATAACCTCTGGAAATTGAATACACATGAAAAACATAACAGATTTGTAATTTTTTAAAATATTTATTTTATTTTCAGCATTTATATTGATGTAAAATGGTCAAGAACATGCTATCCAGTCAATATAACTTAACTCATGCAAAATCAATTAAAATTATACCAATACATATGTATTTTACAGTTTAATTTCTCAATAACTACACTGTATATCACCAGCATCATGCACATTATACATTTACTCATAACAGATTTAAAAATATTCAGCAGATGCTCAGATTTGTGGAATGCCATGAAAGCGTATACACTAGTGTCCAAATATTTTGATATGTTTGTGAAGCGTTAGGAAGGCTGATTGATACTGTATTTCATATGTACAATATGTTCCTGACACCAAAATATTAAAAAACTTACTTAAGGTTAAAAACTGGTATTAAATTATAAGATGATCTATATAACAGACACAAAAGGCAGTACTCACAAAAGAGTGAAATATTACAATTGTTTTGAGTCATGCCCACTACTGTTTCTTATCTATATAGAATATCTTGAAATGACTACTGTGGGCAAAAAAAACCAAGATATGTTTAATTATAAGATTGCATCAAGTGCAGGCATGACCCAAGATGAAGGACAATCTTATGTGACTAAAGATGCTAAACAAGATATCAACCACCTCATAGAGCTATGCAAGGAAAGAGGGCTCAATAAGGTACTATATGTGTATTCTTTTATGAAAGTGTTCTATTTATAATGCCTTTCAATTATATAACTTCATATTTTGACAGACAGTTGTACTTTAACATGGATGAATGGATAAAATTTGTGGATGAGTGGTTAAAGGGACACTACCATATACATAAAATTTAACTAGATTACTTGTGCAATTAAAACAAACTCATATATAAGACAAATGCCACTGGGTTTTTTTTTTCTATGTTTGAATTAATTGCATATAAAAGTTGGGGTGTTTATCTCCAGCATCCTTTTTGTGAATTTTACCCATGATGCAACATTCTCCAAAATCGTCCAGCAAGTCTCACTTTATACCTTTATTCTGACTTATAGACTGCATTCTGTGTCCTCAGCCCCATAGTGAGATACTAATGCTGTACTCTGGGGTGGCATCCAAAAACACTATATTTCACAAAATGGAGGTGCCCAGTCACACTAGTAAAATATTTTATTACATAAATTCACACAGCAAAAACAAAAGACATATCTGAAAATAACAATGCAAAATGAAAAAAAATAAAGCCTTCTAATTTTTTGGTGAGAGTGTCTCTTTAAGATTCATCCATAACATTATGACCACCTGCCTAATATTGTGTAGATCCCCTTTTGCCACCTAAACAGCCCTGACCCATTGAGGCATGGACTCCACTGGACCTCTGAAGGTGTGATGTGGTAACAGGGACCAAGACGTTAGCAGCAGATCCTTTAAGTCCTATAAGTTGTAAGGTGGGGCCCCATGGATCAGACTTGTTTGTCCAACACATCCCACAGATCAGTGGCTGACTGGGTCAAAAATATTGGTTGCCAAGAGACAGAAGGGGCCCACCAACAACTAGAAGGCTACAATTTAATGTTCTTAATAAATAAATACAATTTTCAAAAATATACAAGTGGAAAAAAGGTACCATTAACATTTTTGTGATTTTTTTTTAAATATATTTTATTACAATTACAATTTAATGTTGACATTTTTTTATTTTAATTAAACGGTGAATATTTACAATTACAATTTATTTGGCATCTTCACAGCCATTCACAAAAATATAAAAGTAAAACAATTGCCATTTCAAGGTTTTTGAAACATAAATACTGAAGCATTTGAATATTATATTTTACATTTTTACATAACATATGGTCAAAATCCTTAGGTTACTTTAACAAAAATATTGTAATTTCAATAAAAAACCTGAGATATAAAAAATAGGCATATAAATACATTCACAACTCACAAATCTCCTAAACAGCCTAAGCAGTAACATACCAAAGTAGTATTCCTTACTTTGAAATCAGTGAATCAGAAAGATGAAGGAGAACAGGCAGCCACATCAAGATGGGGAGCAGGCTTACTTGTGGTACCTGGTGGGTGACTGGTCTATTCTATAGAAAGTGACTTTTTACAGCATTACCAACACAATAAATTATTTTATTATTCAGTACTTTTATATAGTGTGTGTTGATGGTAAACAGCATTGTCATATAACATTAAATAACATATATGATTTGATGGCACAAGAAAAGTACTCAATGCTTATATTACAAAAAATATACATTAGATACATGACTTAGGATATTATACTATTATTATATTATCTTTGTATATAAAATACTTATATTTTGCTGCCTACCATATGTAAGTGCTCTCTAATATCCTATGTCATGTATCTAATATATATATTTGTAATATAGGCATTAAGTACTTTTATTGCAGTAAGTGCTTTTATAATATATAAAAGCCCATTTAAACGGGCGAAACGCGTAGATCAAGCAACACTCATATGAGATTATAACAGATCCTTGTTTACCATTGTTCCAGTTTTATGACCCTTTGCTGATGTTCCAGATTTTAAGTGTAAGGTATTTTTTGCACTTTATATTAAATTACACTTTTTACTACTAACACCATCTCTTGTTCCTTGGAGGTTGAACATTGCTTATCCCCTCTGGAGGTTGCATCGAACCAGGACAAGAAAGCTGCCACTTACATTTATGTTTTGTCCCATGTTAAAGGACTATATGTGAGTGTTTTATATTTCATTGCCTTCATCATCTCTATACCTTTATTTGTTATACTGGGTATATATCCTGTATTTTCTGCACAACAGATTGATTACACTGTCACTTTATAGCACATATAGCGCACTGTCACCTTGTGTATTTTGTATATATGTTTTACTGCAGTATTTTGGGATAACTGCTAGACAAATTGCTGCTTGTGCAAAATTTTCTCTAGCGCCACCTACCTCACACCAGTTTCATTGTCATATATATATATATATATATATATATATATATATATATATATATATAATTTTTTTTTTTTAATATCATTATATGGCTGGGTGGCTGTATATCTGGATGGGGGGGCTTTGTGATGATTTATACAATAATAATGTAATTATATGGCCGGGGGTCTGTATACCTGGATTGGGGTTGCTGTATGATGATTTATATTAATATGATATGGCTGGGGGGGGGGGTTGTATGCCTCATTATATGTACAGAGTGTTCTGGGGGAGGCAGACACCATACACGTTTCGATAACAAACATCAATTTTGTAGGTTGTGGGTTTATTGTTGCCACCAATGGATCCAGATCTCTTTCATTTATTTACCAATTTTAAGCACTTAATATACATATTAGCGTATCTGCCTCCTGCTGCATGGCCGCCAAATCCGCCAACATGAAGGAAAAAGTGGATGGTGACTTTGGAATCCCGCAATGCTGAGTGTGGTAGGGTGATGTCACCTTTTGGAGATGGATGTACCCACAACATAAGTTTACGCTACCATCTTTGTAGATTTGTATGGCTATGTGTTGGCAAAGAGGATCTGTGCCAAGGCATAAAGCAAATGGACACCTTGTTATTTTTACACATACACTTTACAGGTCATTATTATGTGCCTTGCTTATATAAACACATGATCTCAGGAAGCAAATAAATGATCCTATCCTCTGTTAGGGGATGTACAGTTACAGCCAGCTTTCAGGCGCATATTTTTTCCTCCATAAACTTGATATTCCAGATTAATTGTTTTAAACTTATCCAAGCTTTTTCCACCTATTCCAACATCAATATGCCAGAAATATCGTGATTACCTAGTTATTGTTAGCTAATCTATATAATATTTACCGCTAAACACCATGTCTATAGAAATCTTTTGCAGCCCTATTCTACTTTTGGCAGGTTAAATATAATGGATAAAGAATGACAATCATGACGAGTGTGTGAATGACATACACATATTGAGTCTAATTATGGTATATTAGTTCAGGCTCTGTCTCCATGTCAATCTGTTCTAATGTATCACAGAAAGGCAATCAATTTGTGGGCTTTAGTATTTTGAATGCCAGTAAAAATACTGAGAATGTGTTGGAGTCTCATTATAAAGATGAGTCATTATATAGGCATTATAACCACTATTTTAATATGTCTACTGAGACATTTTCCTCCATTATATGTTGTTATTTAAGGGGGTGAGTTTGAGAAGCTGTTAATCTGAATGAGCTGTATTGTGTCGCTGGAACAAATGTGTCTTACTTTTAATAATACATTTTAAAGAACTCTAACCAGAGTATTTCCAGACATGTAATGCCCAGACAGCTTTATCAGGAGTTGGGCAATAGGTACACCAATGGGCAAGCAGAGAAAAAAAAGGTTGGTGCGCTAAATTTGTCACAGGCTGAAATATTATAAAGACCTAACCTCTCTTGTTATCCAGTGACTGCACACAGCAGTCTATTCTGCTACCACAACCTATTTAACGAGTTAGAAGTCCAATAAAGTCTCCTACCAATTATCCTTTTTCTGCTTGCAGGACATTCTATGCCATCCTATTTTTTTGTGCCTAAAGGCTTGTAGGACGCATAGAACGGCCAGCGTTTAACTGGATGGCCCCCCAAAATTGAGCACCAGCTACATATTACTAAAAAACTAGCCGGAATAAACCTCCAAAATATTTTTATATATGAAACGATATTCTCTCTGTTTTATATCATTTTTACATAATACTTCTGCAAGTATTATTAACCCCTTAGTGACAAGATATTTTGACCTTGACTTTCCCTTGGTGACAATGACTGTTTTTACATTTCTCGGGTGTTTGTGTTTAGCTGTAATTTTCTTCACTCTCACATACTTTACCCACACAAATTATATGTTGTTTTTATCGTTATAAGAAGGGCTTTCATTAGATCCCATTATGTTCATCATATCTTATAATTTACTATGAAAAATCATAAAATATGATGAAAAAATAAAAAAAAAACACTTTTCCTAACTTTGAACTAAAATATAATTTACACAAATACAATCATTAAAAAAGACCCCATCTAAATAGTTTCTAAATGTTGTCCCAAGTTCAGAAATATGCATGTTTCCATATTTTTGTGCATTTTTTGCGAGTTATAGGGCAAAAAATTGTGTTTTTTTCCTATATTGACCTTTTGACCCCAACCCAAACCCTAAATGTAAATTGACTGTGGCCAAAGTGATGCTGTGGCATGTTATGTGGGGCAAAATAACATGTACTATGGGGGAAAGTGACAATGTGGCGTCTTCTGCGGGGGAAGTTCAGTGGGGCAAAGTGACATTGTGGTATGTTCTGGGGGGTAAATCGACACTGTAGCATGCCAAATCATGGCATGCTACAGTGTAAATTTACCCCCCAGAATGTGGGTGCAATATGAGTACAAGCCAAGTGCCGTGGGTACTGTATGGTGCTGTGTTAAGTCCTTTAGGCGCAATGTGAATGCAGAGGAAGGGAATAAAAACAAGAATAAACAATTTTTCAATAACATTTTTTATTACATATGAAAATAATTGAATATAATATAAAAAAGTTTATATCAGTATAAATGTAACTAGTTAAATACATATATTTGGGATCCACCATAATCTTTTGAAAAGGCTGGAAATATTTAATATTTTAATGTTTGAATGTTTTTTTTTGTGGTCAGAAACATAATATTACTTTGCTGAGAGGGTGGTGGATGAATGGAATAGTTTTCCTGAAGAAATGGTGACGGTTAATGCATAAAGAAGTTTAGGCATGCATTGGATAAGAATAAGGCTAGGGATTAATGAAAGTATTACTTTACTAAGAGGGTAGGGGATGCTTGGAATAGCCTTCCAGCAGAAGTGGTAGAGGTTAATACAGTGGAGATCAGAAGCTTAGTATTACTTTACAGAGAGGGTAGTGGATGCAGAGTGCTGAGAGGGTAGTGGATGCATGGAATAGTCTTCCAGCAGAAGTGGTAAACGTTAATAGTGAAGAAGGCTTTCCTAGATATAAAATAAGGCCAGGGACTAATGAAAATATTACTTTCTGAGAAGGCAGTGGATGTATGGAATAGCCTTCCAGCAGAAGTGGTAGAGGTTAAGGTTAATACAGTGAATGAGTTTAAGCATGCATGGGATAAGCATAAGGCTATTCTAGATATAAGATAAGTGCAAGGACTAATGATCATATTACTTTACTGAGAGCATAGTGGATGCATGGAATAGCCTTCCAGCAGAAGTGGTAGAGGTTAATACCGTGAAGGATTTTAAGCATGCATGGGATAGGCATAAGGATATGCTAGATATGAGCTAAGGCTAGGCACTAATGAAAGTATTACTTTACTGATAGGGTAGTGGATACATGGAATAGCCTTTCAGCAGAAGTGGTAGGTTCATACTAAAGTATGTTTTATGGTGTACACACAGCTCTCTGACCAAAGCACATCTGCACACGGTCTTATTTATATTTCATGTAAAAGTGATTAAATGCACCTGCCTGATGTAGATGTTGTGCTGTGAATGTATCTGTTGTATACCAAGGATGCATGGCAATGTTGGAGGGAACTTGGTGATATAATCTACACTGTGAGAAGTAGGGTGAGTTAAAGTATGCTACTATGGTGTTATTTACACACTGGCTCATTTTAAAGCATGGTTGATTGACTCAAAAAATAAATCACATCTCTGACTCAGTCCCAAATAAAATCCCATTATTTTTGGAATAGAGTCATCATGATGACTCCAAATTGTAAATATTCCCAAGTGACTCTCAAATCAAAGCAGTGTGTTTAGTTAATTAACACTAAATGCTTCTGTTAACATAAAGCATGCCATGCCAGAGACTGTAAGAGCATTGGTTCCTGCGATGATGATTATTAATCGGAATGCTTAACGACACGCTGCTTTACATTTCTCCAAATTATTCTTTTTATTACGTTCTCGGGGGGGGGGGGGGGGTGTAGAAAACGGTGAAATTTAAACTTGACGTCAAAACGTATAAAGATCATTTAAATAGCATATTTTTAGTAATATTTTCAAGATAACCTATTAGTCACTTATATCTAAAATAAAAATGAGCAAGTGTTGAACTACCCTAGGAGAAAAATTCATTAATGAATTACGATTACATAGTTAATCAGGTTGAAAAAAAAAAAAGACATAGTTAAAAAAACAACATATAGGTTAGTCAGATTTGGGGCCATATAGGGTACTCTAGTAGTGGATAGATGCCCTAGTGGATTTTAGGCACTGTCCAAAATATAGGAACTATAAGGTGAATGATTGAAAGATCTTTCAGTACTTTATCAGAGATGATAAGCTGCTGGAATGCAATCTCCAATATCATATGCAGGATGGGGTCTGTGTCCAAATGTTGGTAAAAAGCCTCATGACTGTCAAGTCCCCATGTAGTCCCTCACCATCCCAAGGCCAACGCCGCCCCAAATAATACACATGTGAAACAGCAACTGTTTAACTTGACCTCGCCAACTGAAGGCCTCTGACCTGCAACTGCATTTTTACCCCATTAGTCCAAGTGCCCAGCCGGGCTGCTGCGCCTTTAGCCACTGCAGACCGCGTCACCCCAGCCCAAGTGGGCTACTTGCAGAACTCCTTTAACAGCGCTAGTCATGCCGCAAAGCTGTGACTGAAACAAACAAATGGGGAGGGAGGGCAGGAAAAACAGAGGTGTGTCTGGGCTAACAGTATCACAAGAGTCATGTATACACTTACACAGTCTATTCCCCAAACTCACTTTGGTGCAAAATTAAGATCACTGCTTATATAATACACAGGCTTTTATCCCTGTGTGATTTGATGCAGGCATTCTGTATAAATCACATTTTTTATCTTTGACTCAACCCTCCCCAGTGATTACTCTGCATGTTTACTGCAGGTGCGGCAGCACTGGTTCTATAGACACTTAGGATATAAAGTTCTGTTTCATATAGTCACTTCCTGTCCTCCTCAAATTGAGTCTATTGAGTGGCCTATGAGTGACCTTGCTCTTGTACACAGTAGGATCTCTTAACAGTGCAACACATTGTCTGATGACATCACTAGAGAGACAGGATATTCCATTCATTTTAATGGCATTATTCTCATTGGTTCCTGCAGCAAAAACAAGCAAATGACTTTTACGCATCTAGTGTGTGCAGTCCTTGTTTCTTGCAAACTGCTGTAATTTCACAATTTCTTCTAACTGTAACTATTTTATATTTTAAGCAATGCAAAATGTAAGACATGCATTTTAAAGTACTTTGAAAGTACATTTATATGCATTAATATTTGGAAGATGCATTTTGGGCACTAGGCAGTCCCTTAACAACCACTATATATAACTTTAGAACTCAAATGTAACAATTTAAGACATGACAACACCCAATAATATTTACTGAGGTTGACAGTCATGCCCTCCCTTTCCCGGGGTAGTCCAGGGAGGCTTCTTTATTGAGCTGTTTCAAACGCTCATTTTCATATTTGGCTTTACACTAGAATAAGCTTCATACACCTAGTTTGGGACAGCAACAATCCTTCTTGTCTGGTCTATGAAGAGGAGAGCACAGCAAGTAGATGAGGTTGTCCCAAGATGAAGGCACAAGGAGAAGATCTTCTTTAAAATTGTCTTTGAGTTTTTGCCTTTTGCTGTATATCTGTTTATTATGGACTGATTATATATGGGTACTGTGTATGTTCTTTCATAACCTGCAACAGTATTTTAATTCAACATCAATATACATTTTTATATACTCTTTCTGCTTCATTTATCACATTCCCCAAAAGAATATCCCTGTAGGAAGGTACATTTCTTACATTAGTATGTCTTTACATGTCTCTCAAACTATATTACTTTGGGCACAAATAATTAGCATTATTAGAATGTCACCTTTTGTCTGCCAGTATCTGTAGTTTTTGATTGCTATGACAGTGTATAGCAGCAAGGCACAAGAAACAAATGCAAAAAAAGAAATCTATGCATGATTTGCATAGCCCAGTATATAGCTTTATCACTCTGTTTAATGTGAGACCTGGTTATTCTTACATGGCAGGTACACTTTAACACGATACAGTATGATATGGTTTCCTTTTTTATGAATAGGCTGAATAAATAACAATTTAGCAATCCTAACTCCTTTTCAGTAGCCGCACTGTCTTACTAAGTCTTCTGATGGTATTACCAGAGTGGAGATGTGCGCACCTTGCTCCCTCTATTGAGAACATGATACATGAAGACATGTGTCTGATCATCCTTCTCATTTACAGCGTCCTTCACAACTTTCATCTGGGTTTGCAGCAGATTTAATCAAAACCCTTGGGATATTTCCAAGACTCCTCATTCATTGCAGTTATTAGGCTTCTTTTCCCCCATACTGAAGTTTGAAAGATTCTGAAATGTCCAATTTAGATTAATATGTTATATCCTTATTAAAATATTAGAGATGTTGTAGACGCTTGCCCAGATGAATTTTGAATTTCTTATCTTTACTGACCTATTTGTCTATTATGAAAAGGAGCTCTAATATAATATATTAATAACGATTATATACCTTATCGATTTATGTATATTGTAGATATTATCCTACCATTTACTTGCCATACCTCCCTACTGTCCCTATTTAGGAGAGACAGTCCCTATTTTGGACCAAAACCATTCTGTCCTTCTCTAATCTCCTGTATCACAGAGTTCTAGAACAATGAAACACAATTTATTCTCATTCTAAATGAGCCATACATTCACTCTGAAAAAGTAATGAAAGAGAGCACTCTGTACTTGCAAAACATAATGCAAACTTATTATCACACAGCAGGCTTGACGCTTTTCACGCTAAAAGAGCTTAGCCATTATGACTGAGCGCTTTTAGCGTGAAACGCGTCAAGCCTGCTGTGTGCATACCCTGCATCCTTTTCACTGTGTGGACACAATACATTTGCATCATTTTTTGAAAGTATGAGAATGCTCTCTTTCATTACTTTTTGCTGGTTATTCATCAGTATTAGTTGAGCACACAACGGAGTAGGCACCAGTCTTGCATGATATTAAGAGCCATACAAACTGCCATGCCACATTGCAGCCCAGAACCCCTTTTTATTTCGAATCACACCTTCACCAAAAAAATGTTGGGAGATATGATTTACTGCTTATGCAAAGGATAATTGTTAAAAAAAACGATTAACCCCATACCTCCGAACTCTTGCCCCCCGGCAAATCGGGATGCTGGGGGGCTGAGCTTGGTTGGTTGAGGTCATGTGTGATATTTTCTGACACAAACAGGCAGCGCTTCTGCACATGAGCGGTAGCCAGTCTCCAGTGTCCTTGACACAGGAGAATTACAATTTTACATAAGGATTGTGGTCCCGCTGAGCTCTAACTCTGTCCAGAAAAGAGGGATGGAGGTAGAGCTCGGCAGGACTGACTTCCAAAATCAGGACTATCCCAGGCAAAGCAGGAAAATTGGGAGGTATGTTATATATTCACCAAAATAACAAAGGTAAACAGCACAATGCCGAGAGGATGGTGCCAGAGCTGGACTCCACCAGGTCCACCAACGTGATGACTCACCATGAAGACTTACCATTGGACGAAATGCATTGTGCGGATGTCTGAGGGCAAGGTGGCGTAACTGGAAGTAGCGCCAGACTTACAACCAGAGATATTTACGTGCAGAAGCCACTCTGTGAGAGACTCCACTGGCTTCTATCTATAAATGAACCTGTGCCACTAGTTTTGGATATTATTTGTAGCTGATTTTAACGTTTATTGTGTAAGCCTAACAATTTGTGGGCCATTAAACTCTGTTTTTAGTCGTTTGCTATGCCACGGTCTGTCTCTCCTTCTATATTAAGATATTTGACATGGATTAAGTGCCTATACCAGTGTGGGGACTCAAGTCCCGCAAAGCAATTAAACTAGAGCCAGTATATGGGCTCTTTTCCATGTGAGTGGTTCACTTAAGGGGGTGCATATCACTATAACATCTCCTGCTACAGTGTAACACACAGTTTTTTTCCCTTTATATGTATTCATTGCCAAGTTCATAAGATAAGTATTTAGTTCTGTTGTGCAACTCTCCTTTTTTGCTTTCACTATAGGATCTTGTATTAACTTAGAAACATAGACTGTGTCGGCAGATAACAACCATTCGGTCCATCTAGTCTGCCCAATTTCCTAAATACTTTTATTAGTCCCCAGTTCCCTATCTTATAGCTAGGATAGCCTTGTACATATCCCACGCATGCTTAAACTCCTTGACTGTGTTTACCGCTACCACTTCCGCTGGAAGGCTATTCCATTCATCCACTACCCCTCTCAGTAAAGTAATATTTCCTGATATTACTTTTAAATTGTTTCCCCTCTAATTTAAGACCATCTCCTCTAGTGGTGGAAGTTTTTCTTCTTTTAAATATACTCTCCTCCTTTAACTTAGCTTGAATAGTCAACATGCAAGATATTATCACATGTAAAAAGTCTACAAATTTCGACAGAACAGACTGAAAGCCATATTAGATAAATATTTATAATTAGACATTTTTGGCCATGCAAAGCTCTTGGACTATAAGGCTCTCAATAGAAAGAGGAAAATACTGCAATTGTAAAATCACTTTACCATCCTTGCCATTTCCTGTCAGTGGGTTTTTCCAACAGACCCAAGACCCCTCTAGCATCTTAAAGATTAAGACCAACAACTCATAAAAATCCGTTGTATGAGAGACTACATCTGTTTCGATTTTAATCTATCCCTGTCTTTTGAATTTATGCTGTTTCAACAATATTTGCTCTGAGAATTCTGCCCTCCAGGAATCAGAATGATTCATCTATCACTTGTACACAGTAGACTAGATTAAAAATGCACTCTGTGCATGCTATATGAATCAATCTACGATATATATTTTCCCCATCCCTTAGAAGCTGCTACAAGAAAATCTTGACATTAGAGACATGGTTATGTAATTGCTTTCAAGATAATATTTAATAAACATTTGTGCCTGAACACGAGTGCATGGTTCCCCAGCTGTGACCAGAGATGTTTAAATGAAAGTGATATTCAAAGGAGGCTAAAAGAGAAGTTCCGGTAAATCTAATTAATTGCAAGTACATATTTTTAATCTTCCAACATACTTAATGAAATCATTTATTTATGTGTGATTTTTCACATTACATATATTGCATTCAAGCGCTCCTAGCTGGCAGTACCATTCCGGATGGATCAAAACTGTAGTTATTAATAGATAATGTTTCTGAAATACACGATAATGATGAACTATGAAAAGTATTAATTTTTTTTCCCAATGTAGATATTGCTTAAATAAACCACAAAATTAGAGCAGAAAACAAAGAATTAATACTTTTTATGGATAGTGCTTTTAGTGCTACAAAGATAAAGGTGCATGGAAGGCAACATGCCCATACAAGTACATCAGTGTCCCGGGCAAGGTCTGTGAAGATCCACAGAACAGCATTAAATTCTCTGTCCCAAGTTCAGTAGATGTCAATATTGAACAATGTTGCTGCCTAACACTGCAAAGTGCATTGACAATACAATTGTCTATCAATAAATGTAAGCATCACCGAATCATTGGTACAGACAGCTTTCCAGCATCAGATGAAATGGTCCCAGTGGGATAATGTAACAATAGTAGAATATGTTCAAATTGGAGGGTTGCATGGGCTTGGAAATTAGACCTGCTGCAAGGGAGGTAGAAGCAGTGGGCTGCTTAGGTTTGGTAAACTAGATATATAGACCATAAAAAAACACCTGTCAGATATTAATATGGCCCTCACCGGTCAGCAGGATGTTACCGGGTTTGAAGTCACAGTGTACCATGGAGATATTGCAACCCACACACAATCTTTGCAGCAATAAATGTTGTGGTTGCAAGTTGTAGCTGGCCATTCTTCTTCATGTAGTCATAGAGAGATCCACCGCAGAGAAATTCCGTAAGGTAATACAGATGGCTCGGAGTCTGAAAGCTGGAAAAGCACTGAGTGAAGAAATTGCTTCATGCTGCAATCTCTAACACTCACTTCTCAATCAGGACATCCTCACAGTTTTAACAGAAAACCACAGCTTGCCAACCAAGTTGCATGCCAGCACAACATTTCCATATCTTCCCACACCAAGCACCTTATGGAAAATAAAATGGGTTACGTGGTAGGCGCTACAGTATAGAGCAGGGGTGTCCAAGTTTTTTCAGTAATATGCAGCTTGAGTGTATCACAGACCAATGAAACTCAAGGTATGGTGCAGTGTCACATACACACACAATCACATTGTGTCATACACAATGTCACATAAATATAATCACAGTGTCATACACACAGTGACCCACACACAATCACTCAGTGTTACACAGGCGAATGCACACACAATGTCACATACACACACATGTAATCACACAGTGTCACATACACACAACCAGTGTCACACACATACACAATCACCCACAACCAGTGTCACACAGTCAGATGCACACACAATCACCCACACACAATCACACAGTCAAATGCACAAACATTCATACAGTTTCAGATACATACACATACAGTATCACTCACAACTAATTAAGCCGTTTTTTTCCCCATTGCATTTCACTTCCAACACTCTTCCCACAAGAGGTCAGCAGTCATATTAGAGGAGCATGTTGCTCTCCAATATGGCGCCCGCGATTTGCTCTATGGCACTGAATTTCAATGATGCTTAATACCTCGCCTTGAGGCATTTAAGCCTCACCGTCTGAGCGGTGTTTGCGAACTTAGATTGCAAATACACCTTTCATTTAACTGCAGACGGACTAGGTGCGTCCAATGTCGGCAACGGTTTACCTAGTCCGTCCTATGTTTGTAAGGGGTTAATGGGTAACTTTTGTAACATTTGCCTACCACCAGGAAACCCCTCTCCTGAGCCAACAAAGGTAAAAAATGGGAGGAGGTAGGTGGTATTAGGGGTACGGGAGAGGATATTTTGTGCTAATAGCGCGATATGTGGGGAGCTGTCAGAAGTTGAGTTCTACCTACACACAATATCAATTTGACTGTTATTGATTCCATGGATTTGTCTCACTAATTTTCTTCAATAAATTGCTGATTTACACATGCCGTGATTCCATTACTGTTTTGATATTTTGCCCCCCCACACTCTGGAAAAAATCCTGTGGACGCCCATGGTTGTAGGTTCAATTTTCAGGTGAGGGGGTAAAACGGGGATGGGGGTTTACTCAGATTTTCATCCTTAGGAGGTTTTTAAAATAGGAACAATTGAACTAATAGTAATAGTAACATCTCCACAACTTAAAAACTATAGAATATCTCAGTGGAGCCTTGTTGGTTAATTAAGTCATTATTTTTTTCTAGGTATATAATGAAGTGGTAGTATAGATTGTACATGTATAAAGTCACAGTATTTAAAAATCAATGTGTACCATTCATTCCGCTTCCCATACACAAATCAATACTTGTTATACATTAGTATGACTAATTGCTAATTATTTGTGTGGCAATGATGAATGTAAGTGGAAACTAGTTTCTCATTCAGAAAAGTTGACCTCGCAATTTCCACATTCCAGAATATTATATTGTCGCAATGTATTCTCTGCAGGTTAAACTTGGTGAACTTCAACTTCTAGAAGGGCTCATCTGGCTTTGGATAATGTAGACAATGTTGTCACAGGAGGAGTTCACCAGGTTTGTCCGTTACCTGTATCATCTTTTATTGAAAAGACCCCATCCACTCTCACAGTAAGTAACCCGCAGTGATTGTACTAGCTCTTGTGATATCGGAGAGCCTTACATATTATTATTTTAGTATTTGATTTAATTAAATGTTGTAACCACAGTGGTACCTTTTTCTTTTAACGTTTATAATGTCTTTATTTCTTTTGCAGGGCAGGCCATACAATTATCTTTTTTTTTTTTTTTTTTATATCCAAAGTTTATAATTTATAAATATCAGTCATGTTTTAATCAACATTTAAGACAAATAATCTTAAAACTCACAAGAGACACGTAACACAAAAACGCACCACAGAGAGAAGAGAGAGAGAGAGAAGAGAAAAAAAAAAAAACCCACCACGTCGCCCCTGTCCTCCCCGCTGTCATTACATCCAGCTAGTTCAAGAGGGTTGGCCTCCTGGCCTCCCACAGAGCCCAAATCTTTTGAAATTTACTCTCAGATCCCCTTGAAATATAAAAAGCCTTCTCGGCTGAAAGCTGAGAATCAACCTGTTTACCAATGTCCACCCATTTGGGGAGGTCCTGACTCTTCCAAAGTCGCGCTAGTGAGAGTTTTACTGCCATAAGTAGGTTTATAGCAAAAATCTGTTTTGGTGATCTACTAGCTCCCAAATTAGTATGAAATAAAAAAGTTTCGGGGGTTAGTAAGACATCTCTTTGAAACACTGCATTTAGTATCTGAGAGACTAAGAGTTTAATAGGGGTCAAAAGATGACACGCCCACCAAATATGGAGGTGGGTACCCTCCCCTCTACCACATCTCCAACAGAGATTTGAAGAGTCCGGAAAAAGTTTATTAAGACGGGATGGAACAAAATACCATCGGAAGAGTACCTTGTAAAAGGATTCCTGCAGATTAATACCATGTAGGGCACCTCTGGTATTATGACATAGTTGATTCCAGGTTTCCAAAGGAAAAGAGACCCCCAAATCTAGTTCCCAATAATTTATAGGATTAGGTTTATCATTTAGAGATGAATCCTCCAGGAGGGACCGTAATCTGGAAATCGCCCCCGACCTCTTACAGAGGTGAAGGGATTCGTCCAAAAGAGATGTCTCCACCAGAGGATTAGTCTCCAAATAGGATTTAATTCTTATGTAGTTAAACAGCTGTGAGCTCGGTAAATTCGATGCCTCCCGCAGAGTGTCAAAAGGGGCAATTCTCCCGTCAATCATTATATCAGATATGACCAGCAGACCTGAAAGTGACCAATGAATAATATTCAAGTCGGGAATAACGGTCGTTAGGGCCCCCAGAGGGGCCAGGCTGGTAAGACCCTGTACCTCAGCAAACATCTTCTTAAACTTAAACATGCCTCTAACCACATCAATAACTATAGGATTGAGGATTTTCGATTTGTTGAAGTTGAGGTTTTTTCTCCAGAAAAAATAATAAGGGTTTTGTCCCGAACATTCAAAGGTTTCAATCTGGCTCCATACCGTGTCTTGGGGCGACTTATGCTTCCAGGCCAGGAAATTTGTAAACAGGCTAATTTCTTGGAGTTTATAAAGATCTGGAAATCCAAGTCCCCCCATCCTAAAGCTTCGTTTTAAATATGAGTTAGCTATTCTAGGTTTTTTGGAGTCCCACACATAGGATGAGAATAATAATGTAAGCTGTTTTAGGCAAGCAGTGGGGGCCCGCATAGGTATTGCCCTCATCAGGAACAAGACCTTTGGGACTACATATGACTTAAGAATATTGAGTCGTCCCATCCATGAGGGCTCTATACCCCTCCAACGCCGAAAAAGATCTCTAAGGTCCTGAATGAGGGTTTCATAATTCAGAAATAATGTTTGTCTGGGATCCAGGACAATCTTGATTCCCAGGTAATCCAGGGTTTTACTATGCCACTTAATGCCCCCTTCCTTGGAAAGTTCATCGAGCTGAAAGGTTGAGAGAGAGCTCATGAGGACCTGGGTCTTGGCTAAGTTGATTTTGTAATTAGAGTAGGAAGAATATTGATCGATCAAAGAGAGGGTCTGTGGTATAGATAATTCCGGAGATGACAAAGATAGGAGCACATCATCCGCATAAAGAGAGATTTTGTGCTCCTGGTTACCTACCTGGATACCCCTAACCTGAGTTGCCCTCCTTATTAGTGCGGCAAGGGGCTCAATACTGAGGGCGTACAAAAGAGGCGCAAGAGGACACCCCTGCCTAGTGCCGTTATTAACATTAAAGTAATCCGAGCCCAAAAATGGGCCTGAGATCCTGGCCCTCGGTGCAGAGTAGAGAGCCATGGCGCCATCCTTGAAAGCCCCAGATAGACCGAAGGCCTCCAGGGTCCCTGACAAAAAACGCCAGTCTACCCTATCGAATGCCTTCTCTGCATCGAGGGCGAGGAAAACTACCGGAATATGCTCAGATCTTATCCGATGCAAGAGATTCAAGGCTCTTCTGGTACTGTCATCCCCTGAACGATTGTGTATAAACCCTGTCTGATCCGGGTGTACGAGGTCAGGAATAATACCCCTGAGTCTCGCTGCCAGGATCCCAGAGAAGAGCTTGACATCAAGGTTTATCAGGGATATAGGCCTGTAGTTAGGGATCAGAGAGGGATCTTTGCCGTTTTTAAGAATCGGAGTAATAGAAGCCTCCAGCATCTCAGGGGGGAAGGTACCTAGTAGGACTGATTCCCTAAAGACTCTAAGTAATAGGGGTGTGATGTCTGATTGAAGCGTATAATAAAAAGATGACGAAAGTCCATCAGGGCCCGGGGCCTTACCTTTCTTAATGGTTTTTAAAGCCATTGTAAGTTCAGTTTCCGAAATAGGTTGATTCAATGATGTCAATCTCTCCTCCGAGACCCTGGGAAGACCCAGACTACGCAGAAAACCTCTAATCTGAGAAACAGAGTGACCCGTTGGTGGGAGATTATACAGAGACTTGTAGTATTGACCAAATGCGGCACTAATCTGGCGGGGGGAGAGGTGTGTCTTCCCATCATAGCAGATCTTATTGATTCTGGATTGATGATTCAAGAACTTGATCTGCCTTGTAAGTATTTTGCTAGGCCTACCGTTATTAAGATACCACTTCGTTTTTTAATCTAGATATTGCCTTTTTAAATTGGTCTTCTAATTTCAACTGAATTGCCTGCTGGACTCTGGTTATAGCACTAGCAAGATCTAGAGTAGGGGACTGTTTATTGCGATTTTCAAGCCTAGCAAGTTCTATATAAAGGTCCGACATTGGTTTGCCTCGTGCTTTGTTGGCTATAGAGCCCATTCTAATCAAGATCCCACGCATATAACACTTGAACGCACACCATAATGTCTGGTCTCCAACCTCAGAGTTATCATTGATGCCAAGAAAATCTTGGGCTGAGGCGCGTAGTTCAAGTTTATTAGCCTCCGAAGCTAAAATAGATTCATTCAGGCGCCATTTAGATCTTACTCGATATTCAACATTATCTCTAATGTCGAGGAAAATGGGGGCATGATCGGACCAGGAAATACTACCTATGCGGGCCCCCACACAGCCGTCCAAATGAGCAGAGCGCATAAGAAAAAGATCGATCCTAGAATAAGAATGATGTGGGTTGGAATAAAATGTAAAATCCCTCTCATTTGGGT
This sequence comes from Pelodytes ibericus, assembly GCA_036172795.1. NCBI lineage: Eukaryota > Metazoa > Chordata > Amphibia > Anura > Pelodytidae > Pelodytes > Pelodytes ibericus. The sequence continues at coordinate 43,076,827 of CM069857.1, forward strand.
AATTAACTCGCCAAGTATCATAGAGATCATTCATTGAGAGGAACTTAGCGAACGAGTCTGCATATTTCCTAGATCTTGAATCCAGCCTGGCCCCAACGGGTAGTCCCCTGTCAAGAGTGGGATCTGCTACAGTATTAAAGTCTCCCCCAAAGATAGACACCCCCTGCTGGAGAGTATCGACTCGGTCAGTCAGTCTGTTCAGGAAGCTCACCGTACCATCGGAAGGAGCGTAAATATTAACCAGGGTAAAAGAAGTATCATTGATTCTGCAAATAATTATACAGAATCTACCATTAGGATCAGACTCTCTATGGATAAGTTCAAATTTGATAGCTGCCGAGATAATAATTGCCACCCCCCTTTTCTTTCTATCAGAGAGGGAGGATTCAAAAACAATAGGGAATCTACGAAACTTCCAAAGCTTCGAGCTATCCAATTTCCAGTGAGTCTCCTGAACAAAACAGACATCTATCTTATTTTGTCTAAGTAGATCATAAAGATAGGAGCGCTTTTGTGGGGAGTTAAGGCCCTGGGCGTTAATAGACAACAATTTAATAGGCATAGCTAGTATTGCCTACTAGAGTTACCTCAGAGGCGCAAGGAGGAACGGGGCAGACACGGGGATCCGGGCGGAAGGGGAGAAGAGAGAGAGAGAGAGGAAAAAAAAAAAGGGGGAAAAAAGACAACAAACAGACAAGTATACACATATACTAACAATCTTATTGGGGGGGTGTGCGACAACATCTAACATCGATGTGTAAGTCGCAGAGCCCGCCAATCTAAATCCCGTAACCACCGCGGGATACAAACAAGTGACTAAGGGGGGCCAGGGTGAAGGCAAGGCGATATGTAATAGCAAGTAAGGGAGGAGGGGAGGGGAAGGGAGAGAAGAAAAAAAAAAAAAGAAGGGGGGGGAGGGGGGGCATATGTGCTATATCCTATATATACCCTAAAGACGAGATATATCGCTCAAAATGATTCGAAACAAGTTTATCTTAGTTGCAAGTGCAAAAATTTTCTTCTTTGAACTGGTGTTATACCATAGAGAGAAAAAAAAAAAGAAAAAGGGACATATCACTCAGATATCACTCGAAGTGAGTCAAAGCAAATTGGATTTACAGGCATGTGTCATATCTTTTATGTGAGGGGGGGGAAAGGCATGACACTCAAAGTGATTCAAAACAAGTTGGTTTTACAAGCAGGTGTCATATCTTTTATGTGGGGGGGGGGGGGGGGGGAAAGGGAGAAGGGGGAAAAAAAAAAAAGCCAAATCTTTATATAATAAAACATTCCTTTCTACAAGAATTATACCATAAAAAACATAATAAATCATGTGTGGGCGAGAAATATCGCTAAAAGTGATTCAAAGCAGATTTGTTTTAACGACAAGTGTCGTGTCTTTTATGTGAGAAAAAAAAAAAAAAAGGGGAGGGGAAACCCCTTCACTTAGGGATTTTATGCATGCGGTACAATAGAATATGAACCTTAAAAAATGCATTTGTGGGTGAGAAATATCGCTAAAGTGGTTCAAAGCAAATTTGTTTTAAACACGAGTGCCTAGTATTTTATGTGAGTGGAAAAGATAAAGAGGGGAGAGAGAAAAAAAAAAAAAATGTATCATAATCCTTAAGATAGAATCATTTGAATTTCACAGCAACATTTAACAACTAAAAGAAAAAAAAAAAAAAATTTTCCCGGGAGGGAAAATAACACTCATCCCCAGCTCCTTCCCGCTCCCTATTAAATCAGTTATCTCGTCTTGCGCTCAGCCCAGAGATATTCATATAGATCTTATAATTAGAGTGTTAAACTTTAGGAATCAAGCCCCAATTTAGCATATAATCTCTAGCCTCTGCCTGAGACTCACAAAAGTAGGACTTGCCCTGGTATCAAATTATCAATTTAGTAGGGAACCCCCATTTATATTGGATAGCATTTGTACGAAGAATAGTAGTGAGTGAGCTAAATTCTCTCCTCTTGTTTCTAGTATCCTGAGATATGTCCGCATATAGGGATATCAAAGAGAATTTAGGATCCTGAGTTGGATTAGCTCTGTTTTGCTTTAATAGAAGATCCTTAACTCTGGCGTTATGGAAACAGACAATCACGTCTCTGGGAACATCCTGGGTAAGATTTAACGGTCTGGGTAGTCTGTGAATCCTCTCAAACGGGAGTATCCCAATTATCTCAGGGTTCAGATGCTGCTTCAAAAATTCGATAAGGAAAGTTTCCAAATCAGCATTTTTAATAGATTCTGTTATTCCACGGAATTTTAGATTTCGTCTCCGTGAGCGATCTTCCAAATCTATGACCTTTTGCTTCAAGGACTTAACCTCATTTTTAAGCTGGAGATTGTCCTGCTGGATCTGACTCAGGCCTTCTTGTAGAAGATTGATTTGTGATGACTGAGTTACCAGAGTCAGATGAAGTTGTGAGATCTCCAACTTAATTTCCGCAAGATTTTTATCTGAGTCAATTTTAATCCTTTCATATAGGTTTTCAAGTGCAGCGCTAAAAGAGCTATGGGAAATTGAAGGAATTGAAGAACTGTCCAGTACACTTTCCTCTGCTGATGAATTTGCTGCTGATTTGGATACCGACTCTGGGGGATTAGTCAGAGATTTGGGGGAATAGAAAGTATTGATTCACGCAATTTTCTTAGGTTTTTCTCTCTCCTTATCCTTCTTGGGGGCCATTTTTCTTGGGGGGGGGAGAAGGAGGAAAAAACTGGCTATGTTTTAGGGCTACTCAGGGTTTGCTGTATCAGAGAGACAGCTTTTTGTCAGGTCCTTCTAAGAAGATGCTTTAATGACAAAGTGAGCCTAATACAATATATGTGTTTAAAGTATTCAATACAGTCCTCTCAATTATTGAAAAATCCACTGAAGTGTGGTGTAATTCCCCCCACCGAGTGCATACATCAATCAGGGTTTATCAGGCACACCTCACCTGGTATTATTTAAGTTTGAAAGTGCCTCTAATGCCTCCCTATATAGAGGTTTAGTGGGTATAGAAGATTAAAGAACACAGCAGTATTTAGTCAAACCTTGCGAGGTTTTAGCCGCTTTGCTTACATCAGGGGTTCCCTCTGTTACTAAACACAAAATTGCGATATAGCCCTATAACTTGAGATTCAATAGATTTTTGCAACAATGATGCAGCGAACAGTTAAATGTAGCAGGGTTTGGTCAATTGACTTGCCTAAGTAGTTTCCTACTATTACTAAGCTGAGAAATGCCTCCAGTAAGCCCCCTTATAGAGGCTTGGTAAGTTTACGAAGCAATAACACAGCAGTGCTAATTAGGTATAACGAGGTTTGAGCATTTAGCTGCATCAGAAGCTTCCCAGATGGTTCAAAGATTTTCAGCAACAATGACCCAGCAGTATTTAAAAGTATGGCAAAGTTTAGACCCTTAGCTCGGATCAAAGGATTCCCATTTGCTGAGCCGAAAAGAACGTTCAATAGCCCCCTATAGAAGTTCAGTAGGTTTCCCCCAGGAGTGGCACAGCAGTGTTTAATTAAATATAGCAGGATTTGGCCGCTTGGGATGCATTAATAGTTTCCCACCGATACTAGGTTAGCAAATGCCTCCGATATGCCCCTAAATGGGGGTCAATATGCTTTTGACAGAAGTTTAATATGGGTTTCTATCCTACAAAATGAAGTAGTTCCAGCACTAAGCCTCTAGTAAACATATATTAACATTGGGTACCCATGCAGGCAGTGCAAGTTATTAACACAGCGATGTATATCTAAGTATAGAAATTCAACCACTTAGCTTGTGCCGAGTTCCAAGGTGCTTGTCCCCTTTAATGCCTTCAATGTGGTGTATGGAGTACCACACACTAGCAGACGCCACTCTCTCAATGATTTTAGAGGTAGGTCCACAGTTTTAGAGGCAGAGAGCAGAGTAGGGCTTACACTCCAGCCGTTTCCTAGATGCTGGAAAAAGTTAGCATATAGGTTGTTCAGGCAGGGAAGGGTGCACCGCATGAACGCGATGGAAGGCAGTACACCTCCATCAAGACTCGGTGTACCACGCTGAGCTGCTGATAGACGCCCGCCGGACCCAAGCCACACCCCCTACATCACACGTCACGCAGCATGACCGTATCTGCACAATTATCTTTTTAACAACCATATTATACAGATTGTCAAGTTTCTCTTTTTTCATATTTATAAATAACTGAGAATATAATAAAAATAGGGATTTGGAAGCAATAACCTTTTGTCTTTTTATTTGTATTAAATATAAATGAATATAGATAATATCAAAAACAACTTAATAATCCATTTTAATAAACACAGAGTAAATAAAGTTAAATGTATATGCTTGCAATAAAGAATAAAATAAAATCACATACCCTTCAGGTTGTTTCCAGGTTAATCTCTCATTCTTCTGTTAATGAAGTTGCAAAAATATGCTGTGTCAACTAGCTAATAATTGGTGTATATTTATTTTATATACCATTACTACCAGTCATTTATGGGCAGGAAAAATAACATATAATACATTAAAACATGTAACTATGGTTTACTTAGGGGTAAACCTCGGTCAATCAACAAAAAAATTACTTAAGTCTTGATATCTTGGCAAATAGACAAGGCCATGACAAAATAATGACTTGGCCTAGCAGGACAAAATGGTGTCTATAGTCTTAACATTTTACTTGTGAAGCTTGATGTTAAGCCAGTTTGATAACAGAAAGAACACAGTTAACCCCTTCATGGCGCATGGTGCTTGCGTTCCAGACGATCGGTAGCCAGGAACACTATGTCACAGACCCGATCACGGTCTTAATAGACCCTGTGGGTCCCTGCCAAAAGATCGAGAGACCTCCGGCCATAATGTGTGACATCACGAAGGCATGCCCGGCATGCCCCCCACAGTGTATCACCTTGTTCAAACTGTATGCACTTAGGAACACATGCTGGCCTAGCTATAACACTGCACTGTGTAAAACCAGACATTAAACAAGTATAGCAGAGAAGACATTTGTCACAAACAGCTAACCCATCTAGGGAAAGTATTCTAGTCCATTCTAAAATGTTTCCAGGACAGAGAAGAAATAGATCTTCTTTATGTGTTTCAAGTTAGGTTAGAGCAGCAATCTTTACTGTAGGGTGTTTGATATGTCAAGTTGACATCAGAAATTGCCTCCAGGTTAGACTTTATAGTTTTCAAATGCTTCATTTGACATTGTCTCCCATTCATGATAAAAAGCTGTAAAAAAAAAAAAAAAGCCTGTCCCATATTCAGTGTGGAATGATCTTATCCTGCATAACGTCAGTGATATTAACAGTATTCGTATATCCTTTTTTCAAATTCAATTTGCTTTTCACTACAGGGTAAAAAAAAAAAAAAAAAAAAAAAAAAAAAAAAAAGCTCTGACCCAAGAGATCTACATATAACATCAAAATGAAAAGTGGTCACATAGTTCACTGAAATGTACCAATAATAATCAGATTTTTCTATTATAAAATATTCAGTTAGTAGTGAATTGCTTCCCAGTCAGAATGTCCCATTCCTTGAAGGATGAGTGCTTAGATTTCAATAATAACAATAGAAAATAGGACAGAAGATAAAACCTCCCTCTAAGTAGGTTTTTTTTTTGTATAGCACTCACAGGACTTAAAATATGAGGCCTATTATTTAGAAAAATATATATATAAATCCATTTTTTTTATTGAATCAAAGCAGCAGGTGAAGATGGTGAGCTAAAAATCCACAGATAGAAGATATCTGACATCATTCAATAGAGCACAATATTACTACTGTTGGGAAAAGTCTCTAACGCATAAAGAGAAATTAAGTTCAGTGCGCCTTAATGTTTAGAGAAAAAAAACTAGTAAATTCACTATGTTTACTACCTTAGACAGCAAATTAAATGCTGTATCTGCAATTCGTTCAGAGGCTCAGGATATGTGATGGGTAGCTTATGATTAAAGGGCATAAACCTTAATTTTTTACTTTTAATGAGACAGATACCACTAATTGTGCACCATTTTAAAAGATATTCTATCTTTGCAAGAGAAGAAGACTACGGGCGTCCATGGCATGGAGCTGTGCTCTGTGACAGCAGAGAGACACAATCCGAAAAGCATCTTCTCTGCGTTAATATGCAAAAACAAAGAGGAACCAGTCAGTTTATCATCCAACTGTTCATTGACTTGATAAAAATGAAACTAAATATGAAAGATGCCAAAAAAATAAATTATTGAGATTTTTTTATTCATTTTTTATTTTCTTGGTATCTTTCATTTACAAAGATGTTTAGTTGAATTTTATCATTTTTTTGTTAAGTCAATTATAAGTGGGATGATATATTGTAGACATGTGCATTAGTTTTCGGACAAATGCATTTTTGGATGAAAATAGCATTTTTGTCTATTGGTCCGAATGACGAAAAACTTACAGAAGCCGAATGAACGAATGTTAAATGAACGAAATTAATTTCCATTCAGTCATTCGGTTGCTGACAGCCACTCTTGTTGAATTCGACAATTTGTCAACATTTTGGTTTAAGTTATTGTATGTAATGCTAATAAACTGAGTCAAACTTTTTTTCTATTAGTTACATATATAATTTAAGCCAATATTGAGACAGAAATTAGTCGTAATTAAACCAAATTGACCTAACTTTTGATTTCCACAGATCAGTCATCAGACAAGTAGTATTAATTTTGTAACAGACAAACAGTTCCAGTCAAGAAAATCCGGGCTCCACCGCTCTCAGCTGCAGTGCCTTCCAGCACTGAAAGGGTGTGTGTTCCTCTCACTGTGTGGTCCAGGTGCCGGCTTCCCACGCCTAACCCAGCGTTAAAGAATCAATAAATGAAGAAATGGTGAAGGGAAGAATCCGCACTCAGGAATCCAAGTTGAAAAATAGGTGAAAACTTTTCCACCCCGTTTCTGCTGTTTCACATGTACCTTCATTTCTGCAAATAAATATCACCTATTTTTCAACTTGGATTCCTGAGTGCGGATTCTTCCCTTCACCATTTCTTCATTTATAGTATTAATTTTGGATTTGTTTTTATTCTGCATACAAACTAATCCTAAATGAATACTCTCTGATCTGATCTGTGCAATTCATCCATTCAACAATTAGGCATAATTTCGACTGATTTTTGTCTCCATTTCAGATTAAGTTGTATACATAACTAATAGACTAAATTTCTACTTTAGCTGTATATGTAACAGGCTTAATTTGCACTCAATTTCAACTTTAGTTGTATTTGTAACTGATAAGACTCAAATTCGACTCACTAGTACAAGGTTTGGGAATTTGGATTAAACAAATTTCATCCCCTACCTGTTGAGCTTTGGTGAAATTTCCGTTTTCGGATGACATATGGTCGTAATTCAGCTCTTTCTTAAGAATTCATATATTAATGAAAATAGGTGAATTTTCCATTTGTACGAATGAAAATAATGAAACTAAAATAACTAACAAATTGTGTCCGAAATTAAAGCAGCAATGGACAAAATTAGTTTTGGAATACATTTATATAATCTACAATTTAGTATTAAAATTCACAATTTTCCAATTCCTACTTGTGAAACTACAGAAAAAGACTCAAACGTAGATCATTTATTTTTCCTGAGTTTGTACAGAGAGTACACCAAAGAATTTCATCTATTTTTGGCATTTACAGTCGTACTAATATGAGGTATGTAACACTTAAAACTCATATAAGTGCAAGATTATTTTATAAAAGGAAGGGTGATTGTAACTTTACAGAGCACAGTAATATGCTCTTTACTACACAGATTTAGATTCTTGTCACTGCTCCTCACTTTCAGTAACACTCTCATAAGTGAATGGACGTTCAGCACTTGTTTGTCTCTTCAGTAGTCTTATTGCTCCATCTTGTAGCAGTTCACAATTGTTATTCAACGAGTTGCGTTCCGACTCAAAACTTAATTAACTCATAGCTTGAGAAAAGAATAATGTAGAGAGCTGAAAATAGTTGTGTTGACCTAGAAATGCCACCCTTTGAACCACTGAAACATATAACATAAAGGTCTTCAGGATAGAATCTCATTTGCTGTTGAAAAGGAGATTTTGATATCACTGGTGACGTAGAACAATGACCCATAAACTTTGCAGTTTGTGTTGTCTTAGAAATTCCAATACGAATAAGCTGTGCAAATTTAATGATTCCGGAGTTCAGTGTTTAACCTTGCTTTGTGCACTGGGGCAAGTCATTATGGAATAGTAAAGGGCCTTCCCCAAACTGTTCATGCAAAGTTGAAAGCATAGCATTGTCCAAAATGTCTTGATATGCTGAAGCATTAATACTTCTCTTCACTGCTAAATCCCTGATAAATAGCCCCAAACCTACTCCACCAAACTTTACATTTGGTACAATGCATTCAGGCAGGTAAGGTTCTCCTGGCATCTGCCAAACCCAGACTCTTCCATCAAGTGCCAAAGACCTCGTCCTTAAGGGGTTAAGTAAAACATTGTAATTGCTAGTATTGTGGTATATCACAAAAACAGTGCAGTTTCAGTAAAGGAAAGGTCAATAGCTTACTATAATTACTTCCAAGAATATGATCTGCTGTCACCCAGACAGAACTGCTGTTTATTTGTAACATTGATATTTAACCTATTTATTTTTTATACCATGCCAGGAATAATAAACATCATCTCTAAAATGGGTCCCTGGGTGCAAACAATTCTCAGAAAACAAAAATAATAATAATCACCAGTAATGTACCAGTATAAACTCCAAGAAAATATTTGTATCATTTACACAGAAAAGGATGGCACACTCCGTGTGTCTGCTCTGTGTCAGACCAAGTCTTTTGTTTTTAATTACCCATTTATGTGTAACATGTGCCACAGTTAGACCAGGACTATTTTAACTCTTGGGGTTTCTACTTGCCTGTTTCTTCCTCCCACATGGGCTTAGTGAATGAGCTCAATGATGAAGACATTGGGCAGTGCGCATGAATGTATAGCAGCACTGTTCAGCACCGAACATTTGTTTGCACTCATCCATGCTAGGTATCTGTGTGACTTGATATGAATCCAAATCTGACTCTGATTCATGCACAGCTGGTCAGATGGCTCAGTGAAGTAAAGCACAAACATTCAGCTTAATCCTAAAGTTTGCACTGTTGATTAGCATCAACTTAGCCATTCAGCCTAATGGGGTTCACAAAGTGAGAGGCAGGCTAATAGTAACATTCCCAATACTGAACTCGGGCAAGAAAACAGGTAGAAAAGTTTCTACTTGTACCCACATGCATCCGGACGTTGACAATGAACATTTTATTGTACTCTTCGTGAAAAAAAATTGTTGCTGTTTTTATTAATGAAACAACTTCATTCAATCATTCATACCACACACACTATCCAGGCAGAGGGTGACTAATCACCAGAATTTTGCCATCTGACCACCTTTCCTTTTCCACCTCTCTCTGTGTATCTCAGTTCTTTTCCCTACATCTAAGCTTTCTGTCCGACCCCAATCTAGCTCCCCCATTATCTAGTTTCTTCAGCCTTTTGCTATCAACAGTTTACTTGCGAGTCATATATTGATTATTAAATATTTAATATTCGGATGATATTGTGATAGGCCTATGTGGGCCAGTGCGATCTTAGCTTCCAGGTGGACTTCCAACAATGATACTTGCGGGATCAGGAGTGCTACCTGGTCCCAGAACTTTTTAATGAACTCACAATCCCACCATACATGGGTATATGTCCCAGCATTTTTTTTTTGTATCTCAGTTTGCTTCACTATTAGGATACATTTTTTTAAGTCTATATGGTGTAAGGTACCACCGGTAAATTACTTTAAAATATAACTCCACCAGGTTTAAACAGTGTAACAATTTGTTTGTAGTCCTTATAGCATTCAACCAGTCTACATTTTCTAAATCACAATCAAGCTATTTCTCCCATTTAACCATTACAGGTTGCAAATTAAATGTGATCTGTTTATTGCTCAATTTAAAGGAATATTTACCAAAATGTTTCTTCCAGTGACCATTTATTAACTCCTCCAGTTGGAGATTTTCCTCATGCTACTAAAAGGTATTATCTTTTTTTCAATATGGGTTTTAATTCTCAAATATGAGAAGAATTCAGCAGTCTGTAATCCAAACTTACTATTAATATCTTCAAAGCAGACAACTTTTTTTTTATCATGAATTAATTGTGATATAGATACTATGTTATTATTTTTCCAAGCATCTAATCTAATATTTGGGATGATAGTTTCCAGAATTTCTAAGGGCATATGCCGTTCAAACACAAAGGGAGAGAAATATTTATTTTTAATCTTGTTCCACATATAGCCAAGACACAGACTATGGCGTGAATTTACTATGATTTATCTCAACAAATATAAATTTACGTTGAAGGATACTTTATTCATTCAGGAATACAAAAAAACAAAAAACCCAACAACATACAAATCGTTATTTTCCACAAAAAGGACAACTTTGTTTGATTCCCATATTATAAAGCAGCGAGTCTAGATGCCAGGCTGTCAGTATTCATTTGAATTTGCACTGTGTTCAGCATGTTTTGCCTGTACAGATCACTGTCTATAGTTAAACTAGCGACCTGGTCACATTGCATGCGCTGGCTCTGGAGTTCCTCTCTGTACCTTTGTATCCGCTCCTTTGTGTCAGGTAAAGAATCTGTTGTGCTGGTATTTCTTTTCTTCATTTTACACCTCTGGCTCAATTCCTTTTCAGCTCGACTTTCTGCGGAGGATATGGAGCTTCTAAGGGATAGCAGCTCTTCTTCTAGAGACCGTGCCAAGTTGGCAGTGAGAGAATCCTTGCCTGTCAGCGGTGTGGTATTTATCGCACAGGATGGAGGAAGAGCACAATTTAGACTGTGAAGGCACTGCATTAATGTAGAATCGCTCCTTAAAACAATAAAAATATATATAAATGAAAAACAATTTTAAGCATTGTTAAAAGGACTAAACCTGAAAATATATCTTTTTACATATCAAAGTAATTTTCCTCTGTGTTATATTGTTTTTGTATAGTACTTTTGCATTAGTGCCATTCAAAAGGTATCCCATAGTCTTTGTCCCAAAAATAGACTTGGGAGAAATCATTGTATGAAGCTGCTGCTTCACTGAAACGGTTCACCAACATACCTATTGGTGTGTCAATCATGTAAGATGAGAGGGAGAAATGTATTTATAATTGGGAATGTGAATAGAAATGCTGTGGAGTATAGTTATTAAGAATGATGGTGAAGCAGGAGTCAATGACAATATGAATAGTAGACAGTAGAAGAGAAGCGAGAAGAGGGGGAGAAAGAGCCACAAGATGCCTGTACTGTAGTGGAACAAGGAGAAACACACATGCTGAAGATTCATACTCAAGTTGTTTGTCCCAGCAAATTAGAGCATGGATAAAAGGTAAAGAAATTTGAATTTAAAACAGCATAATGGAAGAAATAATTATGTCTTTCTTGGCATTCATTACTTTTAGTTCAGTATAGTATATAAAACATTTTAAGCAAATTATAAAAATGCCTTACACCCCTATAGTATAACAATGTTTGTAGCATGACATACACGCATCAATATGCTGTAGGGCAACTGTCCCACGTAAGCCATTTTCTGTGCTATCATTTTTGTAAATTAGGTTTCCATTGTAGGGTTCTATGGGCTAATCTGCTGGAGATTTTCCTTTTATAGGATTGGCTGCTTTATCCTTTGTTTTTATATGAGGAGTTATTTTGTTTGAATTTTATTTTAGAGTTGGTCATAATGTAGCAATTTATGTAGAGAGATGTTTCTTTACATTATTTTAAATGATTTTAATTGGGCTGAAATATATTAGTGCTCCACCTAGTGGCAGTATAATATAATGGCGACATAGGAACTGAATGTTTTGTTTAAATATAAATAATAGCTTTAAGACTAATTAGGCAGAGCTTATATAACTCCTGGTTATTGATGTCTGAACGGAGGTCTGTATTTTAGCCTTGTAACCAAGTTGGTGCTCTCATTGTCACTAAAAAGCAATTTAAACATAACCCAAATGGATATTAAGACAAAGACAGACAAGAATCTCCATTCGAATAAACCGAAGAGACTTAGAAGAATGTGGTAACGTAACCATGAGAATGCATGCCTTGTGACTTACTGCCTATATATCCTCTTACATTTTTCTAGAATTGAGAGATACGTATAAAATGAGCTATACCTGTAAAACACAGTCAGGGTTCCTTCACATGGATTCTTTGGATCCCATATGAACAGAGTACCTGGCAGGCTTCCTGCTGTATCACTGCATATGATTTCAGGGATGTGTTGAATTGGCTTCCCTTGCATTTGCTCCATTAGCCAAACTTCCACTGCATCCAATGTGTAGTCAACAGATAAAAGATGAAACGAACATCTCTGATATGCTGACAGAACAGCAAACGTGTCTTCCAGACTGCCTAAAAAAAGTCAGAAAAAAAAGAACAATAATAGTCAGGAAATGTCATACCTCATCCCAAAAGTCAGCTCTTACTGCATATCTGGCTCGGTTCTAAATATCACATGACAATTCGACCCAAACAAAAGAAAACTAAGTGATGAGATTGCTGTATTTGCAATGCAATAGCATCTTGATTTGTACTTATCCGAAATGACAAGAATTTGCGTTCTATTAAAAATGAACACGCACAGTAAGGTCTATTTAATAAACAGTGAACTGACAAGTATAGTGCAAAATTTAGGGATAAAAATAATAAATGAATAAAAATGCTCCTTATCTGCCTTCATCTTCTATTTCCCACCCAGTTATTAATACATGATTTTTGCAAGTTCCTAAAGGCAAGCAAAATGCAGAGCAGCATTCAATGCATCCAAGTAATTATGATTATTTACATCTATGGAAGTTTGAGATGTATTATATTGTACTGAAATACTGTTTGGAATAATTAAAATACATATAGATATTTGTTTGAAACCCGGTTTTAAAGCACAAGGCTACATTATGTAAAACAGGGATTGTCAAATATTTATAGAGCCAATATAATGATATTTAGTTCAATCTCAAGGAGATTTTTTTTAGATTTCTTTCTTATTCAGGCGTTACATCCATATTGACCCATTTAAACCACTTAAACTCGCCAGTAGCCATCTCTTGACAAGCCATGGGTTTCTGCTCCATGGGGTTTTGCCAACCTTGCAGCAAATAAAGAATTTGTATTAAGATAATTGCGCTAGATTATGATCTGTCTTTTGATGTTCTGTGTTGAATTTCACCTAGAAACTCTTATGGGTTCTGTGAACCTAAACATACTCCAAAAGCATTCCATATGACAGCAGCTGGTACATTAGAACTCCCATCATCCTATCAGACCAATGTCATAGAAGGGATAGAAACTCTAGACTTTTCTCAGAAATGTCACGTAGCACATTGGCATGAGTGGGCATAAATCAATGTATCTTGTTTGCTTATAAAACCATTGTAAATAAAATAGTTCAGATTTTCAAAATCATAGCACCCTATACACGTTTGATTAATTGGATTTTTTCCTTTTAACTATATCTTAATTACACATTAATTATTGGGTAGGTTAACAAATAATGACTAAAGCCTTTGCTGGATTATAGCACATGGGTTTATGCATTATCTACCATTATGTTACCTAATCCAAAGAGCTAGCCATAAATATAATGTTAATTAAATTCCACATGGTTAAAGACTTCACAGAAGTGGTAGGGCCGATCTCATCTTTTTAAGTAATTATCCAGATTACAGACCAAGCCATGAGCAGCTTCTTAGAAAATGGTATTAGCAGCTTTAAGTTCTATTTTTCTTCAAAAAGTTGCAGCGTCAACAACAAACAAGGAATGTATTTTAATGTTTGAGCCGTGAATTTTAGAGAATTAAGAAATACATTAATAAACAATTTTAAAAAAATTAAGAAATAACAGCCAATACAATTTTAACCAATGAGTGAAAGAAAAAAACACATTTCCACTAAATTCAAATAAAAATGTATCCAGAAAAAGAAAAAAACATTATTCTAATTACCATCATCTTAAGTCACCAATAAAAGGTCTATTTTAAATGTATCAGTCACTAGAACAGTGGTAAGTAATTTAGAGAAATCTGGACAGTGCCCCAATACCTACAGGTACTGTAGCCCCAGAGACGTGACCACCTGGCTTGTCTAATCTTTGATTTTGGGAGAAATTCAGATGTTGTCTGCAGCAATCCCCCCCCCCCCCCCCCCCCCAGGGATAAGTTCACAAAATAAAGTTTCTTTTAGAAGTTTGATGCTTCAACAAAATAACAAGGCTTTGTGTTCCAGCCTGCATTGAATAATTTAGATGTGTTTTCATAGCATCTTGTGAATTTACCTTGACAGTGTTCAAATACGCTTACTGTATGCGTCCCTTTTAAAACATCTTCAAGGCTAAGAGAAATGTTCCCACATGGTACAATCAGCTTCTCACTTCTTAGTAAGCAGTCAGGTTGATTTTTCCTTCTGGCATGTAGCAACACCACACAGCTTGTGTTATTAAGTGCCAGCAGTGGGGACAGTTCTGTGACAGCAGTTACTGTGCGCTCCAAATCATTTTGATAGGTTGGAGAGCAGGGTTTGCTAAAGCAATCCTCTGAAAGATTGCCCTTGATGCAGCAGTCAAGTCTTTGCTTTTTTGCCATGGGTTCCTCCTGGTAGGCAGATACCAGAGCAGGGCTGATGGCCAATTTTAACACATTACTTTGACACTTTGTAACTTGGGAGAGTGAAGCTGTTTCTTGATCCATTATAAGTGATAAGCCTGTGTCGCTCAGTGATCTGAAAAAATAAATAAAATAATAAACAGCATTACAGCGATGTAAACAAGCTTGTGGTCTCCAGTATGATATAAAAGCATCAACACCTGTAAAATAGAAAGCAAACTGATATACATGAGTACACACCTTAACCTTTCTGATACCCTGACAGAATTTTATCATTTATTGTACAGAATTAGGTTTCCCAAGCCAAAAGTATAACAAAACAGAAAATAAAAATAAAAAAAAAAACACTCAGGTCCACTAAATAATCAAATCTAGATGTATGGTTTATTTCTGCTCACAAGAATTATCATTAGACCTATATCTGTAAAAGGGCCTGTAAACAGTGGTGTCTTGAATGTCATAGGTTAAGACCAAAGAGTCTTAATAAGTTAATGGTTGCTTGTTTCATGCATGTAGTTGTCGGATTATTAATAACCATCTAAATATTAATATGGGTTATTAATTATGAATCATTAAAAATATGAAAAATGGATGATTCATATATATGGGTCCGACCAAAAATACCCATATAAAGAATTTGTAATGTATATAGAGAGTTTGGATGAAGTTTTTACAAAAGTAAATACAATGCAACAATTATTAATAAAATAATAATTCATTTATTGAATATAAAATAAAGATCAAATGATAAGCAAAATAGCATAACAACAAAATACAATATCAATAGATGTTAATCATAATTCACATGTATGACTTATAACAGAGGTGAATAAAATAAAACATTAATTATGCAGCTCTGTACCTGTATCAGAGTCTTATAATCGAGGTCGGATTATAATCTGACCTCTAATTGAGGTCAGACTATAAGACTGGGATCCAGGTCCCCCACAGAGCTGCAGAGGACCTGGATCCCCCTCTCTAACAGCAGGCGATGTCTGCGCGATGAGCACAGACTCCCCCTGCTGCTGCCCGGCACGACCGCCGGGACTTCTATAATGAAGCCGGGTACTTCATAATAGATGGAGGTGTCGGGCAGCATGGAGGATGTCTTCACGTATCGTGCAGACATCCCCCGGTTGCCCCCACTAGCCACCAGTGACCAAAAAACAGGTGAGGGGAAGGGGGGGGGGGGGGGGGAGAGAAAGCTGGGGGCAAGGGAAAGAGAGAGGCAGCATTGGCACATAAAAGGAAATAAAAACAAGAAATGCATTTTTTTTATTTCATTATTTTTTATTAAAAAAGCAATTTACATGTGAATATATAGAAGTTGAACTAGGGTAGTCTTATATTCAGGCTTTTAGTTTTTTCCTAATGAAAAATCCAAAGTTTGGGGGGTCGTCTTATAATCAGGGTCGTCTTATAATCGAGCAAATACGGTATGTATTCTAGCTAGACTTTAAGAATGGGAATCTTAGATAATCTCTGGAGATTAGATATTACATATTTGGGTAAATACCTAGACTATAAGAATTTATGGTTCTTGGTAATATCTATAGGATATTCCTCTGGCTTCCTTCTGCAGAAAGGATGACAGATAAACACCAGGCTAAAACATATAGATCCCAGAAATTGTGGGAATTAAGTTTAATTTACCCAAATATATATACTGCTAATTACAACCATAAAAATGGAGATTATGCTAGAAACAAGTTGCCACATTTATACATTACCGGCAGAGGTTGGTTTGTAGTTGAGACTCCTTCCATTGAAGAATTAAGTGATGGGATTTACTTCTGGTACTTAGCTCAATACTACGTGTATGGAGATGTCTATTGTTATAGTGAACATGTGCTATTAAAAGCCTCATATTCCTGAGTTCTCCGCAGAAGGAGAGAGACTCAGCCCGTTTGTAAAACATTCCCATCTCTCACCCCACTAGTCGCAGCTCTCCCCAAATCAGTCCCCCCAGGTCTTTTCAGTTATCTCTCCGTCCTCCCGCTCTCTCTTCTCCACCTCCAGTATCAACTTATCAACCAAACCTTATCTCAGTTTCACACCCTGTTTCTGTAACTTCTAGCCAATTGAATGGATGGGTGTGTTTAATGTAAATGAGATGATGTCATGATTTATAGCAATACGTGGATTGTGAGTATAATGTGAGAACATATATATGTTGAAATATAGAAGTGTTAATACAATTTCAAATTGGAGTAAATATTCTTATCAATATTCTTATCATTTCACATTAGATAAAAACTTATAATAAAATGTATATCACACAATAAAAAACAATATTCTAATTAATATGTAGGATTAATTATACTTTACATATTTATTAGTGAAGGTGTGATATAATTATATATTTTAATGAGCGATTAGAATCAACTCGGTGTGTTTATAATAACCCTTATTAGATTCTTCACATCTAAAATCCAAATAATCTCAGTGTTTCTGTGTCTTTCAGTTGCTGCCAGTTTGGGTGGGCTAGAAGCCCCCCTTCTCCTCTTGTATGTACACAGCTGTGTCTGCATCAGTACAATGAGATGTGGCTTAGTCATAAACTTTCCACTAACAATGGCCACCTTATCTGTTCCGGTGATACTATGAACTTATCAGTAAAATATTTGGTTTCAGATAACAGAGTTAAGAATGTGGAAGACTTTCCTTTTAGCATCAGGGACACAGAATAAGATTTAAACACCCAGAAGGATGTCCAAATACTGAGACAAAATGGAGGCTGCTGGCATCCATCTTGTTATACTTTGCTTCTGCTTTATTCATATGTACCAATCTCGAGATTACTGTTCAAACCTCTGACATAGTATTGTACATTGTAAAAAGCTATGCATTTTTTTCTGTGAGCTTTTTTGCTTCTGTAGTTTCCATGTGATTGATATGTCTGTTAAAACACATACCTCAATAAACGGTTGATCACTGGTATCTTGTAAGTGCAATATTGTGGTATTACTCTATATTTCTACCTATATATTGTGCCTGACTAGTGTATGTTTGTGGCATACAGGCTGAAGCTGAAGTCTTTCTGCACAGAACATATTTCACCTATAAATTTGCTAACAATGTTTCTCTACTCTACACAACTTTAATTATGACAGCTGCACGTCAAATCTAGTTAACTCATCATCTAGATCTTGGCGATATATAGTTAGCCCAAGACAAACTTCATTTCAAATAACTTAATGTCCGGCATACAGCTTACTTACTCATATGAAGATTCATCCAGTTTGACACCAACCACCAAAAGGTCATCAATAATCCGATGCCACACTTTTTCAACCAAACATTCTGGAACTTCTTGTAAATGACATATATCTTCATTCATGGAGTCATAGCTAGGTTCTACATCATCCCAAAGAGAAATAAGGTCCTCCTGGAAGACAACAAAGCGTTAGGAGCTGGAAACAAAAACATTCAAACTAGAAAATAAATAAATAAATCATAAGTGATTAAAATGTTTCACAACTAGAAAAACAGGTTTACACTTAAACAGGTTAAAGCACCTGTCATATGCTGACAATTATGTAGGAGAGAAAACAGATAAAGATCTGTTGCACACTTGCCACGTGCCAAGCTCCGTGCCAAATTCTTCTCTGCAGGATGCATCCTGAATCTGCCTTGTGCACATAAAATAATACAGGAAACGATTTACAATGATACCATTTATTGGCTAGCGGAGTTTGAATGCAAACTTCCACTATAAACAGAGCTCACAAAACTATAACAGAATGCACACTCTCTCCGACACAATGATTAATTTATAGAGAAATATTAAAGAGAAATGGAAATGATTTTTTTTTTTTTTTTATATAACCAGCTATATACATACGTTTTGTCAATTAAGGCTCCTCCATCTTATGTCCCAGTGAGTCTAAATGAATACAAGTCACTGCAGAAAGGATGCTTCCTTATGATCAGGAATTATTAAATACATAGAGTGAATTGAGTAATCAAAGCAATAATCTACAAAATAATAACTACCTAACTACTCAAAATTGTCAACCCCAATATAGTTATACACTCTGTAAGATTACCTTATCTTTAGGCTGTACAATCACTTCCTTGCCTTGGACCATGTGTATCAGTGCTTCACATGATGACCTGATCACTTCGTCTTTAACTTGTAAATCATGCTGCAATTCTTGAAGTGACAGCAAACCAGCCTGAAAAGAAATCCCAGAGATACAATTCACAACTTAAATACACAAATAAATACACAAACACTAACCTTGGTTTAATAAGTGTCCTGTATACACTGTTTAAAAATCTGCCAATGTCTTGGATTTTCAAGATAAAAAAAAAAGCTGTAGCATTATCTCTGCGTTCAGTCCACTCAGCGTTTGTTCAGTTTTAAATCAGTGCTAAGGTTCAAACATGGATTAACACGGAACTGTGGAGTTTTGCCTTTTTTGAGCCATTGTAAAAATAACCTCTGCTGGTCTATCACAGTTAGAGTTCCCACCTTTTCTTAAATAAAATACCAGCCTTGCTACTCCCTTCCAAGACTTAACATTGGCATTATGCCAATTTTTTACCGCCCTGCCGGTAAAATACTTGCCAGTGTGGCAACCCTATTCACAGTGATGGTGAACGTTGTGGAAGGTTAGTGTCAAATCTTCTGCAGAAACTAAGCTATCAATTTCGGAATACCCTCTCATCCTAATAAACCATTGTAAACAACATGACCAGCCCTGTATTCTTTCATTAAAACATTTCTATTTAAAGTCAATGTGAGTGGAATTCTGTAGGGGGCAACAGAATATCAGATTTATTTACAGTCACACATTTGCATTATTGTTGTGTTTTACCTATGTATGTATTTGTGATATTGTGGACACTGCTTCTTTTTGAATGCCATCAGAGGCATTCACTCTCCTTATTCCTCCCAATCTTGGGATTTCCTGTCCTCGCTAACTTTCAGATGACCATGCCAACTCTCCCTTCCCAGTGTTCTTCTCTATTTCTACTCAGTCCAACTGGTCAACTAAACATTATTCTAACACCTCCCAGTAACTCCTTATGTGGCACTGATGGCTGTAATTATGAGATGAGACCTATCTGGCCCTTATTGCCATGTTACCCCAGCCACCACACACTTGTTGGCTTGCTGATACACCATGGTTCTTAAATTTCTTTCCCTAAATGCCAAGGGCCTGAACACCCGCCCTCCCACCAAAACGCTGCATGTTGTTAGAAGAGGTGAGGAAACTACAATCTAACATCATTTGTTTGCAAGAAACTCATTTTGCTATGCTACATTTTCCAAGTTTCACCACGATTCTGAAAGCCACATGTACAAACTAGAACATCATTTCAAAGGCGCAACTATAGTCTGCGGAGACTTCAACTCCCAACTGATAGCTCATTTGCACATTCGGGAAAATACAAAATCACACGAATCGATTACTTCCTCATAGATAAACACTCTCTACAAAAGATTACACATTTAGGCGTTATAACCTGGTCAGATCACGCAGCTCTAACTATGCATCTTTCGGAACAACGTTCCATGAAAGGTGTGGGCAACTGGAGAATTAATGATCACCTATTGGCTGAAGCGCAAACCCAGGTCAACCTTACTAACAAACTTCAAGAATATTTCTCCACAAATGACACCTCGGAAATCTCCAGAGAAACCCTGTGGGAAGCCCACAAAGCTATAATTAGAGGATACTTGATAGCATACTCTGCCACCATTAAAAAACAAAGAGAAGCGAAATTAAATTCACTGATTACACAAGTACAAGCCCTAGACGCCCTGAACAAACATCAGCCCCTTAGATCAAGGGTGAAGCACATACAAAAACATAGAGCTGAACTTGATGAGCTCGAAACGAACAGAACTCCAATGATTGTGAAAAGAATGAAAAAGCTGAGCCAAACATTCTGTACTCATGGGAACAAAAAGGGAAAGACACTCGCAAAAACAGGAAGTAAAGTCAGCTATTGGCTACATCATTTCCCCTTCTGGGGTGAAAATTCAAAACCCTTAAAAAAAAAAAAAAATCACGGAAACCTTTTGTGGAATATTATAGTAAATTGTACAATCTACAAAATGAGCCCCACACCCATCAACCTTTGCAAGAAGAAAATACTTGATTATTTAGAAGTCAGCCTTCCCCAAATAACCAAATCGCAAAGTTTAATACTTACTGCATCGATCTCTGAAAGGGTAGTGACTACTGCAATTAATAATCTTCATCTGAACAAAGCCCGGGGACCCGATTCAGTAATCTATACTACAAAAAAAATAAAGAAAGCCTTACCTACCTCACTTTATTTAATTCTTGAAAACTCAACAGAAGCTTCCCCCTTTGCATGCTTACGGACCATATCTCTAAACACCTGAAGCCAGGCAAGCCTCCTCCAAGCTGTCCAAATTTCTGTCCACTTGCACTTGAATACGGATCTTGTCCTCAAGACTACAGCCTATACTTCTGTCACTGCTGTATTATGATCAAGTGGGATTTTTCAAGGGCGGGCATGCTTCAAACAGAAATACTAGAACA
Organism: Pelodytes ibericus; assembly: GCA_036172795.1. Classification (NCBI taxonomy): domain Eukaryota; kingdom Metazoa; phylum Chordata; class Amphibia; order Anura; family Pelodytidae; genus Pelodytes; species Pelodytes ibericus. The sequence goes on from CM069857.1 coordinate 43,098,032, forward strand.
TTTGTCAGTGTGCTTCAACATACCTTTAACAACAAATCCACATGTCTCCTGCTTGTCCTTGATGAAGAAAAAGCCTTTGACAGATTACACTGGGGCTTCCTAGGCAACATATTCTACCTTACAATCACCATACTCATTTTCCTGGAGGATGGGTCATATCGATTATTTGGGGATTCGATTGACATGCAACCCAAACAATTTTCGCCAACAGAATGTACTTCAGAAATGATCCTTGATTAAAAGTGAACTACAGACCTGGTCCATCTTGTAGCTATCTTGGCTAGAATGCATTGCAGCCATAAAAATGACAATCCTACCGAAAATACTGTACGTCCTACGCACCCTTCCAATTGACATTCCACAATCGAACATGCAAGATATTCAAAGACATATTTTACAGTTCATTGAAGGGAAATGCAAGTCCTGAATTGCCAACTGGTGGTTGTATCTACAAAAGAATGCAGGTGGCCTGGGGATACCAAATCCCACCTTCGCCTCCAGCAATGAACTGAAGCTGGTATTAACTCCTATGGGCAGCTGACAAATACCTCAAACACTCTCCTCCCATTCTCTGATATCCAATCATTTTTCCACCTTCTAGTTACAGACTTCATACAGATCCAGCATGCGCTCACATCCAAACCTTGCCAACTCCTTCAGCAGCCTCAACCAGCTTCTAAATTAGACTCCATTCTAAAACCAACTAAATCGTGGAAATCAGTGTCTGTTATTTACAATATGCTACTGTCCCATAACACTCCGGATAAGTTACCATGTTTTGAATCTTAGGAGAAGGAACTAAGCCTGGTACTCCCAACGTCGACATGGGAAAAAATTATTCGTAAAACTTCTCTCATTGTACAAATCACCTGGAACTTTCCAGGAAAATCCTATACCGATGGTACTTTGTACCCTCTCGATTAGCTCGTTGGTACCCTAATTCCTCTAACAAATGTTGGAGATTATGAGGTCAAGAAGGCACCATGCTATATATTTGGTCGGCCTTCCCAAGGATTTCAAAACTATGGTATGAAGTATTTAAGATCATTAAGTCTCATGATATTGCAACTCTATCGGAACTCAGAAACCTAGTCACAATATAACCATGGAGAAGATGCACTACTCCCTCACAGATGCCTTAGATAAATTTGAACATCTTAGGGACAGCTGGACCATACCTCCAACCTCCCCCAGCCTGAGTTGGCCTTCTGTTACCTCTTTCTCTCTTCTTCTCTTCTCTTTTACTATGCTACTTCCAGAACTCTTCCAATCTTCACACCTCATATTGAATTCTGATGATTGGATAGTTACCTCTACCTGTTTAAACCACCTGTATTTGCAATATGGTAATGTTGTATCTATATCCATGTCATCACTTTAGAAAATCAATAAAAACTTTTATTAATAAAAATAATCAATACTGATTTTGTTTTTGATGAGTATATGTTGTTTCTCTTGTATTTTGTTGTGTGATCATGTAAAATTGGATTTTTGTTTTTTTTCCATGTATTATTTTAATTTAATATCAAACCCTTCACTGTAAAGATATTTAGTCAGATAGCTAATTGGCATTTATCAATCACAGGTTCAGTTATGGTTTACTGATACATGTGGGAACATAGATGTTTATCTGCACATCAGCTTATTTCTAAACCTGTAAAATATAATTTTTTAGGTCTTAGTTCTGCCACATGCTCTCTACAGAGTCCTACACTGCTATGGAGTCCTAAACTGATGTATGAAAAATATACCTGTAATCTTGCTTCTAATGCCTGGACAGTGATTAACCGATTTTCTTGCAACCCGTCTTCAGCTGATTCATCCTCTTTGCCAATGGCTGTCTAATTTAAATAGAACAAAAGAAACTTAGTACTCAAAATTAAAAAAGGCACAGTTTTAAAAAAAGGCCTCCTTTAGTCTCCTTTTAAAGGAATACTACCACTTGCATATGATGTAACTAGATAACCAGGTGATTTAAACCAAACCCATATATAAATCATGCCACTGTTTTTTTTATATGATTGAATTAATTGAATAAAAAAAGGAAAAATAAAATTAGATGTTTGTGTCCTGGCTCTATTTTGTGAATATTTCCCATGATGCAACACCATCCACAATCTTCCAGCCAGTCTCACTTTACAACTGTTGCCAAAGCCTGCATGATGCGGTCATAAGATACTCCCCTGCTCTCTTGCTGTGTATCATAGTGGGCAGGACTAGGTGGCTGTGTACAACTTTTTTTTACTGCCTTCCAACACAAAGAGAGGCGATTAACCTGATCAAACAGGATCATAACTCCACCCCCTTGTGATGTAGTAGTTACACTACCCTCTCATTCAGTGCAAATCTATGATCAGAATTCTGACTTATACACTACATTCTATGGCCCTAGCCCCAAGGTGAGAAATTTGTGCTGTAAAGTCACTGGGGGGTGGCACCCAAAAACGCTATATTTCACAAAATAGCGGCGCCCAGTCACACTGGATTCATTAAAAATTTTAGTAAATAGACTCTCATAACAAAGACATATCTGAAATCAACAATACAAAATAAAAAACCCTTTTCATTTTTTGGTAGGAGTGTCCCTTTAAAACTCAAGCATACACTTTTTTACCAATAAGTGGTGCTGAGCGGCATGTGCTTTACAGGGTTCACTTTCTAACTTGTCATATATTACTAAATGAATCATCACTCGCGCGCATATTCATTCTATATCCATTGATTGGTATATAAATAAATAAAAATGAACCAAGATGGGCCACACCAGAAATCGCATACACTAATGTAGGTTGAGGTGAAGTGTGGAGATAAAAGTTATGAAGCCTGCAAGTAGACTTCACTTACTGGGTAGTTGATGTCACAGGAGTCTGTTATTTTGAAGTCTTGAGGGTCGGATAAATTGTTTGGGTCATCTTTAAAAATCAAAAGTATTTGATCGAATCCCACTCCAATGAAATCATCCACCAGGACATGCTTCACTTGTAGCCAAGTTGCAGCTATCTATAAGACAGGAAGAACAAACATAATTGAAGTTTGGTATTAGAACAGTACATTCTGCATGAATGCACAATCGCATGACTTTGACTGGTTAAACAGAGGCAACTAATAAACCTTTTGTGGGATAGGTCCAACTTTTAATTTTGCATCTGTTTTAATGAATGTTCCTGTTACACATCATGGAGCCACAAATGATATCTAATGTAGATGAAAGAACGGCACAGGATGTGCAATAAAGCATCAAGAGTAATGACAGTAAATTCTGCTTATTTATATGGAAAGATTGTCTGCTGAGAAGAACCATTTAGCCCTTCTATGTATATGTGGGTTCTTAGGTGACCAAAGCCATTACATTAGGTGAACACTGGTTATCTGTAGATACCAGTATATTTGTCTATAGGAAATGGTGAATATGCAAGACAGTCCATACTAACTTCCATAAGATCAGCTTTACTTCCTTTATCCATTCACTGCAGATAATGTTGATCTGCCCATGTAAGCATTCAGCTAATTTTCTACCAATCAACAAACATAAACTAAGAGAAGAGACATTATGAGGGGTATGTATTTATTTCATTTTAAATAATAGGGATCATGCCTGTAATAAAAAAAAATGAAGTTATACAAATGTAGTTCTTGAAGAAAGCCATGTATGCAGTTTTTGGAAGAAACACTACTGTAGAGAATTGGCCTGCTTCACAGGATTACACGCCATCCGAATGGGGGTAGCTGCTGTGCTATGAGTATACAAATGTAATGGTTAAATCAATATAATTGTTTGTTGGCTAAACATACAAGGGATGCAGTTATATTTTGTGCATGTGCCAAGCATAATAATGATAGATCAATAGAAAATTAAGAACTCACCGTAACATAATAATGTAATACATACAGAATAGTAGGCATTTCTGCCAAGCTCTGAAACAATAAAAATATATTTCTAGGACCAAATACCTTAAAGCTGTCTTTCCATATTGCACAGGCATCACCAGAATCAAACGAAATAACAAACAACAAATCCCCTCGACTTGTAAATGCAGCTTGTAACTCGCAAGGATTTTCGAACGGAAGCTGGCAGACCTCTTTGGGGACACCATTATTAAACCAGATCAGCTGTTTACCACTTGCTGCTACCACTGAGGTTTTATATGTTCCATCCAATTCTTTTATTGTGCACACGTGTAGGCAGCGAATAACATTACTGTATGGATGTGGTAGAAAGCAGGCACCACACATGCTTTTCTTAGTTTCAGTCGAGTACACCATGAATGAAGTACTTTTAAGAGTTCTGTCCACTGTAGATGTACTAGGGGCATTTCCACAATCAGTTTTTCTTGTGCCCAAAATAAGTAGATCTCCTGGTTCTATTGATCCAACCCAGTGAACTGAAGTAAAGTTAATGGGAGCTGTTACTATTCCTGGGGTTAGTGGTGAAATATATTGAAGAGTTTCATGACATCTCCATATAACAGTAGGCCCGTCACGTATCTGTGTGTCTTGCATATTGTCAGTGTCCACTTTGAACTCCAAGCAGCATTCTATGTCATTAGAGATGTGCAGAACAAGCAGAGTGAACTGTGACAGAAGCTTTCCTTTCTTTTTCCTTTGTGATTTCAGCAGGAAGCAAGGAACCTGAATACCGGTTCTTCGGTCGGCAACGCAGTCAGCACAGACAAGGTCAATGGCACAAGCACTGGGTGGGAAGCTGTACTGCCCAGTAGAGATTTCAGTGAATTTCCCAGATATGGGTTCAAAAGACTTTCGGGAGAAAGTAACGCCACTTGCATGGGATACGCTATACGTGAGCACTCCACCATTGTAACTCAAAACGCTCTTGTTTTTTACGGTTTGTTGCATAATTTTTTCCACTATGGTTTGTTAACAAATTACTTTTATTACTGTGGATTCTCATTAGCCTAAAAAAAAAGAAAAGAAAAAAAAGTTATTTTTAAAATTCATCTCATACTTTGCAACCTATTGTTTCCTGTATAGGTATAAAAGTGAAGCATAATCAGGGGGTTCAAGTAGATTTTTTCCCCTTTTTATCATTAATTCCAGCATGGCTTCTAAGAGAGGATTGAAAGCACCTAAACCAGGACTTGACAATATTTCTGTAGCTTTTAGGTGCCAGACAGACCAATTCAGGAGCCAGTCTGGTTATTTTTAGGAGCCTATAGAGTTTAATTAGCGCCTATAAATTTAGGAGTGAGCAGGAGTGGCTCCCTGGAACAGCATGTAAACTGTACTGTTCTACAAGCTCATAATGTAGTGATATGCTCCCTGTATTACAATGGCAGATCCACCAAAATATGTTTAGAGAAATGATGTATTGTGTAAAGCAATGCATGTATTGTGTAAACCTGGTTTGGCTGATCAGTTTTTTTTTTGTTTAAAATTTGTTTATTGGGAAAGCAAATATCACATCAGAAACATTGTCTTAATTACGATATGTATGCCAACGGTTACATGGCCTATACGAACGTGCACTGGAACAGAAAAGTAAGTAATAATAATAATAATAATAATAATAATAATAATAATAATCTAAAATAATAAAGTAAATAATAGATGAATATAATATGATAGGAAATATTAAAATATAAAAAATATATATAATATATATATATATATATATATATAAAAAAAAAAAAAAAATTCTTTTCTGAACATAGTGCAAAATATATATAAATATCCATACAAATATTTACAATATATCGCTTTTGTAATAGAAATATATAAGAAAAAGAAAATATGAAAAAGGGGGGATAAGAGAGGGAATAAACATGTAGGAATAGCCAGAGAAAAAACATACTACAAAGACGAATAGATCAAAGAAAAAACAGAACCAAGGGGTGGAGGAAAGGGAGAGCACCGGAGGGAATCCACATTTAAATATGGAATTAGGGCATGTTGGTGTGGCCGTCTAGCGGTCCAGATTGTTCCGCCTCAGTGATATCGGATTCGCACTCTGGGCTGTCGAGATATAACATCCAATGTGTCCATCTATTGCTATGGGCCAGTCCGTTACCATTTGCCGTGTGCACCATATCTTCGACCACTCTAATTGACTCAACAGAAGCCAGCCACTCCCGAAAAGTGGGGGGAGTAGGTTGCTTCCAATGCCTTGGAATCAGTAATTTGGCGGCATTAAGAAGGTGTATTGTGAGCGACCTTTTATATGCCCCTATGGGGTGCGGGGTGTGATGTAGTAAGACGGGCAAAGGAGCCTGGGGGAAGAGTAGGGTCTCCTACCCGTCTAATAGATTTAAGAACTGTATTCCAAAAAGGCTGTAGCACCGGGCAGGACCACCATAGGTGGAGAAAGTCGCCTGCCTGACGGTGGCATCTCCAGCATCTGTCAGATGTAGTGTGGTATATTTTGTGTAGAGTGGCTGGGGTAAGGTACCATCTGGTGAGCAATTTGTAGGCATTTTCCTGTATGTGTGTAGACATGGAACATTTATGCGCCAGGGTCACTATTTTACGCCACTGGGAAGCAGTCAATTCAGTCCCGCAGTCTTTTTCCCATGATAAAACATAGGGTGGTTTGTCCTGGTCTGCCAGGTCAGTAAGGAGACGATATATGGTGGAAACTAGCCTAGGTGGTCGTTCCTTAGTCATACATAATAATTCAAAATCTGTTACGTCCGTGGGGATTTGATGACGTGTTCCCAATGATGAAATATAGTGATGTAGTTGGTTATATTTATAGAGAAGCCCTGCTGGGGGTGGGCAGTGTTGGAGCAGGTCCTCAGGGGGTCGGATATTACCCTCCGCTGCTATGTGTCCTAGCCTTGGATATCTGACTGGTGTTTGGAAAAAATCATTAAAGAAAGAGTATTGCAGACCCGGGGGGAAGTGGGAATTTCCAAGAAGTGAGTGAAGTAGGGAGGGAGAGTTGGTAAGACCCGGGCGAGCGGTACATTGCTTCCAAACTTTTAAAGTAGGGGCTACTGTGGGATGAGTAACCTGCGCCGGTGTCAACTGGGCTCTCGGGACCCAGGCGGCAAGGGGTATTGGGACATTCAGGCCTCTGTGCTCAAGAGAGACCCAGAGTTTTGAGGTCGGTCTGGACCAGTCTACTATTCTGGCTAAGTGCACCGACTTGTAATATCTCTCAATATCTGGGAGACCAATACCTCCCAAACACTTTGGGCGGGTGAGGACTCTGTAACTTATCCGCGGATGCTTGTGGCGCCAGATAAAACTTGTGATCAGAGATCTCAGTGATGAGAAAAAAGAATGGGGTATGTAGATGGGTAAGGTTTGTATTATATATAAGAAACGGGGCAATATGTTCATTTTTATAATGGAGGCTCTCCCAAACCAAGAGTGTCTTTTGAGGGACCATTTGAGTAGGTCACGTTTACATATAGTTAGTAAAGACCCCAGGTTCAGGTCAAATAAAGAGGTCAGGTCCTTATTCAGGTGAACCCCTAGATATTTAATTTGGTGGTCATTCCATCTAAACGGAAAAGAAGACTTAAGGGAACCTACTACATTATGGGGGAGGGCAATATTTAGAGCTTCAGATTTGGTGTAATTAATTTTAAAATTTGAGAGGGAGCTGAATATATCAAATTCTTTCATGATATGGGGTAGGGAAATTACAGGATTAGTGATGAAAAACAAAAGATCATCAGCATAAGCAGCCAGCTTATGGTGATTTGGGCCAACCTGCAGTCCTGTGATGTCTGGGTTGGATCGCATGGCGCAGGCCAGCGGTTCCAGAGTGAGTACAAAAAGGAGTGGCGACAAGGGGCATCCCTGTCTAGTCCCGTTTGATAGGGTGAGCTGGTCAGAGAGAGTGCCGTTAACCCGGACTCGGGCAGTTGGAGTCTGATATAATAATGAGATCCAGTGCAGCATAGAAGGGCCCATGCCCGTGTGGCTCAGTACAGCACGGAGAAAGGGCCAGCTCACCCTATCAAATGCCTTCTCTGCATCTGTAGAGAGCAGCATGGCGGGGGTGTCACCGGAGGTGGCCAGGTGAATGAGATTGAGGATCTTAGTGGTGTTGTCCCGTGCTTCACGGCCTGGGACAAATCCTGCTTGGTCAGGGTGGATTAGGGAAGGAAGAAGAATTTTAAGTCTATTACTAAGGATTTTGGCGAACAACTTTAGATCGACGTTCAAGAGTGAAATCGGCCTGAAATTGGCACAGGATTCTGAATCTCTCCCCTCTTTTGGTATAACCGTGATGTGGGCCTCTTGTGCTTGCGTGGGAAGGGAACCTTCTTTCGAAAGTGAATTAAAAGCGAGGAGGAAAGGGGAACTAAGGGAGTCATGGAATAGTTTGTAATAGGCAATGGAGAACCCATCTGGGCCGGGGCTCTTCCCTGTAGGGGATGTTTTGACGGCATCAAGAAATTCGTCCGCCGATATCGGGGAGTCCAAACTCAATGCGTCTAGTGGGTCTAACTTACGTGTCATGTGTGTATCTAAATAATTTCGTATCCTTTCATTAGAGAGAAGTATCTGGGAAGGGGACACAGGGCCGGGTAGGTTGTACAAATCTGAGTAGAACAGCCGGAATGTATCCGCAATTTCGGGAGTCAGGGATGTGGTAGTCCCCTGTGCCGTCCTAATTTTAGGAATAAAACCAGTGGAGTGGCGGTCTCGTAATGACCTAGCCAGCAGTTTACCAGACTTATCTTTAAATTGGTGCAGGCGGCTTTTAACTTGGAGGTGCGCACGGAGGTCTCTGCGATTGCATAAATCCGCCAATTTAGCTTTCAGCACCGGTAAAGATTTGTAAACTGAGGGGTTTAGAGTCAGTTTATGGGAGGTTTCAATATCAGAAATCTCTGCCAATAGCCGAATCATAGAAGCGGAGTGTACTTTTTTCTTGTGGGCTCCTATATTAATAAGTTGCCCTCGTATCACCGCTTTATGCGCTTCCCACACCACGGATGGTGAGGTGTCAGGAGTAGCGTTTTCCATGAAATAATTCTTTAAACTAGTATTGAGGGAAGAGACCGTTTCCGGATCTTTAAAAAGAGCTTCGTTGAGCCTCCAGTGGGGTTGGCGTTTATGTAGGGACGGTAGGGAAACAGTGATCTGTATCGGGGCATGGTCGCTCCATGTGATGTGACCAATATCAGAGTGTATCAGTAGTGGGAGGTGTCTATGTGAGAGAAACAGATAGTCTATTCTAGAATAACGCGAATGTGGTGTAGAGTAGAATGAGTAGTCTTTGGTAGTGGGGTGTTGGGTGCGCCATGCGTCTGCAAGTTGGCCTGAGTGTAGTGCACGTTTTACCTGTTTGATTTTTGAAAATCGAGTGCAGGAAGCACCCGTGGAGGAGTCAAGGCGTGGGTCGAGCGTGACGTTGAAATCTCCACCCAAAATCACCATGCCAGAGGCGAAACTTTGTAACTTATCTGTCAGAGATGTGATAAAAACATGTTGGTTATTATTGGGAACATATAAGTTAGCTATCGTAACTACATCTGAGCCTATGACTCCTTTCAGAAACAGGGCCCTGCCCTCACTGTCCGACCACTGGTCCTGGACAGTGAAGGGGAGGCCTTTAGAGACAAAAATCGCAACCCCTTTATTCTTCTGAAATGGTGAGTGTGAGTAATAAACATGGGGAAAATTGTAATCAGAAAAATTAGGTACCTTACCCCTGAGAAAGTGGGTCTCCTGCACTAGCGCGATGTCGGCGCGAAGCGCCTTAAGTTCGCGAAAAAGGCGAGAACGTTTATTAGTCGTATTGAGGCCTTTTGCATTTATAGAGACTATCTTGATCTGAGCAGAACTAGCCATAGCCATAGAGAGACATGGTGAACGCGGTGAAGGGCATTTCCTCCAGTGCTCGGGGAAGAGGGGGAGAAAAAGAAGGGGGAGGAAACATAAAAGAGACTACATATATCTTGTCTTCACGACAAAGTGTCAGGTGGACATCAAGGGCAGTCGTGCCAACTGGAGGGCCGGGCTGCCTTTGTATGGGCACGTCGGGACCTCCAGAATTTACAGCGGCACTAGTCTGCTTGGGGGAACGTGGCAGATCGAAACAGCAGTGCGGCCAGAACATAGGTTCCACATGAGCAGGATAACAAGGGCCCGTAAACAAACAGCAGGCCAAAATGGGTGTGTAAAGTGGCAGGTGCGTCCAAAGAGGACTCCGCACCCTTTATGAACAAAAAACAACACACGTCTCAGAACGCGAGACATATTGGAAATTGTAAATAGATAGTGGGGTTAAGAGAGACATAGACCGACTACAAGAGATCAGTCCATGCGTATGTGCATAACATATAGACATTGGTACTGTCATTTTGAGTAAATCCTCCCAGCTTGACCCGTCACCTATCACCAATCCCACCTAGGATAAGTGAAACGAGTTGAGGTGAGGAAGGCCCGGGGTGGCCAGGTTTTAGCGAGTGGACAGTCTTTTAGGCACCAAATAGGGTCAACAATGTCTAGATAACAATAAACATTAGAGTACAAGTATACTAGGAGGAGATCCACCGGCATGGTACAGTTTTCAACCGTTATGGATATCCAGGGTTGCTGAGCCAGGTGTGCCAGGGTTCATAGGTAATGTAGAGGGTAGGCGTCGGGGTCTCCGCTTCTTCTGCGTCCTGGGGATCCAAGGTAGGTTTTGAAGAGTCGAAAGTTCCGGCGGTGCAGTGGTGCCATCCATCCAGCCAGGGAGATCTGGGGCCTCCAGTTGTAAGGCGTCACAGAAGGAGGGAAGGTCTCTGGGAGACCGCAGTGTAATCTGTGTGGAGCCCTTGTAAACCGTGATAGAAAGCGGATAGCCCCAGCTGAAGGGAATGTTGGATCGCTTTAGAAGGTCTGTTAATGGTTTCAGCGTCTTCCGGGCCTGTAGAGTTGCCCAAGCCACATCAGGTAGAATTATAAGAGGTGACCCCATTTGGTAATTGAGCCTTGCTTCCGCGCCTTGCGCAGGATTTCCTCCTTCATGACATACGAGTGGAGGCAGCAAATTACATCCCGTGGTCTTTGGCCTGAAGAATCTTTGGGCCGTAGGGCTCGGTGGGCTCGATCCAGCACAATTGGTTGCTCTGGAGAGCGTTGAATTATCTCCATGAAGAGATCTGTGAGCACCTGATTCAGGTTCTCTGGCCCCTTAGCCTCGGGTAGGCCTCTGATCCGCAGGTTCGATCTTCTGCTTCTATTTTCATGATCGATCACCTGCTGGGAGAGTGTAGCCATCATTGAGCGTTGTTCCGCCAGCTGGGTTTTGAGGTCAGTAAGCTCCTGATGTAGGGTTGCCTGGTCCGTTTCCACGACTTCCAGCCGATGGCCCTGTTGTTTCAGATCGGCTTTAATGTCCTGTATCTCTTCCTTAATGGTGGTCGTAATCAGGCCCACTGCTGCAGTTAAGTCACGTTGCAGCTGTAAGGAGAGAGCTGTGAAGTCGGAACGTGTTGGGTAATCGTCCTTAGATATGTGTCGGCTGGGCTGTGAGGGGGAATCCTCGCCCTCCGATTCCTCAGTTGTAGCGCGGGAAGGAGTCTCACTTTCCACGGCATCCGCCGCCATCTTAGGATCTCCATGCGTCGAAAGCGGGACTAAGAATGTCCGTAAGTTGATAGGGAGCGTTTTTTTTGTACTTCTTTGCGGGTCCCTTGGGGGAGAATTCTTTTTAGAAGGTTTCCCCATAGTCGATTTGAGCGAGTGGACGTGTGTTTTATTCAATTTTCGGCCCGCTGTTCAGGAGCTCAGTTAGCCTGCGTCTGCTCTCATCGGCATCCGGACACGCCCCCTGGCTGATCAGTTTTATCTCCAAATCTTCTTACAACTTAAAAGAAGTATAGAAAGAGTTACTGCTGGTATTGCAGCAACAGTCCTGCCCATCATACCAACCATCCTTTCAGTGTACATCACAGCATACAGAGCTGGCTGAAACCAAGCCCTTTAGCATTGCAAGAACTCGAAACCGCTGAATTCAAACAGAGACTTGCTGAAAGACTTGCATGAGACATCCCTCCTGTGTTCCACCTCTTATTGATATCACTGATTATACAGGACACAGGGACATTCATTTTAATGTTTTTAAGTAATAATAATTGCATTTCACATATATTAAAATAAGTGTACAACAAACAGAAAATAAGCTTGGAGAAACTGCTCGTTTACAGGACAACTAAAGTTTTTTTTTTTTTTTTATAACCCTTGAGGAAGCAAGGGTTAAAAACCTGTGTGCCCTTGTCCCAAAACCCCCAAAAGTGGATCTTTAGAAATATGCACAGGTTTACTCTCAGCTCTGCCTTGCACATGCCGATTGTGTCAGCCTGCACGCAGCCAATCAGAGCGGGGGCTTGTCCAGCTTGTCTGATTGATGTCTGAATTGTGCTCATTTTCAAAGGTGATCAACATAGGGAACCTACTTATGTATGGTCCTCTCTGCTGATCCCATGTAAAAACAGGGGTCTCTCTCTACACTTGTAAAGACCTGTGTGTAATTACTTTTTTTTAGGCTGATGTGCTGAAATCCTAAGAACTTGAACTTGTTCATTGGCAACTGGGCTGGTGAGCACATCATACATTCTCAGCACTTTTCTCTATTACAGACAACTACGGTGTACAGTATAAAGTAAACCTCTATTTTGTATAGGACTAAGGAGATACAATGTACTGAGTTACAATTTGACACTTGATTTAAAAAAATAGCAGAAACAAATAACACGTTCAAAAAGTTCAGTTCACTTTTCAATGCACGCTCAAGTTATTATGCTAACTGTAAACATTCCAAGAAACAAGTCAGGAAAATACGTTTTTTTCTTAGAAGTAATTATCTCCAACACCCTGTAAAACAATAAGAATCACAAATATTCTGTGTGTGTACGCACAATCTCTCAAAATACTGGATTCTAAATTCTAAAGGTCTCTAAAATCCTTTAAAGGAACATTAAACATTGTTTAACCCTGGCTTCCTTGAAGGAAGCCGGGGTTAAACAATCCAAGTGCTGGATCAATTAAGTAAACGGGACATGTATCTTAATAGATACACGTGGGTTTACTAACTGCTGTGTCTCACATGCGAGACACAGCAGGTCCACATGCGAGACACAAACGTCAGCACTTGCACAGCTGAAAGCGAGGGCACGCTCTGACAGCCGAAAGCGAGGGTCTCTCGCTGCTAGCGCAGGAAGAGACCATAGTTTTTGCATGGAATCAGCAGGGGGGACCTAGTTAAGGTGCTCTAGCCGAGAGAGCCAGTCGACGACCAGACGGCTGCCTGCTTCCTATGGAAACATGGCAGCTGTCGGTCAGAGGATAAACTGGCGTGTACTATCAAAAGTTCATCCTCATTCTAGGGACAACTAACTTTTCACTTGTGCTTCTATATTTAACTTACTGTCTTAAGGGAATAGTGCACCTTTTACTTGTTTTTTTAAAAGGTAATGTCTAACCTAGACATATCTTATACTGTGAGTATAGAGATTACAAAAATTGATTGAAAAAGACCTATACATTGTGTTAGCAGAATTGCAAAGTAATGCCTGTACTAGGAGAAAAATGTGTTTTAAATGCATCTATGTTCTCCTGTGGCCACAGGTGATGTCATAAGAAGAAGACTCCACATATGCATTTAAATGTACAGATCATTTTCAATTCTCTACATGCACAGCAAAAACAATGTTAAGGTGATTCAGTCCCTTTAATAACGGTATGATTTGTGTTTCATTTAACAGTGTCTCAGTTTTAAATTTATTGTGGTATTATGTTTAATAATCTCCTTTCCAGTCATGCGAGGAGCTCATATTAGTAGAAAGGAAATTATTTTTCAAGAGACCAGGGATTCTGGAAGTGGTGTAAAGCCTAAAAATACTCATAAATCATCCCCCTCGTTGCTGGAAACAATGCTAAAGTGTTTTTTTTTTTTTAGAGAGAATTAATTTCCTATCTTGTAATGACAACCTACTGTGAAGCCTGCATGCTCATTTGGTTGCCGACTTTTTTTCTGCTAGCACTTACGAGACAAGGACCTACTAGGTACCTATTATTGATTATATGTTAACATTAGCACAGGGACAGTCGCTACTCAAAGGACACTGTCAATATGTGCCTCCACCAGATCAGTTCTGCGCAACTGACACAGTATTCTTATTACTTTGTGAGCATTTTTATAATTTAAGCAGAATACTCAAAATTTGGAACAAAATATGATGTTGTGACAACAAAGAAAATGCACCTAGTAATAGTGCAATCTCAGTGTGCACCAATGTATAACGCTGATTCCCGACAAGTGGGGAGTTTGCAGTACTAGTGTCAGATTCAAGCTTCTGGTTAGAACAAACACTATTTGCACCAGCGCTTCCCATGTATAGGTCAAATGGGCACCTGAAATTGAGCTAAAACTCAAGTCACAATATTAGCCGCAATAAAACGTCAGGATGTATTAAAAACAAAAGGTGCAATGGCTGCTATAATTTTGATAACAGTCATTGCAGCTTTTTTCGCTCTCCCAACACTAGCAACTGCAAGCCATTTTATAAATCCCCCCCTTTGTGTCTGCACAGACTGGTTGGGCAATACACATCTCTGACAGGTCTGTATGCATATATTCATTCGATTTTCATTGTGCATAATTATGTCACATGTATTAAAGATACGATTCTCTTGGTAAGAAAAAGCATTACTTGGGAAGGCTTGTTATAAGACCATGCACGACCCTGGCATATTCACCCCCAAAACAAGTAAGAAAGCTTGCAGCATTATCATTGTGAGACTTTTAGCAATTGACAGTTCGGCATAGCTGTTTCCTCAGGGCTTAATGTTATTTTTAGGGTTAGTAATAGGTTTAGGCGTTAGTTTTAGTGTTAGGTGTTACTTTTAGGGTTAGTAGTAAGGCTTATGCAGGAGTGTGGGCAGTTTGACGTCAAAACATCCGTGCTGAACTGTCAGTGCTGCAACTGCTAGACCGGTCACCTTTAAAGGGGCAGTTCCATCCAAATTATTTTCTGTATGTTGCAAATATATTTAATATATGTGAAATACTGTCGTTTTACACTGAGGTTAATTTCACTCTAAATTCAGTGGCATCCAATAAGCAGGTCTTGGAAAGATAGGAAGTTTGCCATAGCAATACCTTTAATACACTTTATTTCCAGTTTGTAATAGACATGAAATGTTAAGGCAAAAACTGAAAAGTCAAATCTGTTCCTTTACACAGTCCAGCTCTGACAGGTGAAATTTCTTGTTTAATGCAGAGGGTTTGGTAAGGCTGATTAATGTATAAAATGCATTTGCTTTTAAAAGTTGTTACCCTAAATAACACAGATGTGTTTTGAAGACAATTCTGGGGGATTTATAAAAAGCTGAACTTGCAAGGGTTAGGAAAGTAAAAAAAAAAAAAGTGCAAAAGCGGTTATCATATTTACAATTGACCATTGCACACTATACTGACGCTTGTGTGCGTATGAAATTTACAACTCTGTAAATGGGAAAAACCAGAACAACCCTGACATTCAGAACCGAGAGGGGAAACTTCCAACTTGTAAACATCGCGGAACACTTATAGTGCACCCATATTAGACACAATTTCAGGGTTTTCTGCGTGTCACCATTATAGCGAGGGAGACTAATTCTGGGGCAAAGTTCTAAAAGTGGAGCAGTCACCATGGATACCAATAGAACGTTCTACCAGATTGTTCTAACATCAGAATTTGCACAAGAAGTGTTGTCTATTATAAACCACGTTGCTTTATTCCGACTGTGCTTATCTGCCCGTCCCAGAGGAAAAAAACAAAACAATTCACGAACCGAAACTATAAATCCCGCCATGCCCGCCGCACAGCACGCTGGGTAAGAGTGTAAAGGCGATTACTGCTGCTTTACCCGCCTCACCGATCATGCGATGTACACACCTTCTCCTCACCCCACTACAGGTCAGCGTTCCCTGATACACACCGTGACGCTATCCGCTCCCACCCACCAGCTCTTAGGACTGTTTTCAACCCAGCCGGGGGAGGAGAGAGAGGGAGAGGAGGACGATCTGCGGATGCGTGACATCACGGGTGATGTCAGGGAGACCGGAAGGAGCCGGCGGCAGGGCATCTCAGAGAGTGCGAGGTGGGCTGACAGTCATCATGGCTGAGGTGAGTCTGGCCACTATGATGCATGATACGGGTTTCACGAATAAGGAGTGTTGTGTGCGCGGATATCGTTCAACTGGTGTGGACTACGTTCCCCATCATGCTAAACCAGTCCATATGGCATCACAACAGTTAGAGTGCCAAACGGCAAGCACGGGTTGTGTATGGCGAAAACATTAGGACAGAAGAAAAAAAAAAATATATATATATATATATATATTTGTATTATTATTATTATTGGTGTTACTGGGAGTAAAGTAGCCTTGAGACTGATGTAGTGTAACTCATGGGTGATATTATAACCGTTATGGGCCGGAGTGCTATTTAAAAGTCGGTTTATTTAAAGTTAAAGATAATATAGTATTGGTTTTCAATGTGATTGCTCAACTTTTGGACTCTTCTCACAGTACAGTAGTGCAATGCCTCTCACCTGGTGATGCTGGGACAGTAGTGCAATGCCTCTCACCAGTAGTGTAGTGCCTCTCACCTGGTGATGCTGTGACAGTAGTGTAGTGCCTCTCACCTAGTGATGCTGTGACAGTAGTGTAGTGCCTCTCACCTAGTGATGCTGTGACAGTAGTGTAGTGCCTCTCACCTGGTGATGCTGTGACAGTAGTGTAGTGCCTCTCACCTGGTGATGCTGGGACAGTAGTGTAGTGCCTCTCACCTGGTGATGCTGGGACAGTAGTGTAGTGCCTCTCACCTGGTGATGCTGGGACAGTAGTGTAGTGCCTCTCACCTGGTGATGCTGGGACAGTAGTGTAGTGCCTCTCACCTGGTGATGCTGTGACAGTAGTGTAGTGCCTCTCACCTGGTGATGCTGGGACAGTAGTGTAGTGCCTCTCACTTGGTGATGCTGGGACAGTAGTGTAGTGCCTCTCACCTGGTGATGCTGGGACAGTAGTGTAGTGCCTCTCACCTGGTGATGCTGGGACAGTAGTGTAGTGCCTCTCACCTGGTGATGCTGGGACAGTAGTGTAGTGCCTCTCACCTGGTGATGCTGGGACAGCAGTGGTGCTGTGACAGTGCAATGCCTCTCACCTGGTTGTGCTGTGACAGCAGTGCAGTGCAGTGCAGTGCCTCTCACCTGGTGATGCTGTGACAGGAGTGCAGTGCCTCTCACCTGGTGATGCTGTGACAGGAGTGCAGTGCCTCTCACCTGGTGATGCTGTGAAAGTAGTAACATCTGGTGATTTTGATAACTGTCATATCAGGTGTCCTGGTCATAAATGTGTCAACATTGCAACTCTGCTTTCCATATCACTAAGCTGGCTTTACAGGCTGATTTAATGTAACTTAAACTGTAGAAGGCCATTCAACTTAATTAAACTACAGTCAGTCTCGGATAATTTTAACTAAACATTATATTATTCTTGTTCTATGTGTCAAGTGCTACTGGTTTAGACGACGCAAAAAGCTACTCTAGAACCATAGAATGTGATCCCAGATTTGACACATTCATCCTATATTTCAATCTGTTGTATAATCCTAATGCCTTATTTGGTCCTTGGCCTTATCTTCAGTGCAGTTCTATGCTTATCTCTTGCATAACTCCTTCACTGTGTTATCCTCTGCTGGAAGGGCATGCTATGTAATACTTTATAATGTTACTTTTGAACCAAAGATCCTGTAATTTAGGTCTGTGTTCTATCTCCTGGTTGTTTTTACTCTCTCTACTCATTACCCTGTTGTTAAAAAGTGTCTGTGAAAAATCAATTAGGGATGAAATCTGAAGCCACCTTGGATTTTCTCCTAGTCACATAACTATTCAGCATACTGGAGGGCAGCATGGAAAAGTAATGTGGTCAAAAAATATCTAATCTGTCAATCCTACTTAGAGTGGAGGATGCATGACGTTAAGTCTATTTCTGGTTGTAGGAATAAAGCCAAATAAGCTTTCTTTTGAAACTGTAAACCTGAAGCTAAGAATTCTCAGTGTTGGTCCTGTGGATAGCCAGGTTTGGAAAGGAAAAGTGAATTTAGTTTATGTGCTTTCTGGTGTGAAGACACTGAGGTCAGGATATACAGTGCCTTGCAAAAGTATTCACCCCCATGGTATTTTTTGTGTTTTGTTGCCTCACAACCTGGAATTAACATGGATTGTTTGAGGATTTGCATCATTTAATTTACAGAACATGCCCACAACTTTTGAAGATGTTTTTTCTTTTTTTATTGTGAAACAAACAACAAATAGGACAAAATAACAGAAAAAGTCAATGTGCATAACTATTCACCCCCCTAAAGTCAATTCTTTGTAGAGCCACCTTTTGCGGCAATCACAGCTCCAAGTCGCTTTGGATAAGTCTATAAGCTTGTCACATCTTACCACTGGGATTTTTGCCCATTCCTCCTTGCAAAACTGCTCCAGCTTCTTCAAGTTAGATGGTTTGTGAACAGAAATCTTTAAGTCTGACGACATATTTTCAATTGAATTGAGGGTCTGGGCTTTGACTAGGCCACATTCCAACACATTTACATGTTTCCCTTTAAACCACTCAAGTGTTGCTTTAGCAGTGTGTTTGGGGTCATTATTCTGCTGGAAGGCGAACCTCCGTCCTAACCTCAAATCATGCACATAGTGGTACAGGTTTTGCTCAGGAATATCCCTGTATTTAGCACCATCTTTCCCTCTGACTCTGACCAGTTTCCCAGTCCCGCCTGCTAAAAAACATCCCCACAGCATGATGCTGCCACCACCATGTTTCACTGTGGGGATGGTGTTCTTTTGGAGATGTGATGTGTTGGGTTTGCACCAGACAAAGCTTTTTTTTTGATGGCTGAAAAGTACAATTTTACTCTCATCAGACCAGAGCACCTACCTCCATACATTTTGGCAGTCTCCCACATGCCTTTTCACAAACTCAAAATGTGCCATTTTGTTTTTTGCTGAAAGTAATGGCTTCCTTCTGGCCACTCTGCCATAAAGCCCAACTCTATGGAGCATACAGCATATTGTCGTCCTATGTACAGGTACTCCATTCTCTGCTGCGGAACTCTGCAGCTCCTCTAGGGTTACCTTAGGTCTCTGTGCTGCCTCTGATTAATGCCCTCCTTGCCCGGTCCGTGAGTTTTAGTGGGTGGCCGTCTCTTGGCAGGTTTGCTGATCTGCCATGTTCTTTCCATTTGATGGTGCTCCTGGGGATCATCAAAGATTTGGATATTTTTTATAGCCTAACCCTGACTTGTCTTTCTCAACAAAATGGGCCCTTACTTGTTTGAAGAATTCCTTGGTTTTCATGGCAGTGTTTGGTTAGTGGTGCCTCTTGCTTAGGTGTTGCAGCCTCTGGGGCCTTTCAAAAAAGGTGTGTGTATATGTAATGACAGATCATGTGACACTTAGATTGCACACAGGTGGACATCATTTTACTAATTATGTGACTTCTGAAGGTAATTGGTGGCACCAGAGCTTTTTATGGGCTTCATAACCAAAGGGGTGAATACATACGCACATGCCAATTTTCTGTTTTCTAAGTCTAAAAAATAGTTTATGTATATATTTTTCTCATTTCAAAACACCAACTTACACTATTGTGTTCTGATCCATCACATACAATTCAGATTAATAAAACATTGAACTTAAGGCTGTAATGTAACAAAATAGGTAAACAGTCAAGGGGAGTGAGTACTTTTGCAAGGCACTGTATACCTCTGCTGGCACACAAATCAATTATACTTTTCCTTCATCTTAGGATGGAGGGAATCAGAGTAGGATGTGATATCCAGGCACTGTCCATTTTAAGGACCTGTGTAATATGAAAGAGGGGTGAAAGATAGATCTTTGTTAGCATATATTTAGGTCTTCAGATCTCCAATAGCCAATGATGGAGACACATGTGAGTGGCTGGGATGGAAGTGAATGGAATGTGTCAAAAGGCCCAGGGAATAGAAAGCAGAATACATGGAAAGAATTGGTGAAAATACATTTTAAAGAAATGCGAGACATTTGTAGAAAAAATGGAGTCTGAATGGGGAATAAAAAAGCATTGAGGTGGTCAAAATGCCAGCAGTAGGTAAGCAGTGTTTTGTATTCTGGGTGGATTTGATTTAGATCACTGGTCAGAAAGACTCCATTTAAATCATGATTTTTAAATGTACAAACTCATTCTTGCTGGCAGTTATATTATTTGATACTTGCAACCAGATGATAATTTCATATTTAAAATAAGTACTTTTAAAGTGGAACTAAACTTAGGCTTTACTACCAGGCTTCACCCTGAGTTCTAGGTGGAGTACTATCGAAGTGGGGGAAGAGGAAAGCTCCTCCCGTAACCTTGGTGCTCTTCTCCTCCATCCCGACATCAAACATCAGAGTGAGATTTTCCACCTTGATTTTTAAATGACAGGCAGACAACCTGTCTGGACACTTCCACGTGACATGCTGGAGCGCTCTCTATCTATAGACTGAACCCATGTCACATGACCTTGCCGAGATGCCATGTTGGCTGCGGAGCATTGCTTGCTAGCGAGCACTATGCTTGATTAGCTCATAACTCTGGAAAGTTACAATGTAGAGAGCTGAAAATGTTTTTTTATATCATCTTTCCCCCTCTGTGACCGCAAACATAGGTACCATCTCTGTTCCCGCATTTTTAGCTGTTTTTTTTTGTTTTGTTTTTGTCACAGCTCAATGTTATTGAATATGTTTTATTATAATATTGTCCTTCATACAATTGTAATTCTTAAATTATATGTTCCTACCTGGCTTTAGTCAAAGCTCAGTTGAATGTGAGAATTTGAAAAAATGTGTTGCGCAAAAAAAACTATACTTATCTGTGAAAAGACCGGTTATATCTCACAAAAGTACATGTGGAAAAAACAAACAAAAACAACAATGTGTAGTAAAGTAGGAGTAATATACAATATGGAGAATTGTCCCCCAATAGAAATACACTCACATATTCAAGAGCCTGAAAACCGTCTGAGTGTGAAAGGCTTTAGAGGACGCTGAGTCCTATCATCCACAACAAAGTGTGGTGGCTTAATAATTGATGAATGCAGAACCAATCAGAAGGTATAGACTTATAATGGAAAGCCAGAAGTAGTTTAAGGCAAAATATAAATCTTTAATTTCCTCTGAATAAAAAGTGTAATAAAAGCTCATATAGAGTGAAGATAGAGTCATAAATATCACCAGTCCGTCCAGTGTGTACGTAGTCCAAAAACGGCAATTGCCTTGAAGAAACCCCATTGGGCGAAACGCGTCGCGAGATTTGGTGACGCTGCACGAGACTCCAATTGCGGAAGTGTTTGCCCTTAAAAACGGAACTTTGTTTTTACTTGACGTCCTTCGTTATCCACTACTGCCGTTTTTGGACTACGTACACACTGGACGGACTGGTGATATTTATGACTCTACCTTCACTCTATATGAGCTTTTATCACACATTTTATTCAGAGGAAATTAAAGATTTATATTTTGCCTTAAACTACATCTGGCTTTCCATTATAAGTCTATACCTTCTGATTGGTTCTGCATTCATCAATTATTAAGCCACCACACTTTGTTGTGGATGATAGGACTCAGAGTCCTCTAAAGCTTTTCACACTCACAGACGGTTTTCAGGCTCTTGAATATGTGAGTGTATTTCTATTGGGGGACATATCTCCATATTGTATATTACTCCTACTTTACTACACGTTGTTTTTGTTTGTTTTTTCCACATGTACTTTTGTGAGATATAACCGGTCTTTTCACAGATAAGTATAGTTTTTTTTTGCGCAACACATTTTTTCACATTTGTATCACTGTTTGCTGTGTTTGTTTTTGGAGGAACTGCACTTGTGTATGCTGCATTTTTTTTTATATATATATTTTTTCTTGTTTATAAGCGCCCGTCACTTTTATACTTTTTATGAATGTGAGAATTTTTCCAACTTTGGCTTTGTTTCAAATTCCCTTGTCAGTTCTGTGCACTTATGAAAAAAGCCTGTAGACTGTGTATGTAACATCCTATTAAGATTGTGTACATAGTTAAATGGAATTGTTATTTTGTTTCTTATAATTGATTTAGCTGCACCAAGTTTTCTAATTAAACTTTTTTTTATATTTTACCTGTGGTTCTAATATAGAAGCACAAGTGAAACGTTAGTTGCCTCTGGTGTTACTATAGCTTTCTCAGCAGTGAATGGCTGTCACATACATGGCTGGAATGCCTTGGACCTGTGGCTCTTAGCCATGTCCATTTTAGTCTGATTAAAGGCATACTGCAATCAGCTCTGCACCAGACACAATCATTGTCATAAACAGGATGTTTACCTTTAATGTGCCTTGCACAGTATTTGTCACAAAGGGGTTAAACAGCTTCTTCAGAGGTATGTTGAAATAGAAAGCGTAATCAATTTAAAAAAAAAACCATCTGATTATAGAGGATTTTAGATCAGTTTTGTCCAATTTTTACCCATGGATGTCTGCAGCTTCAGTTTTGGGGGCCAGACTATTAACTTCATAAGATAATCTTAATTTTGGCTTTAGCCAGGCTCATGAGTCAGCAGTTGGACATCAGTACCCTAGGGCATAACAATGTGGTAATATACCGGATTGAATTAAAGAGGCATTACACCTCCTTAAGAACTCTGATTTAAAATGGCTTTGGAACAATTCTAGGGAGCACCATTCATAAGCCATGTTTAGGACATCCCTCTGTAACTTCCAGACCTGTGAGTGAATAACATTTGATAAGGTGTATAATTGATGCACCATTTCAATTATAGTTTTAATGAAGCAAAAATCGGATTTTGTCAATGCTTGGCTTCAACTACAGAATCCTACTAACATTCTGGCACATGGAGATTCTCATTTTTACTCTAATATGTTATTGGGACATACGAATTTTAATGAAGTATCAAGTTTAATGAAGCAGTAGAATGTAATGCTTGTTTTGCAGCTTGGCCTTCAAAGTTTGCAATCAAATTCTTAGTTAGCCAGTAAACAGTATCATTTTAACTCTACTTGTTTCCTGAAGGAGTAATGCAGGGGTGTCAGTCTGTGGTCCTCTGACTACAACTTCCATACTCCTTACCAGCCATTACACGTAACAGAGCATGATGGGAGATTTAGTCAGTCCACAGTTGGAGGTCCACTGTTTGACCCCTGGAGTACAGGGATGCCGACACTGATTGGTCTCCATTTCTGTTGTAGTTGAATACGTGAGTGATTGTGAAACCACATACTATGCTCTACAAAAAGGGGAAAAAAGTACTTTTCTGCAAAACAATCAAGATTGTGTATTTTTTTTTTTTTTTTTAATTTCTTTGAAATGTATTTTGAAATCTGCTACATGCTATCTTAACCTCGTGATAGAAAATGTGCTGAAACTCATCCGGTCACTAGGTCAAACTATTCATTAGATCAGCGTTTGCTAGGACTCTGTGGAAACAAAAGTAGCTAATTTGCTACTGTGGAACTTTGAGATGTGCCACTTTAAGAGATCATCTCCTTGATGCACGCCACATTTTGGATTGAAGGTGGTGTGATGACATTGTGCTGAGCAGTGAGAGGGAAACGGCCAAGCTGAATCTGCTGTGTGGTCCCCGAACTCTGAGCCCTAGCGCTTTCCCGCTCTGAGCCCTAGCGCTTTCCCGCTCTGAGCCCTAGCGCTTTCCCGCTCTGAGCCCTAGCGCTTTCCCGCTCCATATGGGCTTCATATACAAAGATTATTTGTACTGATGCAGATTGACTTCATATACAAATTGTCTTTAAATACAAATGTTATTCTTTATACTGATGCAGATTGGGTTCCTATACAACAATTATGCATATCTACATATGTGCTATGATAAAACAAATATTTAGGGGTTCCGTTAGATTTTATTTTATTTTTTTTAGATAAAAAGTCCCATTACTAAATTTAATTTTGGAAACACTGCATTAGAGTATATATTCTAGATTCTGCTGATGTGTATGTAACCTTCAGTGGAAAATCTTACTAGAAGAACTCACATTTCTCAGTTTTTAACGTTTTCTCTAAAGCAAAATGTTGCAAAATGCATAAAATCTTCATCCATCAACTACATGTGGATTTTGCCTGATAAAAAATTGAGTTAAGGAGTTTTATTTATTTATTTAGAAAGTGTTTTACCAGGAAAAATACATTGAGATTTCTCTCGTTTTCAAGTATGTCAAGGGGACCCAGTCCAGAATGGAGTTACACAGAGTTACACATTTAACAGTAGATTCAAAAATACATACATACATACGTACCGTATTTGCTCGAATATAAGACGAGGTTTTTTTCAGAGCAAATGAAAATGTCTTCTAATCGAGGTCTTCTTATAATCTGACCTCAAATTGAGGTCAGATTATAAGACATGGATCCAGGTCCCCAGCAGAGCTGCAGGGGACCTGGATCCCCCTCTCTAACAGCAGGGGATGTCTGCGCGATG
Organism: Pelodytes ibericus; assembly: GCA_036172795.1. NCBI lineage: Eukaryota > Metazoa > Chordata > Amphibia > Anura > Pelodytidae > Pelodytes > Pelodytes ibericus. The sequence continues at coordinate 43,122,487 of CM069857.1, forward strand.
AGCGCAGACTCCCCTGCTGCCGCCCGGCACGACCCCCGGGGCTTCTGTGAAGAAGCCGGGTACTTCCGCTTTCGTCACAGAAGTCCCGGCGAGCGTGCCGGGCAGCAGCAGGGGATGTCTGCGCTCATCGCGCTGACATCCTCTGCTGCCCCACTAGCCACCAGGGAAAAGCGGGCAGCTGGGGGATGTCTGCACGATACGTGCAGACATCCTCCATGGTGCCCGACACGGCAGACTATTATGACGGACCAGCTGTCCGTCATAATAGACTGCCGTGTCGGGCAGCATGGAGGATGTCTGCACGTATCGTGCAGACATCCCCCAGCTGCCCCCACTAGCCACCAGGGAGAGAATCAAGGTGAGGGGGAGGGAGGGGGAATTAGACAGACAAGGGGTGGGGGAACAGACAATGGAAGGGAGGGGGGAATTAGACAGACAAGGGGAGGGAGGGGGGAATTAGACAGACAAGGGGAGGGAGGGGGGAATTAGACAGACAAGGGGAGGGAGGGGGGAATTAGACAGACAAAGGAAGGGAGGGAGAGGGGAAATAGACAGACAAAGGGAGGGGGGGGGAGATAGACAGACAAGGGGAGGGGGAGAGAGGGGCCGCATTGGCACATAAAAGGAAAAAAAACAACAAATGCATTTGTATAATATACATTTTTTATTAAATATTAAAAAGCAATTTACATATATACAAGTTAAACTTTTTTCCTTATATTCAAGCTTTTAATTTTTTTCCTAAAGGAATATACAAAGTTTGGGGGGTCGTCTTATAATCAGGGTCGTCTTATAATCGAGCAAATACGGTATATTTAACAAGTTGGAAGGGGAACATACAGGGTAAATCATTATTGATACAAAAAGGAACAACATGTACAGTACAACTACAAAGTAGTTGTTGAATTCATTTGCTATTGCCACTGGAGATTTTAGAACTTCATTGTGTCTTAATTGTGGTAGGTTCTGAGCGGCGCGGAGGGTCATACATGTTTTTTATGACGCTCCAAAATTTGGTAGGGTTCGCTAGATTTCTATTCAGCCGTTCAAAGAAATAAGTTGTCTTTGCAAGTTTGGTTTGAGTCTTGCATCTATTGCGGACGTGCCGATAAGTGTTGTAATCTTGGTCTGAGCCAGTTTGCTTACATATTTGACCATAAAGCATCTCTGAAATGGAATAAGTCCAAGAGGTCAGCTGAGACCCAGGGAAGATGGGCTCCCCTTACTCTCACTCTACGCAGGGGGGGATGTTTCACTGACCTGCATGAACTCAGATTGAAAATATTAAATTGCAGAGTCCAGATCGGGTGCCGGTTTTGTTAAAATTAAATGCTATTATTTGTTTTTGTACTTTAGAGGCAACACCTCTGCAAACCTGGCTGCTGCAATGGATGCACACAACTGATACCAGCTTGCTGTATGTACACTAGGACATGTTGAGATACGACGGTTATCATTTTGGTGGGTGGGCAGATGTGCGCACATCTGTTACAATGGCCGTTTTGGCGGCAGAAGAAATCTTTATATGAATATTTTATTTTCTGCTGATTTCACTAGCCAATATATAGATTGTGTGTTTATTTGTGTTAGTATGAACCTCACAGGTTTCCTTCTGGTATCGCAGGGCTTTTAGCATTGGATTTCTCTCTGCTAGAGGATATGTGGGTCCATTAAAGTACAACACCGCTGATTTAATGTCAGGTCTTGACAAACCAGGGAGCCATGGCTCCTAGAGTAGCACTTCTAAAAGCATTTCTGGCTCCTAAATTCTGCACATTTTTGTCATACTTTTCCTAGTGATTACAGTATCAGTTGTACATTGTGAAGGAGTACCAGGGATGCAGAGGAGCCCTGGGGGTAATATTCTGTAGTCTGAGAAGCATGAGATCTGTGAATAGAAGTTGTTTGTTTTGTTTTGTTGTAGTACAAATATGGTTATTGCTGTGAACACTGTAAACCTTGAGTCTGTTTTCAATATTTTGGGCTCATTTGGCTTCCATCTAAATGAAAACTACCTTTTAGTTGGTATATTTTTTTTCTTTCAGTTTAGCAGTTTATCTAGTTACCATGGGAATTAATGCCCACATTTCCTTTCTTGCTTCAACTGTTTCTCTTAAAGGTTA